>JAPPVO010000013.1:130448984-130976132 GCA_030407325.1 Camellia japonica | reverse complement strand
CACGTGGATCAAGATGAAATGCAAATGAACACGTGAGGTAGTACACCGCACGTGGATCAAGATGAAATGCAAATGAAGCACGTGAGGTAGTACACCGCACGTGGATCAAGATGAAATGCAAATGAAGCACGTGAGGTAGTACACCGCACGTGGATCAAGATGAAATGCAAATGAACACGTGAGGTAGTACACCGCACGTGGATCAAGATGAAATGCAAATGAAGCACGTGAGGTAGTACACCGCA
Source organism: Camellia japonica (assembly GCA_030407325.1). Lineage (NCBI taxonomy): Eukaryota > Viridiplantae > Streptophyta > Magnoliopsida > Ericales > Theaceae > Camellia > Camellia japonica. The sequence goes on along the minus strand of JAPPVO010000013.1, from coordinate 130,975,887 downwards.
CGTGGATCAAGATGAAATGCAAATGAAGGATGATGCAAGACGAGGCACGCGTACCTCGAGATGTAATGGAATGCGAAATGAGGCACACGTACCTCATTTGAAAATGAGATGCAAAACGAGGCACACGTACCTCGTTTGAATGGAAAAAGATGCAAGTCACAAGGGACGTGCAAGACGGCGCGTTGCGACGCAACAGACAAAAAGGATGGATGCATGCGACGCACACGGGGCAACTTTTGAATTTTACGAAAGACAAAAGGATACAAAAAGGATACAATTCTTGCTTGAATCTCAGTGCCTCGCACAGAAGACACGGTCCGAGGTCAAAACGGAGGCCGGTTGAGCATCGGGGATGCACTTTCTTGCACTTTCTTGAGCTATGAAGACCCAAAACCCCTCATATAGCCTAAAAACATCCTTGGGAACACCACCGGCTGGGTGGGGTTGTCACCGGCTGCCACCGGCTGCATGAAACATCCATCGGCACAATATTGTGCCGACCGGCACAAAACAGTGCCGACGGCCAAAAGTTGCTGATCGGGGGCAGAACTGCCATTTCACTTCGGGTCTTTTAAAATAGGGCTTGAAACCCTATTTCCTCACTTTGCCTCCGCCGAAAACTCCTCCTCTCTCTCTCTAGAGTTTGTTTTCTTGATTTCTCATCGATTTCTTCGCGTTTTACACCCGTTTTCTCGTCGGATTCGCGATATTCTTCGCGTTTCGGACATTTTCAACCGAACGAATCTCCGTTTCGGTGTACTTTTTGCTAGTTTCGCTTTTTCGGGGCTTGTTCCCCTTGATTCCGTCTTCCTTTCCGTGCCTTTTCTTCTTCCGACCTTTCCGGCCATTTCGGCCTTCTCGGGGTTGACCTTCTCGGTTGACTTTTCGTAATCCGGCTTTTCTGGCCATTTTCTCACCACCACTGCCATGGCTGATGACATTCCGCATGTTGGGACTCCCCCGGACCACGAGATGGACCCGGGGTCGAGCTCCTCCCTCTGGGTGAGCGTCCTTTTGACCCGGCGACCTACCGGCCGGCTACCCATGTGCTACCGCCCGACGGACTCCGCCACTTCCGCGGTTTTGACAGGGTTCTGGACCCGGAGCTTCTACTGCGCGAGCCGACCTCTCATCTGTCCTTCGGCACTGTCGAGGTAACACTCTTCTCTGTTTTACTTTTCGCAATGTAGAACTGTAAACTGTCAACTGACATAGCTGATTACAACCCTTAACTGCTTAGCTCTGATACACTGTACTGTAGTCGATTGTAGACAACTTCACAACTGATATCTGCTTAGGACCGAGACACATGCACACACACTGCACTAGTCTGAATCACCCAAACACACGGCACACATTGCACTGTCGATTCGCCGACACTCGGTACTTGTTTGAATCTGAAAACGCACTGTATGCTGTATTTAAACTGGATCATACGAGGCACGTTGATACATTATACGTTGTAGTTCGCCTACTAGCATACTGCACTCCAATATCTGCTTGAATCTGAAAAATGTGCACACATGCACCATATCTGTATGCTTCTTGGAACTATATTCTAAATATTTGCTTTGCAATTACTGCTTTTGATTACAGGGAGACTCCCATACCGTCCGCGGGTATGGGAACATTGCTGCTCGAGACTGGTATTTGGATCTTCCCGAGGCGGTTCGACGCATCGTGGACCAGGCGGGCTTTGGCTCTTTCTGCCGGGGACTTTCTAGGCTCTCCGCCTGCAGACCTCTTCTTGCCGCCCTGGCAGAGAGGTGGTGGGACACCACCGATTCATTTCACCTATCAGCGACTGGGGACATGACGATGACCCCTTACGACTTCTCGATGCTCACTGGCATCGGGGTGGGGGGTGATCCGATCCCTTTTGATATAGACATGGATGAGTGGACCGCAGCCCAGGTCTACTTACTTGGCGCGGCTCCGCCTCTGGCTCGTCCCGGCTTCGTCCGGTATTCTTGGTTCGAGGTGCAGTTTCGGGTCCAGTCCGCACTCATCGATGCAGCCCGATGACCCCAGAGGCCGTGGATCAGTATGCACGCGGCTTCTTGATGTTCCTATTTGGGACGACTCTCTTCGCCGACCGGGCGAACACAGTGCCCCTCTGTCTCCTCAGTGCACTGGTGGATGTCCGAGATCTTTTGCGTTATGATTGGGGGGGCGCGCTTTGGCCACTCTCTATGGCTACATGAGCTCGGTCTCTCGTGGCAGTGGACAGCTGCTAGGAGGCTACTGGCGAGCCTGGGAGGTATGTCTTCTTCTCTACTTTACATTTCTGTTCTGTACTTTCTGTACTCTGTACACTGCGCACACTGTAGTCCGCTTCCCACGGATTGCATATTGTACACACGGCACACACATGCTCTGCTTTACACTGACTGTACACTGTTCACACTGTACACTCTGTTCAACACAATACACAACACACGGCTCCGTTGTTTCTGCTTTATTCTGCATCCTGCTTGATCTGATAGTCATACTGACATCTGTTTTGCAGCTGTGGGTGTATGCCTACTTCCCCAGACTAGAGCCAGTGCCGGAGACGGAGACCCCTCTGGTCGTTCCCTTCTCTCGCCGTTACGATGGGAGGTGCACTCGGAGGCCCCGAGACACATTCAGCTTCTTTCGCCGTTTCTTCGACACCATCACCCCCACCGAGGTATGTTTTACTTACAGTCGGTTTAAACTTCGCTTTCAAGCGTACATTTCTATATCAGTAAATAATCAACTGTATTTCATTTCAGGTCACCTGGCAGCCGTGGGCTCCACTACCAGCGGTGATACGAGATCGGTATGCCGGCGCCATCGAGACCTCGCGCTACCGGATTTTGCTGGAGGGCCCGGTCTGTCGGGCTTGGTACCTGGGGGAGCGTTTTCTGCGCCAGACCCTCGGGTTGCCAGAGCAGATAGTCCCGGTTCACCCTCCCGAGCACATGAGGGATACCGAGAGGTTTTCTGTGCAGCAGATGGAGGACTACACCCTCGGCTGGGCGAGGACGGCTATAGGGGCGAGGGCGACTACTCAGAGTACGTCCGGACCTTCTTGATGCGGCCTTTGAGCGGGGGCTCCCGAGCTGATCCAGCGAGACCTGCGGCGCCAGCGGCCCGGGCAGAGGCAGGAGCAGGAGTGGGGTCGTCACAGAGGGCCCGAGCTCGCGGCAGGAGGGGAGTGCAGAGGGGACGAGGGACGGGCTGGCCCGCTCTTCCTACCATGGTGACTTAGGGGGCAGAGTGGGGAGACCTACCAGATCCCTTTTGCTCCTCCTCCGGCTGGTCATGAGTTGGCCGGCATTCCCGACTTGCCTCCGGTATGTATTACTTTATTTCTGCATCTTGCATTGTTATTTCATTTCAGTTCATTCAAATATCCCACAGAATACTGATGTATTTAATATTTTTGCAGGCTTCCTCCGAGTATACCCGTCAGTCAGTGGAGCTGAATGCCTCCCTGATGGGGATGCTACAGCGGACTCTCGACGCCTTGGCCGTCTACGGCCTGCCGGTATGTTCTTCTGACCACAGTCTCAAATCACACTCTGTTTCGCACAATCTGCTACACTGCACAAAAATCTGATAAACTGCTCGGGCTCTCATAACACTGCATTCTGTACTGATAAACTGCTCACAGGCATTCACACACTGTACTCATACACTGCATTCTGTACTGATAAACTGCTCACGGCATTCACACACTGTACTCATACACTGCATTCTGTACTGATAAACTGCTCACAGGCATTCTGATGTGTTTGTTCTTTGTATTTTCAGCCTCCTTTCCCGATCCCTCCAGTGGGTGGCGCTGCTCCAGCTGGGCCTCCCTCTCTACTCGGGATGGCAGGATATTCCCTCGCACTAGAGGGGGACGTGGCCACGTGGGGAGCAGCTCACGAGCTCCAGTTCCAGGAGATGGCGAGTCGGAGGCGGGGACGGAGTCATTTGCGGAGGAGGCCGGGGACAGCTCGGGCTCGGGCTCCGACAGTGACGGCTCCGACGATGCTTATGTGCTTTTGCCCAGGAAGAGGGCGAGGACTGATCCTTAGGCATGAGGCCTGCTGCTGATGATGATGATTTTGCTGCTTCTTTTCTTCATTTCTTTTGTTGTACTTTTCTCTTTTTGGTAGATAGAGTACTATGTACTGCCGCAGGCAGATTTTTTTGCTTTCTTCAAAAGTTGTACTTTGAAAGAGATTATATAAAACAAACTTTTGTCTGAAAAGTGTTTTATTTGTACATCTCTGCGCATTTCATACTGCATTGCATTGCATCATTTTACACCTCAAATGTAAATGGTTATTGATCCATTGTTTGAAATCTGAGCATTTGCATTGTACAATCGGATAACCCACCAACTAACAGCAGACAACTCATACAAACTGCTGCTCAAACTGAACACAGCTTAATCTGCTGGGGATTCCGCTGGGGATTAATCTGCATACAGCCCATAACCCAACACTTGGTCCATTCCGCATACGGCAAACTTTGAACAAACAGCCCAATCTGACAAGCCGGATCTCAAACTGAAATGGTTAAGATTGAAACACACTCGGATGTCCCAAATTTTTTCTTTTCTTCTCTTACCTGGCATAGATGTAGAGAACGGCACGGCATTCTGAGCACCGACGATTAATCTTTGGAAAAGGGGTTTCACAACCGGGGTATCGAGCCTACAACTGAACACAGTAGAAAGGACTCAAGTACAAAAATAAAAGGCACACGACCTAAACACAACGAGACACCTCGGAAAAGACTCAAAACTAAATTGAGACCGACAAATCAAAAGACACGACACGCAGACATGTTTACAAAAAGGGGTCCTCAAATCTCGAGGAGCCAGTTCCTCCGGGTATTATTCCCACCCTTTCTGATTTGTGTGATTCTCACGCCACTCGGCCCTCAAGCTCGGTTTTTCTCAAAAAACCCTTTGTTCACTTTTCTCTCGGCTTACACCTCTCTATTCTTTACTCTCTCATTTTTCAATCCCTCCCCAGGGTGGTTGATGGACGAATAGAAAGTCACAAGTTCACGCCCAATATTGTTAGCTCACGGCTATTTCTTCTGATAGATAGAGCGCCTTTCTGGCGAGCGCGTTGATGATAAGGGGGGAGACAGAACACCTGGCTCAACTGTGCCCCTAGTTCGCTACTTTGACCATTTTTTTCGTTTTCTTTCTAAAACAGTTTTGATCAAAGATGAGCGTTGGATTAACGCACTTATGCAATTTTTGATTTAAAAATCATACGAATCAGGCTGTGCGCACTGAAAATTCCCCTTTTGGGTCCAAACATGGTCCAATTTTGAAAAATGAAATAGTTTTCGAGAAAATAAGTCAACTTCAGTGAAAATTTTCAAAAACTATTTTTGCAAACAGTGAACGCTCAACGAGCGCAGAACTTACCCTTGAGATACGCAACCTCGGATCGGAGGCAATGGGAAATTGCCCCTGGCTTAAAGGGGGATAAGGCAACGGAAAGTTGCCCCTAGTTTGGACGACGACTGAGGGCAACTTTGGCAATAGATGGCAACGGAAAGTTGCCCCTTGTTTGGATGATGCCGCGGCATGCTCATTGATGATTGAACTCGACCGGGCTCTCAGGCGCGGAGCGGGCGAAGACAGCCACAAACAATATATGGACACAGTCACCTTGAAAGCGTTGGTGACTGGGTTCCAGAAGGAAGTTGGTCACGCAACTCCCGTTCGCTGCAGTCGAGACGTTGGATTCAGAGGAAGCATGGGTAATCAAAACCATTACATGGACTGAGACGCTATGAAAGCGTTGGGGGCTGGACTTCAGGATGAAGTTGCCTACGTATCCCAAACATGGGAATCAAGCCTTACGTAGTTCCGGTCAAGGTACACTCGGGTATTTTAACCTTCACTGTTTAGGCTCTAACTTTTGCCAAGGCGCCCAATGCGGGTTTTCGACCTTGCGAGCTATGTTTTTCTTTCTTTTCTTTTCTTCTTCTTTTTTTTTTGTCTTTTCAATCTTCTTTTTTTGCATTTTTTTTCTTTTCTTTTTTTTTTTTCACTTTTGCTTTTTTGTATTTTTTGTATTTCTTTTTCTTGCTCTAACTTTTGCCTGGGTCGCCCCTCCGGGTTTTCGGCCCAGCGAGCCTCTCAAAGGGTAAAAGTGTAGCAAGTCCATGCCAAATGGTTTTGAGATTGAAGCCTCTCTGTGTCCAGGAGAGTGACTGTGGTGTTGATTTACGGGAAGAGTCCAACGCGGTCGCTTTTCGAGCTTTGCTTGGTGGGATCTGATCTCCCTGATCTGACTTTGAGGCCTCTTGCTCGAGGGCTGCTTCAATACGGGCCACACGGGCGTTTCATGGCACAGCTGAATGTTCTGAATGGAAGCCGGTTTACAATAGATAAATCGAATCTTGAGGCCGAGAGCGATCCTAGGCTACAACATCTCAAGAGCGATTCCACACAAATCTTCGCGAGACCGCACAAAACATTTTGTTTTTGAAAGTTTTCAAGAAAGCGACAAATCGCTCGTGCTGAAGATAATGTGGAACCAGTCTGGGTCAGGCCAGGGTCCTTCTCAGTACTCACGCTGATAAGCATGGTTTCATTCATAAAAAGCTTAGCATGCGCTCTTCTTTTTCTCAACATGATCAAAGTTTTGCAAAACCCGAGGAATTACTTCCTCTTCGTTTTCATCACCACAGTGTTAAAAAGGGTTTTATGGAAAGCTTAGGTCATTACAACGATGTTCAAGGCGCAAGAGAGCAGGCGATATGTACTGTCGTTCCATTCACACCCTCTGGCATAGCAACTCAAATAGCAACAAGTACGGAACGTGATAGCCACGGCTGTTTCATTCAGATTTGTTGACATAAATGGCTCCCTGACAGAAACAGACTCAAAAAAAAACAACTGTTTATAAAACAAAACGGTGTTTGAGGCAACAACCCCGAAATCACCTGGTACTCTACACAAGAGGGACTGACTCATTACAATTAGACAGACCCTTAAGCAAAAGGAATGTCTCAAAACAATGAGACAGGTTCAAGACAAAACAAAAGACTGACTCGACACCCAAGTCAGAATTTACAAGGTTGGCGTCGGTAGATGCTCAAAAAATGCGTGCCAAACGCCACATCCAAAAATGTACCAGACACTGCCCACAGGCAATTCATCTGCTGATTATATACTCACGGTATCTGTGTCCTCCGTATCTGTGTCCTCGTACTCCAAGAACTCTGTAGTGATGGATTTGGCCGAGGTGGGCGGGAGGATAATCTTGTTATCAATCAAATCTTGTACCTCGTGACGGAGGCGGAAGCAGTTATCAGTAGCATGGCCTGACTGCTGGTGGTACGCACAGTACTGAGTGGCATCATGGCCTGCTGGAAGGGGTTTGGGGAGTGGCCTAGGATCGAGGGGTGTAAGATGCCCCTTTTTGGCCAAGATCAGAAGTGCCCTAGACAAGGCATGTGGAGAGGATGGAAGGCCCTGCGCCCTCGGGGCAGGTACTTTGGAGCCTGAACACTCTTGCTAGATGCGCTAGCGAATGGGTCAGCGGGTGCGGCTTTGGATTTCTGATTCTTTCCGGATGCAAGGCTGGAAGCGGGAAGAACTGTCTTGGCATGACGGGGCCTATCCCGATTCTCTGATTGACTGGAACTGCCCTCAGGCGGAGTGGGGAAAGCACCCTCCACAGCTTTTGTCATAACTGCGGATACCTGTTGCTTGTTCATCCCCTGGCTTTCAAGGCCTCTACTGCCCACAGCAGTTGTTCGATAGGGTCGGCATCTGCCTCCATCTTGCCTTTATCTCTGGCCTCGGCCTGATTCAGAACTTGGTTTGATGCGTCGTTACCATAACTGGAGGTCATCTCCGGTTGGTTGAGTTCAATCACAATTCGTCCCAGTAGCGGGGGCTCCTGGGGTATAAAGCTTCCGACGTATGGTGCGACTGGCGGCGAAGCTGTCATTCCATAGGCGAGATCCGTCACGGATCTTTGAAGATCACCTATCATCCCCATTAGTTCAAATGTAGTGGGCTCGCGAGCCTGATACAGCTGAGGGGCCCAAACCGGGTGCGCAGCCGGCGATCTGGGCGGATGCGGCATGTCAACGGTAGTTTCATCTTGTAGGATGATCCCCTGATTCAATGCGGCCGTCATGACCACAAGCTCTTCTGGATTCTGCATCATGCTAAATTCTGCCTCAGCAAGAAAACACTAGCTATCCTAGCCCAACTCTCTGAATCTCTGAACTGAAACAGAAGACAAACGGTACTTCAGCCCCAGACAGATCAAACACGGGTGTAGCCAAACAACGGTACTATACTGCTAATCACTGTTCCCCAGATTCACTGTTCAAAACTGAACTGATACCCGCGGATATAACTGATTCCCAAAAACTGACACTGGTGCTCTCGGGCCAAATACCAATATCAAAGATTGCAAACTGATATGTGCGTTCTCCCTGCAGAGATGCATTCTAAAAGCACATAGCAGATAAAAGAGGGCCAATACACCCCTATGTTGGGGTAGGGTTTCCCTGTCCTATTTTGTCAGGAGCTAGGGTTTCACTACGCACACAGCGGTTTCAAACAACCTATATCGGGTAAAGCAACCTGTCCTAGTTTGGAATGGTCACTATGGATTCCGAATATGCACTAGGTCGAATGGTCAAAAAGGGTGCCCCGGTAAAACCGGGGTTTGTGTTCCCATACTGGCAGAGCCCGCAACCGGTCAGCCTTATGGACATGCCTTGACAAGACAAGCCTCCGGCAAACCGTTCAGGAATAGCAGATGGCCAACACGGTGTCCTAGGCGCACCAATGCACATGCAATGCAAAGAAACACATAAGCGTAGTCAAAACAGGATATCACGAGTTCGAGTCAAGCTCTCTAAACTCCCCAGCAGAGTCGCCAGAAACTGTAGCACGTCCGCGGGGGACCTCGGCTACAGTTCGGACTCTCGATTGTGTCGCGGTTCTAAATCTGAACCAAAGAGTCCGAATCCGGCAAATCGTTTTGAAGAAAAACAGATTTTTGAAAAAGTAGTGCCAAACATGGACTGCTTTGCCAGATTACAGAGTCGCCACCTAAATATTTTTTAAAATGGGAATTTAGGAAACCCTGACTCGGTGCCGAAGGCCACGTGTCCGTCATCACCAAAGTGACTTGGCTCGGGAGCTTGGGTACGATCGGGGAAGGTCAGCTATGAGCACCCCCTTTCGCCCGGTCCGAAGACCGGCCTCTCTACTAACCGTGATATCCGATTGAAAACTTTATGCGTTATCATTCAGTTATTAGCCTAGAATTACTATGTGATGCGCACAACACAAAAGTATAGACTAGATTGCCTAATTTGGAAATAAACATTGCATATCCGTTTTGTCTCGAAAAACGTGTTGGTTTTGTGCTACTCGCAAGTAGGCTAAAATACGGATTTCAACGAGTTGTTCCAACTCAGGCAATCCAACCTCCACCCACAGGCATTCAAACAGTTAATATCACATATAAGCATTTAGCCGCATGGCAATCCTATTGTCATGGCGAACATTCACACGCATGCGATATGCTAAAGCATAAAAACTTACATCGTACTCCGTGCCAAAACAGTAAACTAGTTAGCAAACATGCATGACCTAGTTCATGTTAAGTGGCTAATGCAACACATACAGGAGTGTAATCTAAACAGGCTCGGCTAACCCTAACATGGCGTGAGATGCAACAACTATCACGTATTCAATTTGGAATTGAAATTACGATGCAGTTTGCATGATGTGCTGAGCCCGATGCATGTAAACAAATGCATGAATGCACGCATGCATTGCATAAGGTATGCTAAATTAGACGTGCCCTAATCTACCATTGTAAGCAGGTAAATAAAAGGGATAGAAAGAAGTGGGGGTTGGAAGACATACATCCACTCACACACACTTATTACATTTTTGCCCTCACTCGGAGGGACCAAAATAATAATACAGAAATTATAATAACTAACTACTCTAGCTAATTAAATATTACAAATTAACTAAATTAACAAAATAATTAATCTAATTAAAGCAGTAAATGCCTCGGGAGGAGGGCCCAATGCAGCGCGCGTTCGGGATGGCTCGGAATCGCACTGTCATGCAAGTGTGCCTCTGTTTTCCCTGCTCTCCTCCTGAAAAATTACCAAAGTCCCAGGAGTGCCTCTCAGGGCACTGGGGACATCACCGGCTGGGTAGAACACCACCGGCTGAGGATGTGGCCACCGGCACTGAATGAAGCTATCGGCTGCCAATTCACTGCCGGTCGGCACTAAAAGTGCCGGTCGGCACAAATCCTGCAGAACCTGCAACTCACAGCAGCAGAGGGCAAAAACTTGCATGGCAATGCAATTCAAGCATGTATGCACCAAACACACCCCTATCAATGTTTGACTCAAAGGGCATGTGCCTCGATTCCCGGACCACCAATCACGCATTTCCATGCATGATGGCCCAAAGAACCAAGAGTGCAACTTTGATTTCAAATGCATGCAAAACAAGCAAACAAGGGTGCCAAACCTCTATCATACTTTACTTCAAGAGGCCTACATGCATGTCAAATGATGCAACCCTAAGCATGGCAACTAACATGCAACATGGCAATACAATGCAACATGTAAGTACAACAAGGCAAGCATGCAAACCAATTGAAAGATGGACTTAACATGAATTGGGCAACTCTAAAAAGCCCAAAATCAGTAGCCACATGCTAAGTTATGAGGGCCAAACACACATGCACACATACACATGTTAAGGTACCAACATTAAGCATAACAACAACATTCAAGCACACTTGAAGAGGCCAAACATGGGCAAAAGCATGCATTAAAGCTCTGAAATTCATGCAAAACATGAGGCCAAATCATGCAATAAAGCAAGCCAAATATGCAAAAATGGCCCAGTCTTGAAACAAGCCATGAAGGCTTAAACCAAGGCCAAGTCCACCAAGCTTCACAAAGCTAAAGGGACTCAAAACAGGTCACAAGAAGACCTAAACAAAGCCTAAGGAGCACCTAGATGGCATCTAAGAGGCTCAAGCACAAGGCATACAACATGACCAAAACATGGAGTATTCAACACATGCTTTTAAAGCAAAAGAGGCAACTAAACATGCATACAAGCACACTGAAAAGTCTGAAATAACATGCTAGATGGTTCCAAACTATCAAAAATGAAGCAAGCATGGCATGCTACACACTCATACTCTCAGGCCAACAAGCCAAATGCAAAGGAGCTATTAATGCATGATGAGATTGACCAAAACAAGCATGGACAGAGTTAAATCATGGCAAAATAAGCATACAAGCTTCACAAATGCAAGGCTAAAACATGCTCGAAGCTAAGGCATACACCTAGGCATGTTAAGGCATAAAAGAGGCATTACAAGGCAACTATGCTAAGCATGCATAAGGGATACAACTTGAAATCATGTTATAACATGGCAATATAAGCATGGAAAACAAGTCAAACATGCTCAACACACACTCAAGCATGAAGCTCCTTTGGAAGCCAAAATTTGCCCTTTTCAAGGACATCAAGGAGAGGGGGTGGCCCTCTCCTTCTTGGGACTCTAAGGCATGCTCTTCACCACTGAAATCCCTCAAGATTTCAGTGGTGAAGAGATCCTAACACCAAGTCTCGGATCTCCCACAAAATAGCACAAAAAGTGACCTTTTCAAGGCCTAAGGGTGGTCAAACTTGCTCAAACCACAAAACACTCTTAATATACAATAAAGAGGGTCAAAAAACAGAACTTTTATGTGCCAAACACTAAGCTCAAAAACTACTTTAAAGCAAGTAAAAAAGAGGGTGCAAAATGGGGTAAATAAAGCAAGTTTCTTACCCTTGAAGACCACCTTCACAAAGGTTGGAGTGGATGGGTCCTTGAGCTCAAAACCAGTCAAGAACTTCAAGAACAAACCTCCTTAAGGATCTCAGTTGCAAGAGGAAGGTGAGACACTAGGTGTTTATGTGCAATATTATGACAATGCACACACACTAAGCTCAAAGGAGAAAGAGAGATATATGATAGATATAGAACTCCAAACCCTAAACCAGAGCTTCTCCTATGTCTAACCTCTGAATTTTGTTCACCTTTTCAAACCCTTGAGCAAGAGAAGAGCCTTCTCTCTTATAGGCAAAAAGCTTACAAGCTTAGTCCCTAAGCAAGCTCATCCCTCCATACACGTGTATGGAGGGGAAACAAGAGCTAAACAGCTGTCTAAAAATATCTCAGAAAGCAGCTGCACAGTGCTCGGCCGGCAAAAAATGTCATTTTGACAAAATTAGTGCCGACCGGCACAAAATAGTGCCGACCGGCACAATATAGTGCCGGTGGCAACTCCAGCCAGCCGGTGGCCTCTAGCCCCAGCCGGTGGTGTGTAGGGATGCCTCACAAAGCATTCCCTGCCCTCCCAAGGCAAAACACAAGTGTTTGGTGCAAAACCAAACACAAACGGTCGAGTCCGGAGGTCCTGAGGCACGGCGCGCGTAGCCGAGAACTCCGGGAATCTCCAAACGAACACAAACATGGATAATCACCGAGTGTTCCAACGGTGACGTCCAAGTCTTGAGGACGGTCAAAAATGGGGTGTCTACATCCACCATCTAAGGTGATAGGAAGATTACGTACTTCTTTAATCCAATTATTAAAATGACTTTCGGGATGGTCATCTGCCCGATAAGCATGCCCCTTGCACATACATCACAAACATTGTACAATATTGGGATTAAATTTTCTTTGAAACTTGAATATGAAATTTTACATCGTCACCAACACATAACTTAGCACGCCCGGAACTCTCCGATATTGCGCGCTGCGAGGGCGGAAATCTTGTTTTCTGAGCTATACAGCTTGGCGGACTCATGTCACGGTTTCTGAATCTAATCTTACAATATGCCGATGTCAAGTATTAATAAATCACCAAGAGAGTCCAAATCCGGCAAAGTCGTTTTGAAAACTGATTTTTAATAAAGAAGTGCCAAACATGGACTGCTTTGTCAGATACAGAGTTCGCCACCTAAATATTTTATTTTAGGGAATTTGGAAACCCTGACTCGTTGCCTAAGGCCACAATGTCCGTCATCACCAAAGTTGAATCAGCTCGGGAACTTGGGTACGAGAGGGGAAAAGTCATGCAATGAGCACCCCCGCTCGCCCGATCAAAGATCGGCCTGTACTAAGCATGATATTTGTTTTGAAAACACATGTGCTCTTATTCCGTTTAATTAACCTAGAATTACTATGTGATGCGCACAACTACAAGTATGACTAGATCGTCTAAGTTGGAACAAAACATCATATCGTTTGTTTGAAAATGGTTTGAAGTTTGCTACTCGCAAGTAGGCTAAATCGAGGATTTCATGAATTGTTCCAATTCAAGTAATCCAACCTTCACCACAGGCATTCAAGCAATTAATCACATAAAAGTTAGCCTCATGGCAAGCATGCTTTCATGGCAATCAATAATACACATGCAGTATGCTAAAGCATAAACACTCACAGCGTACTCCGAGCCAAAACAAAGAACTAGTAAGAAATCATGCATGATCCTAGTTCATGTTAAGATGGCTAATGCAACACATGCGAGAATGCAACTAAAATAGGCTCGGCTATTCTAAGATGGGATGTGAAAATGCAGATTGATAACATGTATTCAAATTGGAATTGAAATACAATGCAGTTAGTATGATGCGCCGAGCTCAGTGCATGCAAAACAGATGAATGGATGCACACATGCAAAGCATAAGGTATGCTAAATGAAACATGCCCTAAAACTAACCATCGTAACCGGTTAAGTAAAAGGGAGAAAGAAATGGGGATTGGAAGACATGCATCACACACATGCACACTTATTACAACAATACGCCTTCTCGACGGAGGGACCGAATAAGAAGCTAACTAGCTAATCTAAGCTAATTAAACTAATTATTACAAAATAAATTGAAATAGCTAAACGCATTAACTATTAAAGTATAAAACAAAGCATAAGCTAGCTATCTAAGCATGGCAGCTAAGGAAAGCAATAAAGCAGGAGCCTTAAGGCGAGGAGTTCATGCATGCTCGGTCGCTTCATTCGGAAATCCAACGCGATGCTCCAACTTGCCTTTGTTTGCAACTGTTCTCAGAAACTTGCACCAAGCTCCAGATAGCTTCTGACACATCCTGGGGACCTGTGGGAAGGTGGCCGACCAGTTGTTGGTGTCTGCAGCCACTGGCCGACCACTTTCTGTGCTGAAAACCAGAAAAGTGATCGGCAAGCTAGTTTTTCTAGCTGGCCGACCAGTTGTTGCTGCCAGACTGAATTTGCTGCAATAGAGAGCAAGAAAGGGCATGGCAATGTATTTGCAAGATATGTGTGCACAACCACCCTCCCATCATTTCATGAGCTCAAGGGAAGTGTAGTTCTCGACCCTCGGGCCACCAATCGCGCATTTCAAATGCACAATTCAATATGAAAATGAATGCACAAATAAACACATAAGGCCTAAAACTCTATCATGTATGATCAAGAGCGTCGGCGACCGAGAATTGAGACACGTTTCATCACTTTAAGTATGAAACGCCCCTCGTTTCTCATGTTTGGACTAACACCTATTCCAAACAAAATGCAACACATAACATGCAAATATGCAATGCAACTCAATAACAAGCACGCAACATGTAATGTAACATAATGGCATACACAATGTAAAGAACTACATGGCATACTCAAAGCAATGTAAGATAGCATTCTCAATGCAATGTAACATGATCAACTTAACAAAGCTAATGACATGCGAACAATGCTAATGCATGCATGCACAATGCAATGCAACAAGGGCAACTTATCAATGTTAGGGACATGCATACTCAATGCAAAGCAAGATAAGCATGCAAATAAACATGCTAAATGGACTTAAACCAAAAGGGGTAGACCTCAGTCATGCCCAAATCAGTGGCCATAATGATGAAACAAAGGCACCAAAAACATATACAAGCATGCATGCACAATTGGCTCACCAATTAGACCTAAGAGCACAACTCAAGGGTGCTCAAGGAGTGACAAATGTGGAAGTATAACAACACTAAGTGCACTGAAATTAAGTAAGAAATGATGCCAAATCATTCAAACAAACACAAGTATAGCATTCGAAGGTCCTAAAGCATGAAAGCTAGCAAAGAGGACTACAAAGGAGACATGCAATACATGGCACATATGCATGAACCAACCATGGACAGAGCTGAAATAGGTCAAAACAATGACCAAAACAAGTTGAAATGGGGGGCTCAAGGGTCAAGGCATGCAAGCATACAAGCTAGGTCACAAACTAGGCAAGAATGCACAACACTTAAAGGCATTCATAGCATGAAAGAAGTGGGAACATGGCAATGCTATAAGCTCTGAAATGAAGTATTAAATGATGCCAAATCATCTAAATAGCTCAAAGATAGCATGCATGAGTCAACAAAACACAAAGCTAGCAAGGCCAATTGCACTACAGCTATACAAAGCATGAAGCATATGGCAAAGGCAACCCAAAACAGTCCTAGAACATGTCAAAATGATACTAAAACATGCATGGAAGGAAGCCAAAACAAGCTAGCATGAAAGGCATAAGGCATGATGCATACAAGGCAAATAAGGTGGATTACACTACACCTACCAAGACCAAGCATAGGATGACTTAACCAATAAAAATCAGAGTTATATCATGGCAAAATAACCCCAAAAACACATTGAAATGATGGCTCGCAAACTAAAGCATGAAGGCATACGCAATTATTCATGTTAAGGCATAAAGGGGCAAACCCTCCAACGCATTGAAAGAGCAAAAAAAATGCAAGTGCATGACCATGAAACATAGATTGAAATCACATTATAAATGATGTCAAATCATTCAAATAGTCCAAGTAATGCATGCTAGTGGACTTGATGCACAAAGCTAACAAGTTAGATTGAACTATGGCTATACAAAGCAAGTCATGCATGGCCAAAACAACCAAAATCAGAGCTAAAGCATGTTAAAACATGGACAAAAGCTTCTTGAAGTTAAGCCAAAAGCGTGCTAGAA
Source organism: Camellia japonica (assembly GCA_030407325.1). Taxonomy (NCBI): domain Eukaryota; kingdom Viridiplantae; phylum Streptophyta; class Magnoliopsida; order Ericales; family Theaceae; genus Camellia; species Camellia japonica. The sequence goes on along the minus strand of JAPPVO010000013.1, from coordinate 130,959,830 downwards.
TGACATGTTAAAGTATGATACATGTTAGGCTATTTCATGAAATTGCACTACAAGTGCATGGAGCATGCAAAGGCCAACCAAACCAAACTCTAACAGAGGTATGACATGGTGAAATAAGCCCAAGAACATGCTGAAATGGACACAAAACAAGCTAGAATGACATGCTACTTCATGAAGCATACAAGACTAGTGTGTGTGATTTACACTACAAGTGTATAAACCATGCATGGAGTGGCCAAACCAAGTAAAAATAGTGGCATGCCACAGAAAAATAACCACAAATACAAGCTAAGAACAAGCTAACACAAGCTTAACAAACATGCTCACACATGAGGCATATGAAGCAAGTATTGAAGACACAAGGAGAGGGGATGACCCTCTCCTTTTTGGGACCTTAAAACACCATCCCCACTACTAAAATCCCTCTGGATTTCAGTGGTGAGAAGGCCAAAACAAGGTGATCCCAAAGCTTAAAAAGAAGGCACAAGAACAAGGCCAAACAAGGCCTAAGAGGGGGTAAACAACCCCAAACACAAAAATGACCTTAAACAAAGATCTTAAGCACCAAAATTCAGAAATTTTTGTAGTTTAAAGTTAAGCTTAAAACAATATGCAAAAGGGTCCAAAAGCTTAAGCAAGAATGGGGGTTTAAGAGGTTAAAGGCTCACCCTTGAAGACCACCTTCAAAGTTGTAACTCCAGCAACTTTTTCAAGCTCAAACCACACCAAGAACCTCAAAACCAGCTCCTAATCACCTCAGCAACAAAAGGATGGTGTTTGAGTGTGTGTTTGTGTGTTAAGGTGAGGTAAAACTACACTTTTAAGGCACAAAATGAAGAACAAGAGCAATATAGAGACAAAGCTATATGCCAAATTTCTGAACCTAGAGGAAGGAGGAGGAGCCTCCCTCTTATAGAGAGCAAAAGCATAAGCTTCTTGAAGAAGCTGAGGCTCAAGGCCATCCCTCCATACACGTGTATGGAGGATGGTTCTTGTGCTCTCCAGCTCTGCCAGCTGGCCCAAAATATCTCCAAAAAAGTGACAAAAAGCAGCCGACCACTTCAAGTGGTCGGCCAGCTACTTAAGTGGTCCGCAAACCGAGCCAAAACTCCGGAACCTCGAAACGAGCACAACATGCGCAATCACCGAGCGCTCAATCGATGATGTTTGAGTCTTAAGGTCGGTCAAAAATGGGGTGTCTACAATAACTGAAATTTCACATCGCTGCCATTCTAAACTTGACAAATGGAATACATCAGGAAACTACTATAACCTAAAATATGAATTCACCAGTGCTTAGGTGCCAACTCTTTGAAAAAACTATGAGTTCGTTGCTTACCCTCCTCTTTTAATTTCTCAAGCTTTTCATGGAACCCTACCACAGTTGGCTCGTAAGCATAGTCACCCAAACTACTAACGAGATGGTCCCTAAATCCATTATCAATTCTCTTGATTCGGTCTCTTAAGTTGTTCTTCAAGTGTTGTAAGCAATAACCGTGGTAAGCAGATGGGAACACCTTCGGCATCGCTTCTAACAGACTAAGATTACGATCAAAAATAAAAGTAATTTGACGCTTACCATCAACAACCTTCCCAAGTTCGTGCAAGAACCACGACCAATTGGCCGTGGTCTCTGAATCAACAATCGCAAATGCAATAGGGAATAAACCTACAACACAACACCAATAAACAACTGATCACAATATTCCAATGTGAATACTAACACAAGTAGTTTTCAAAAACACTATAAAGCAACCAAGTCATGTGAATGTTCACACTATGTGGTCAGTCATATATCTACACTGTGCCACTCAATGTGAATATTTACATAGATACATAGCTAAAAAAAATACTAACCATTGTTTCCATCTTTCGCCATTGCCGCAAGTAGCTGACCTTTGTACTTTCCTTTAAGGAATGTTTCATCTAGGAACAACAAAGCCCGACAAGAATTGAACCCAGAAATACACGCAACGAATGATACCAAGAAATGACAAAACTGTTTACTACTCGCATCATAGTCAATATTGACATAACTCCCCGAATTATAACGCATCACAGCATCCGAATACCACCGTAGCTGGTCAAACGATAATGAGTGATCTCCATGAATAACAGCCTTTGCTTTCTCCACGCCCAACCATACCACGTGGTAACTCACATCTAGCCCATAATCCCTCTTCAAAATAGTCACCACCTCACACAGCCAAGTCAACAGCTTGTCCCTCACAATTTCAGATATAGCACTCAACACCAAATCAGAACTAACTCTTGGATTCTTCGATGTTCGGACATCCGTACCATAACTATGCACATCACTGAACCTCTTGATGTAAAAAAAATCATTTGCTCATTGTGCTCTACAATGTATAGCCCACAAGTAGCCTCTCTCCTCGCCCATCGCACACACCGCAGTAACCCTTGTTGTCTCGTTCTTGACATACGTAAACTAAAACCCACATTGGATGGCATACTTACATAAAATGTTATGAAATTCTTGTGCACCTCCAACAAACCGTTGTCCCACATGCGTAACACCATTTGCCCAAGGGACTGAAAACAACACCTTCTCCTTATGGTGGTAAAATCTCCGTAGTGCATCAATTTCTTCCTCACCCCCCACATGCAGCGACCTAGAGCTACTCGACTGACCAATATCACTTTTCAACTCAACAACAACTTCTACATGTTGTACCCCCATTGATTTAGCAAGCAATAACATGTTCTAAAATTCTTCCTCATTGTCCAAATCACACCCCTATTAATCCCAGGTAGCCGATAGAACAATGAAATAGAACAAGCAGACAACTCACCCCATTTTTCACACAAACACTCCACCAAACGCGAATAACACAATGTGCGGGCAATATTTCTTACAGTTGTACTGCAACCATATGTACACACCAACATCAAAAGATATCCATCTTCTGTAAAAACACAACATTACACAGTCAACAATAATCCAAACGATATGAAAATTCACATTGTGCAAAATTAAATGCTTATGTGTACAGTTCAACTGCTAAATCCATAATGAAAACTATTACCACCATCTTTACATAACATAAAACATTTTACAATATCAAAATGACACCACCACAATAAGGTGACAGTACACAACATGCAAGCAACACTCCATAACTTCATATTAAAAAGATGTGAACATTCACATTACTACATATACTCTGAATTATCTTGCCCACACAGAGCCTCATTAAGCAAACATCAAAGTAAAATGAGAACATCCACATTCTTCACATAATCTGAATGACCTCCCTTCCACAGGACCATGTAAAATGCATATAATTGAACAAACAAATCATCCGATCCATATCAATCAAAAAACATAGCATCTTATCCATCATACAAATCAAAACATAAACTAAACATGTATTCATAACCAAAATGATAATAACCTTAATCATGCAATCCTACACTCGTCCTGTAACTCGAAAACAACTGATTTCAACTAGTTATACTCCAGAAAATGTCACAACCGAACACCGTCCAATCCGTCGTCTTCACTCGAAAATCACCGAACCATACTACAACAACAACAATGAAACCCTAGCACATCAAAGCCTTAAAACAAGTATGCAAAATAAAAACATATCCATCTGAATTAGAATGATGATCAAAAGTGTGAAGATAAAAACTACCAAAACAGAATAAACGAAAAAAAAAGCAACGTGGTATGTGTATCAACACAATATATATATATATATATAAGGGCATAACAGTCCAGTTAGAAATATAAAATTAGTAAAATGGACCTCATGGAAAAAAAAAAAAAGTATATGGGACTAATCAGATTAATCCTTTGTGGACCTAATGGATTATAACAACTCTAAAATGGATATATCAATAAAAATCCCAAAATTAAAATCACAACTTATATTTCTATCATTGGTCTTTAGTAATATTAAATAGTTGACCGTATATGCTGCATCAGATCTTATTGCATGAGAAATTATTTTACAATAATACGTTATTTACATATGAATGCTAGATTTTATTTTATCATTTGTTTTTGAATAAATTACAAGTTGGACCCCACACAATTCGCACGTAGGAGTTGTGCCGTCATTAGCTAGGAATAAAGCCATGTCGATTATGCTATCATTGGCTAGGAATAATAGAGCAAAACAAAGATGGGACAAATTGTCATTAAATTCTATAAACTTATTATACGAATTGAAACTACAAGCAAAATTAGTCAAATATTGAACCATTGAACATGATTTAAGAATTGTGATCCATTCATAAGCAAAAATAAAGCAAATACATTGGCCACCTTGACTATACAAACTAATATGCTAGTCATCTACACTGAAATGTGAAATTTTAGAGCAGTTGAACTCTACCGTAGTGGAAACTATTTCTCAATTCTTTGAGACACATTTACTAAAACAATCCATCGAATCGAGTTAAGTAATAAATAAAACTGTATGTAGGTAACGGAGGAATGTAAATTATTAACTCGGTAAATATTGGTTGGTAGCCTTCGGTTGTGTTTGGTGGGTAGATTTGATGAAATAAATGAAAAGAAAAAAAGAAATGTAATTTATTTTTTGTTTGATTATAATGGAAAACAGAAAAGAAAATAAAAAGATAGAGAAATGTAATATCATTTTTTAATAGTTGATCATATATGCTGCAGCAGATCTTACTGCATGAGAAATTATTTTACAATAATACATTATTTACATATGAATGCTAGATTTTATTTTATCATTTGTTTTTGAATAAATTACTAGCTGAATCCCCATGCAATTCACGTGTGGAGAGGAATAAAGCCATGGCGATTGCGCTATCATTAGTTAGGAATAATAGAGCGAGGCAAATATACGACAAATTAATATGTCAATCATCTGCACTGGAATGAGATTTTCGAACATTTGAACTCCATCGTAGTAGAAACTGTTTCTCAATTCTGAGACACATTCACTAAAATAACCTATCTAATTAAGTAATAAATAAAACTTTGGGTGACGGAGGAAAGTAAATAATCGGTAAATATTAGTTAAACAAACATCAATGGAGAATAAGACAAAAGCATCAACAACAAGAAGATTTCTAGATTACTCCTAGTTTAGACTTTACAAATGAAAATCAACCCGAGTAGAAAAATTGTTGATGACCAATCTCTAGACAATAAAACTCCATACAACAAAACAACTTGTGATCCATCAAGTACATAGAACTACAAACCTCTTTTCTTTTTTTCCTTTTTCTTTTTTGGATCCACCTACCATATTATTGACTCTCCAATCACAAGAACACCAAATTTATTCAAATTATCACAAACAAAAAACTAACTTCACAAAAGATTAAGAGCAAAGCCTGCTTCTTATTGCGAACCAAATTCCAAATCCTTGAACATATATTTTCCAATCTTGTGTTCCTTTCCTCCGAATTCTTAATAGCCAAAGCCTGCATGTATATTGAATATATATGTAAAATTACCATTCATAATCAAATCAAAAGATTTTTTAGATATTTTTTTCACTCATTGAATTGCTTTCAAGTTAAAGAACGATCAACCAGAAATCAAAACATCACATCAAAGTCACACTTTCCTGGAATGTCACCGAAAATGAGGGGGGAAAATCGTATGCATAAGCAAAAAATTGAAGCGTGAGATTGGAATGTTTGAGAGGGACATACTTGAACCTAAGAGCGATGACGAAAATATCAGGTATAAGGGAAAAAAAAGGGATTTTTATTGATAAGTCCAATTTAGAAGTGTTTTAACCCAAGAAGTCCATGAAGGAATTTTTTAACCCATTTAGTCCCATGTATGTATAGTTTTATTTCATAAAGTCCATTTTCTTGATTTACACTATTTTTTTGGACACTTATGCCCTTATATTCAATTTTGATACCTTTATAAATATTTTTTGAACGGTTAGCAATTTAATGATGTGAACATTTATATTTTAAAACTCACATTGGTAGGAATGTAAAATTGGCCCGTGGGCGGCCCGAAACCCACCAGCGAGCCGGGGCGGGCCCGACCCGTTGACAATGTGAATATTCACATTGACATGTTAACATTCACATTAATAGGAGTGTAAAATTGGCCCGCGTCCTGTGGCGGCGCGAAACCCGCTCGTGGCCCATAGGCGGCCCGGGGCGGGCCCGGTCCGGCCCATTGACAATGTGAATATTCACATTGACATGTTAACATTCACATTGATAAGAGTATAAAATTGGCCCGCGGCCTGTGGGCGGCCAAAAGCCCGCCCGCGGCCCGGGAAGGGCCCGGCCTGGCCCGTTGACAATGTGAATATTCACATTGACATGTTAGCATTCACATTGATAGGAGTGTAAAATTAGTCTGCGCCTCGTGGCTGCCCGAAACCCGCCCACGGCCCGTGGGCGGCCCTGGGCGAGCCCGGCCCGGCCTGTTGATAATGTGAATATTCACATTGACATGTTAACATTCACATTGATAAGAGTATAAAATTGGCCAGCAGCTTAGGGCGGGCCCAACCCGGCCCGGCCCGTTGACAATGTGAATAGTCACATTGACATGTTAATATTCACATTAATAGGAGTGTAAAATTGGCTCCCGTCCCGTAGCGGCGCGAAACCCTCCCGCGACCCATGGGCGGCACGGGGCGGGCCCGGTCCGGCCCATTGACAATGTGAATATTCACATTGACATGTTAACATTCACATTGATAAGAGTATAAAATTGGCCTGCGGCTCATGGGCGGCCAAAAGCCCGCCCGCGGCCTGGAGCGAGCCCGGCCTGGTCCGTTGACAATGTGAATATTCACATTGACATGTTAACATTCACATTGATAAGAGTGTAAAATTGGCCCGCAGCCCGTGGGCGGCCCGAAGCCCGAGGCGGGCTTGGCCCAACCCGTGACAATGTGAATATTCACATTGACATTGATAGGAGTGTAAAATCAGCCCGCGCCCCATGGCTGCCCGAAACCCGCCCACGGCCCGTGGGCGGGCTGGGGCGGGCCCGGCCGGTCTGTTAACAATGTGAATATTTACATTGACATGTTAACATTCACATTGATAAGAGTGTAAAATTGGCCCGTGACCCGTGAGTAGCCCAAAGCCCAACCTCGGGCCGGGGCGGGCCCAGCCCGTTGGCAATGTGAATATTCACATTGACATGTTAACATTCACATTGATAGAAGTGTAAAATTGGTCCGCAGCTCGTGGGCCCGAAGCCAGACTGCAGCCCGAGGTGAGCTTGGCCCGACCCGTGACAATGTGAATATTCACATTGACATGTTAACATTAACATTGATAGGAGTGTAAAATTTGTCCGCTGCCCGAAGCTCGCCCGCGGCCCGAGGTAGGCCCGGACCCAAACCCAGGCCGCCCATGGGACGCGAGTCAATTTTCACTCTTATCAATGTGAATATTCACATTGTCAACAGGCCGGGCCGGGCCCACCTCGGGCCGCCCACGGGCCGTGGGCGAGTTTCGGGCAGCCACGGGGCACGGGTTAATGTTACACTCTTATCAATATGAATGTTAACATGTCAATGTGAATATTCACGTTGTCAACGGGCCGGGCTTCGGGCTGCCCACGGGTCATGGGCCAATTTTACACTGTTATTAATGTTAATGTTAATATGTCAATGTGAATATTCACACTGTCAACAGGCTAGGCCGAGCCCGCCGTAGGCAGCAGGCGGGTTTCGGGCTGCCCATGGGCCACGGGCCAATTTTACACTCCTATCAATGTGAATGTTAATATGTTAATGTGAATATTCATATTGTCAACGGGCCGGGCCGGGCCCGCCCCGAGCCGCCCACGGGCCGTGGGCTAGTTTTGGGCAGCCACGGGGCGCGGGCTAATTTTATACTCTTATCAATGTGAATGTTAACATGTCAATGTGAATATTCACATTATCAACGGGGTCGGGCCGGCCACAAGCCACGGGCTAATTTTACACTCCTATCAATGTGAATGTTAACATGTCAATGTGAATATTCACATTGTCAACGGGCCGGGCCCGGGCTTCGGGCTGTCCGTAGGTCACGGGCTAATTTTACATTCTTATCAATGTTAATGTTAATATGTCAATGTGAATATTCACATTATGAACGGGCTGGCCCGGGCCCGCCCCGTGCGGCGGGCTGGCTTCGGGCCGCCCACGGGCCGCGGGCCAATTTTACACTCCTATCAATGTGAATGTTAACTTGTCAATGTGAATATTCACATTATCAACAGGCCGGCCCGGGCCTATTTTTTGGCCTGTGGGCCGGGCCGGGCCGGCCCGACTCGAATTTTTCCGGGCACCCACGAGGATCGACATGGGCCGGGCCCCTACACATTGACGGTGTGAACATTCACATTAGGGGTATTTTGGTAATTATGTCACCCATAGGACTTATTGAAATATAATAAAATAATGTGAACTAAATGGAACATAGGTAGATGAAAATGGTATTTTGGTCTTCTTATCTCAAATTGGACCTAATGGAATAGTCAAAAAGAATATGGGTTGGATGGAATAAAGCTCTTAGAAAATGAATTTATCAAAAAAGCTCCCGAAAAAAAACAACTTGCATATGAGACTACCGTCGATTTTAATTTATTTTTAATATATAAATTATGTTTTTAAAGATTTTTTATAAAAATAATTTAACAATCTTATCACTAATCATAGTGTACAGGAGAAATTAAAAAGGCTACTGTAGTAACTATGCACGGGCTGTATCTATAATTATTTGTATGAGGGGATTTTAAATGTTAATCAGGGATTTTGACCAAATCAATAAATGAAGGTATATGGATTGGAAAAAGTTAATAAATGCTGATCAGGGGATTTTGACCAAATCAATAAATGCTAAAGTTTTTTTTTTTTAAATCAAAAATTTAGAAAATTAAGATTGAGAGATTAGAGCTCGCTTAGGGTTTAGAAACCCCCTTTTCCTTAATATATTTACAATTATCAATATATGTAAATTGTGATTTTTAAATGTCTTTTTTTTTTAAATGTCTTCTTTTTTTCCTTTTTTATATTATATTAAAATTTAATATTTTGATAATAATCATATATGTTGGATTTTTCAAGGAATTAAATGTCTTCTTTTTTATTATATTATATTAAAATTTAATATTTTGATAATAATCATATGTGTTGGACTTTTCAAAAAAAAAATTTATGCTTATTCTTAATGCATTAAAGTGTTATTATGAGGGATAATAATCATATGTGTTGGGACTTTTCAAGAAATTCATATGTGTTGGATTTCAAAGAATTTTTTTTATGCTTGTTCTTAATTCATTAAAGTGTTATTATGAGGGTAAGACTTGGGGGTTGGGAGAAGTTAATAAATGTTAAGGTTTTTTTTTTTTTTTTAAATCAAAAAATCAAAAAATTTAGATTGGAAGATTGGAACTCCTACAAGACTTGGGATTAAAAATCCCCTGTTACTTAATATATAGTATAGATATGTCACTACATCTATTTTTTGAACTGTGCACAAAATTTTGAAGAAAACGCAAGTCAAATGAAGAACATATTGTGACCAATACTTTAAAAACCAGACCAATGAGCAAACTAAAAAAGAGGTCAGATGGACGGATCACCGGTTCAACCGTTGAGTCAAAGCGGTCGAACCATGACATTATAATTAATATTATATAATTAAAAAATATAATTATAAATTATAAATAAATAAAAATATATATAAATACTCAAATAAAAATAAAAATTGTTGCATAGTATTTATTAATAATATTTAATAAAGTCATAATTGATAAGAAAAAGTCACTTGTTTTAAAGAAATTAAATTTTTTTAACATTCCCTCCAAACAAATTGATTGAATGCTAAATTTAATTTTGGAGGAAATGAAATTTTTAACTCTCTCTCCAATCAATATGATTCAAATAATTTGATTGAATTCCACATAAAATTTTGTAGGTTCTCTTTGAAAAATCTTTTCTTATAAATACCAACAGACTTTCATAATCTCCCCAAGCTTCCAGTGAGACTCCTTCTCATTAGAAGAGACTTTAGAAGTAAGAGTTTTTAGTTAAAATTTTGAAACATATTTTATATTTGTATATATATATATATATAAGAAAGAAAGAAAGAAAGAAATAAAGAAAAGAAAAGAAGAAAAATAAAAATAAAAAAATTAGAAAATTTTCAACTGAGTTCTTCTGGTTTTGACAATCTAAGCCAGTTTTTAGTCTAGTTCGGGTTTTTCGATTCTTTCGGACCCGTTCTACCGGTCCAACCGGTCGGTCCAGTCCAGATTTAAAACAATGATTATGACCACTGAGAGTATGTTTGATTGGACGAACTGGATAAGGAGAGACTAGAATCCATCAGACTTGAATTCTGAGACTGCGAATCATCCGGACTATTTGGTTGGATTGGATGTGTATCCCATGTTTGTTTTCTCATGGGATTAGATGTCTAAAAATGACTATTTTTAGTAAATTCAGTGTTTGGTTGGATGGACTGAATAAGGATAAATGTTCAAAAGATTATTTTACTATTTTCAGTTATTTACTAAGTGATAGTAATGTTAAACATGTCTTTAATATTTTAATTATTTTTAGTTAGATTAAATAAAAATTTATTTTATTTTATTTTTTACACAATTAAATAAATTTATTTTTAAAAATTAAATAAATAAAATATCAATAAAAATATATGTTATTTAAATAAATTTATTTTTAAAAAATAATAATTAAATAATGAAATTAAATAAAACATCTATTAAAATTTAAATAATGAAATTAAATAAAATATAAACAAAATTTTAAAATAAAACATTAATAAAATATCTATAAAAATTATTTTAAAAAATTAAATAGATAAAACATCAATAAAAAATTGAATAAAATTATTTTATTTTTAAATTGAGACATTTAAATTTTATTGAATTTTACTAAATATAATACATAATTAAATAATAGAGTGTTAAAATGATTATTTCACCACCTAATCTCATGCGATTGTTATCCCATAAAAATTATCCCACCCCCGGACAGTATAATTCCACATATGAGGAATAAGGAGTCTAGTCAAATTTCATGTCCGGCGGATTAAAAAAAAAACAAACGCTGGTTAAAAGACTTCCAATGGATTACAATCCAAATAATGTTTAGTCTCCTAATCTGGCGAATCAAACGCACCCAGATTCCAAATGGAAAAATACCAAATCAGAGCAAAATTCATCACAAGAGAGAGATGCTTAAGAGTGAGACGTTGAGATGACAAGAAGGTAAGGAGAGATCAAATACCCATTTTTAAAAACATCTATGCCATAAAAATTAACGAAACACTTTTTATTCATAAATTATTGATACAGTACTGTCATGGAGAACACTGTAATTAGGGGTGTAAATTTGACCTAGCCTGGCCCGACCCGACCCATTCGGACCCAGGCCAAGGCCCGGGCCGGCCCATGTCGGGCCTCGCAGGTTCTTGCCAAAATTCGAGTTGGACTGGGCTACGGGCCAGAAAATTAGGCCCAAGCCCAGGGGGTATTCGGGCCTTAGGCGGGCTGGTGAGCCGAGCCTCGGGTTAGGTTAGTGGGTCTAGACTTGGGCTCGGGTTTCAAAATGATAGATCAGGCCTTGGCATAGGGTTTCGGGCTAGACTCGGGCCCAAGTGGGTTAGGCATGGGCAGGTTCAGACCTCCCACAAGTCGCGAGCCATTTTTACACTTCTAACTGCAATTCTACTAACAACCAAATATCAATTTCATAAGAAAAAAAATACTTCAACAAATATTATCCAGCACATGAACATGTAAAACTTTGAATGAGAACATTCTACAAGCACTTCACCTTCTGGTGGTTGTAGAAAATCATTGTTCAGTTGGCTCCAAGGTTGACTCTCGTACCTTCGCCTGATAAGTATAATATCATATATATATTGCCATTGCATGTTAGAAAATTACATGTTTCTTGATATCAAGCCTCCAACGAAAGAACAAATCAATTAATATAGGGTAAATTACATTTACTTCCCCTGAGGTTTCTGACAAATACCCCTACCTCTTCTGTAGTTTGAATAATTACACAAATCTCTTTAATTGACATTGTCCAGATTCTCCCATTTGGTCAAATTGGAACAAACGATGTTACATGCATATAGTAAATGACCTTATTGCCCTTCATTTTGAACACAAAAATATCATAATACCCTTGTCCCCTCTGTTTACGTTATACAATAATTAAATTATGAATTATTTTTTAGGATTTATTACTCTTATTACCATTGCTTTTTTGGATTTATTTTTTTTAAATATTAAAAAATGTTTAAGAATTTTTTTTTTATTTTAGATATATAATTTTTATTTAAATTTTTTTATTTTCAATATTTTAGTTTATTTTGTAAATATTTTAATTTTTTTTAATTTCAATATTTTAAACTCAAAATACAACTCCACACTCAAATCGTAACCAAACACATAATTCAAAACTCAATTCAAAAATTATTTTTAAACCTCATAACCAAATATATAATTCGAAATTCCACACTACTTTCAAAACCCTACACTCAAATCATAACCAAACACATAAAAAAAAAATTTTAATTTTTAAAAATATATTTATAAAATAAAATAAAATTATATATTTAAAATAAAAATAATTTTTTAATATTTAAAAAATGTATTTAAAAAAATACAGCACATAAATATATGAAATATAGTATACATTAAAATAAATAAATAAATAAATATTTAAAATATAAAATATTTTTTTTAAAAAAAATGAATCCAAATTTTTTTAAAATACAACTCAAAACTTTTTTCAAAACTCATAATCAAACAAATTTTTTGTTTTCAAAACTCATAACTCAAAATACGACTCTACACTCAAATCATGATTTTAAAAATAATTTTAAAAAATAAAATAAAATAAAATAATATTTTTTTTAAAAAAATCTTTTAAAATAGAGTTTTGAAAAAAGTTTGGTTTTGAGTTTTGTATTTGGTTATGAGTTTTGAAAATAATTTTTGAATTGAGTTTTGAATAGTTTTAAGTTGTGTATTTGGTTATGAGTTTTGAAAAGATTTTTGAAATTTTTTAATTAGAATTTTGATTCTAAAAGAGAACCAAACATGTTTCTTTGTTATTGTTTGGCTAATTAATTGTTTATGCTTCTAGTGTTCACCTCACTGTAAATTGAAATTTTGATTGGAGTAATACTATAAAATAAATAAATAAGAATAAATTTTAAGATAAATTTTAATAGTTGTGGATAACCTACATGTGTTTTTAAATAAAAGGTTGCAATTACACACACACACACACACAAAAACCACTATTCTGGACATCCGGGTGGACGACCAACCAACATTTGGTATTGGTATATATAGATGGGTTGAGGGCATTTGAGGGCATTATATGCATTTTAGCTTTTAGCTTTGATGACATCAAAATGTTCTGTGAAGTGTATAAATAGTAGTCAAAAAATGAGAAAATCTTAATATTGTCAGATAAAATAAGAAATTTGTTAGAAACCTTCTGAAAGGTGAGTGTAATTTATCCATCAATATATAAAAATAATTGTTTGCAAAGTTCAAATTAAAGAACACTATAGTCCTTTATATTTTGCTATCTATGTTGAGCAACATTGTAATAAAGCTCGAATCTTTTTGGACATTTGGGACTCTTACAGACCAGAATTCCTGCCATTTTTTTACGAACAAAAATACGACGCCGCAACTATTGACCCATGGTATTTCATTGCCCTTTCATTTTATCAGAAATATATCCATAGGAGAATATCAACAGAAAACAACCATAAACCAGCAAGCAGGAACAGGACAGGAACAACCAATTGGCTGAATTGGGAATAGAAAAAAATCAAAAAAGCATGGGAAAAAAGAACAATGTTTCACAATTACAGTTCATGATTCAAGAAAAAAAATTACATGCATTAACCCCAATTCAAATTAATAATAAGTTAATCCAACCAAAGGGAATGACAATGATTAACTAAAGAATTGAGTTTTAAAAAAAAAAAACCTACAAATCAAACAAATTGTTAAATATGTTGAATTGTAGACAAACCCCAGACCATAAAACATTCTCAATTCACAACCCATTTGATCAATAAAGTAAGAAATCAAAGAATAGAACATAAAAATACTCTCTTCCAATATACTTAGGAAGCAGACTTTTGTCCAAATAAAAATTTCTGGAATTTGCCCATATAATATCTTGTAAAGGTTTGAAAGAAAACAAACCAATGCCCGAGTTCTCATGGAACTTCTCCAAACAAAAAAAGAATCAAATTTGGTTGGGTTGTCTTTGTTTGTTTTCAGATGGATTAAACAGGGACAGCAATATAACAACTAAAGCAATACTTCATTATTAAAAGTTAGTTCTAGTTTCACTTTCCTCTAAACTCCATGCACTTTTTGTGGGTGCAATCGGTGTATAGTTCGTTTTCTGTCCTAAATCAATGGCACTGTTGGCACTTGACTCATTTTTAATCTAATTTTTGTGCAATAATTTTGACATTTTGTTAATTTCTATTTAATTTACTTTGTCATGTTTTTATGTTGCTTGGATGAGATATTCTCCTCAATTGTTTGTAAAATTCTGTGTGTTTTTTGGATTGCCAGATGAATTTATGTTGAGTTTCAGTTAATCTCTGTAGGTTGAATTTTCAATTGGGGTTGATTTTACAATCATGGGTCCTATAAAATATAGTTTTGAATGTAAAAAAAGAAAGAAAAATAAGTAAAAATCAGAAAAGTTAATTTTAGTCTCAAGTGGAGCTCTTGATAAGTTTTTTAGAGGTAAGAAACAAATAGAGTTTTCAAATTAAATTGATAATGAAGAATTTGAATATTTTGGGAGTGAAGAATCTAATCAATACTTGAATGAGAATGAGAATGCAGATGATAATTAAGACTTGATGAATGAAGCACCTAATCAAAATGAAGATTTTGAATATAGAATGTGGACATTTAAACAAAGTTTATTTTATTTTACTTTTGTCATTACATATAAAGGGCCTAATTTAATATTGGGCCCCTAAAACTTCAAGGCCGGTCTTGCATACCATCTGCTTGACAATATGACTGACTAAGCTTGACCAAGTTTGATGAAGCAAAAAATTAATGCATTTCCATAATTTAAAATTTTTTATTTTATTTTGATGGAGAAAGTAGTAAAATTTGTGATTCTTTTTTAAATTTCAATGTATTCAGAAATTTTAGACAAACCAAACTGGTTTTTCCATTCACATGGTGGGCTTGGGGATACTAAAATTGGTGTTGACACACACATAAATAGAGTATAGATATTTACTTTTGAAAAAATGTTACGGATACTAATAATCTTACTAACAATCTTAATAACACACTGGGTCCCATACCAAGTGATGGTTGATCTTGTCAAAACTTATGAGTGTGTTAGTAAATGTGTAAGTATCCCTAACATTATTGTTACTTTTGATACCCATTTGTAGAATTTTCTTGCATAAAAGTGTGGGTTGGCATGTTGATTTTGCTTGTGTTACAATTTTCTTCCCTTTGTTTTATCTTCATTTTCCTTGCTTTAAATCTGAAAAATAAAAAGATGACACATCAGTAATGTGGATTTCAGTACTTGAAAAGAATTAGTTTAACCAATTCTTTTTTGGTCCTCAAATGATATTAGCAAGCATTATAACAACAAAAACCACTCCACATTAACAAATCTGTTTGCTTTTCAAATGATATATATCAAGCATTTTCTCCTAAGCAAATAACCACAATGAACACTCCACTTCTTCAAATTATTTTTAGACTGACCGACGCTTTTCTCTTCTCTGTGCTGACTGTTCAAGAATACATTGGGCTGGGCTTCAGCTTTGGATACTAATATTACATGGATCTAAAATATTTTAGGGCCACTAAATATTGTTAGAATTTGGAGGTCCAAGATGGCGGCCTTGCTTTCCTTGGGCCAGGCCGGACCTGATGGTATGCATAAATTACTAAGAAGTCTTCTTTGAAAAACGTGTAACCTATTTAGCCCCGTAACTTTTTGTTTTTACTCAAAAGTCCTATAATATTTTTTTTCTTCTTCTCTGCCTTTCTTCTTTTCTACCTCTTTTGCTCTGTATGATTTCCGGCGATTGTCGACGGGCAACCACATCTTGCTTCTTCTCTTTCTCTTTTAGATATATAGTCATCGGCGACCAATGATTATCATCGATTGAAGTTCACCGGCAATCACCGACCACCAACTCCTTACTTCACCCTCACCGACGATGAAGAAGATATGTTTCCGATGAAAAAGATGAGTAGATCTACTTAGATCTGATATAGATCTACATCAGATCTGAGTAGATCTAAACAAAAAATAGTTGCCGGAGTACAATCCTCTCTCTATATCTAACTCTCTCCTTCGATCTCTTAATTTTTCTACATTTTCTCTACTATACACTTCTCTTTTCTATTTTAATGGAGAAAATTTTCAAGTTCTGAACAAGTTGTTTTGGAGTTTTGGTTACAGGCGGTAAAAACTGTAAAATTTTGCAGTTTCAATTTTTTTTTTTTATTTTATTTTATTTATTTATTTATTTTTTGCTGGAATGAATCATGGTTTAAAACTACAAAATTTTGCAGTTTCATAACATTCTTTAGAACTGTAAAATTTTACAGTTTCATAACATGTTTTTCAATTTGATTAATAAGGATAAATGTTTAATAGATTTTTGCTTTGAAACTGTAACATTTTACAGTTTCAAAGCTTGCTTTTCAGTTTGATTAATATTTGAGATTATTTGCTTAAACCCTACAAAAATTAAAAAACAACATATTTTTTTTGTCCATTGTTGTTTTTTATCGTTACATTTTTTTTCTTTTAGTTTATCAATATTTAGCACATTTTGCTATGTTTTTTTCACTCTAATTTATCAATTTATTCTTTTTTTTTTCCCAGCAATATTCTAGACATTCTGGTGAGTCTCCAATAATGTTTTTAACGTCCAGCAAACGTTCTGGACATTCCAGTGACTTCCATTGACGTTCATAACACTCCAGTGAACTTCCGACGATACTCCGGCAACTTCCCGGTGATGTTGAACATTCCGATGAGCCTCCAGTGACCATCTGACGGAAATCGGACGGTAGTGGGATGTAACAGCGTCTGTAAAAAAAAATTTAAAAAAAAAAGATTTTTTGGTAACAATTAAAAATATTTAGGACTAATTAGTGCAAGCGTTTTGTTTTGGGATTAGATGGATTTTGAACTTTGTATATGAGACTCATTGGTAAGTTCCCATTTTGTCTATGCACTAACAAACATCAATGTAATATGGAAGCATAGGAATCAGGTATTGACATCTCCATACAAGATAAAGAAACGGCAAAAAAAAAAATTACATACCAAATTGTCAGCTAATATGTGAAAGAAAAAAGTATACAGAGTTAAACAAATGCAAACTGCAGAATAAAGGAAGATACAACTCTCAAACGAACATTCATTCATTGTATAGATCATTTTCTACACCGATTCATCGTTTATGTCTTGCAGCCCATGAGGAACTCTTTTAGAGGCAAACAAATAGCACCGCTTCAACCAACTGACATTTGCAGCACCGCTTCAATCAATTTCGGGCTTTGACTCATCCACGAATAGCTTTGAGAGCAATTGAGAAAACACGTAAGTTTAATAGGTGGAGTTATTGTACAATAGGTGTCCTATAATAATTAATAACATCTTTTATCAAATACTATTAGAAATTGTCACTAATTATTAATTTTCAGCGGTAATTTAAAAATTATCACAAAAAATGTCACTACTTATAACTTTATTGACAGTTTAAAAAAATCATTACAAAAAATGGTTTCAACTTTTAGCGATAATTTAAAATTTTCGTCATAAAAAAATCACTAATTGTAAGTTTTAGCGACGATTTATAAAAATCGTAAAAAAATCATTAATTATCAATTTTTAGCTACATATGCAAAAAATTATTACAAAAAAATATATATTTTTAGGGAGACTTATTTATAAGTCCTTTTTCAGAACCTTATGCTAGGTTAAGTCCTGTGTAATTTCTTATAGAGTCTCAAGTCCTATTTTCATAAGAATGTATTCCACAAGATCCTAACATGACATGACACTTACATAAACGTAACGTAACGTGACACCAATATATACATAACGTAACGTGACACCAATATAAACGTAACGTAACGTGACACCAATATGAACGTAACGTGACACCTACATAAACGTAACGTAACGTGACACATATATAAACGTAATGTGACACCTATATAAACGTAACGTGACACTTACATAAACGTAACGTAACGTGTCACGTTACGTTTCGCAAACTTAATAAGTTTTTGTTTTTTAAAATTGAATGTGAAAATGTTACTGATTTATGTTTGTGTCATAATACGTTTTAGTGTCAAATTTTAGTGTATTATTTTCAGCGTCTCGCCGGCGATGGGGTTATTTTTTCATGTCTACCAAACATGCGGCGCTGGTTTCACTGGTTGAGTGCATGGCTACTGTAGAAGAGTGAGATACACGGTGGAGGGTCCACCGGTGTTGTGTTGCAGGTGTTTTGTTCTGTTGGTGATCTGCAGGTGAGCATGTATCTCACGGCTTGGTGCGGGCGTGATCTCAATTGGACATAAAGTGGCTGTCTTGTTGCTATATACACGTCTATTCTGTGCTGTATACATTGAAAGGGGTCCATCACTGGGCTCAATGTTCTGATGGCGCCCAACATTATTATACTTTATGGTATCTTTGTTGGCCCATGATTATGGTGTAAAATTGAGGCACATGGCCTGGCCATTAATTTATTAGTCGGACCGTAAATTGCTGTGTTAGTACCTACGGCTTTGGTGGGCCCGCATGTTTGGAATTTGGGCTAGTTGGTTTGTTTTGCTGGGCTCACCAACGGATCAGATTCTCATGGCCAGAAACCTCCTTGAAGCCTCTCTTATGGGTATTAAATCTCAATTTATTTTGTTTCAATCATTGAAATGTGATTTATGAATTATTTTTTTGGTTAATTAATTGTGTTTGAATTAAGTAATTTGGTTGTTTGGCTATCCCAAAAAAATCCAAAAAATAAATAAAATTAATTTCTTATATAAAAAATTGAATATTACCATATATCATAGGTGTCACGTTACGTTTATGTAGGTGTCACGTTACGTTACGTTTAGGTAAATATGTCACGTTACGTTTATATAGGTATCACGTTACGTTTATGTAGGTGTCACGTTACGTTACGTTTATATCAATTTCCTATATATGGTTTTATTACTTATTTATGATATTAACAACTAATATTGAGGGTAAATGTGTCAACAAACTTCCCACAGGATTTATGGGAACATAAGTTTTTTAGTAGGACCATATGTAGCATAAGTCTCCCTAATAGGACTTCTAAATAATTTTCCCATATTTTTATCAACAATTTTACTATGATTTATTTTTAATGGGACTTAATGAAAATCAATTCTAATTGTTAAGACCTATTGATAATTTACCCTTGGAAAAAACCCAAGCGATTAGGATGCATTATAGAGAGTGCAATTAGGGGACTATGTAATTTATGGAAGTTTTGAGGGATAGTCTCAGTAAATGAGGCGTTAAGCCCAACTTTAAGGTTTTGGCTCTTCTTATAGTACTAGTTGGACCCTCGCACTACGCGCTTGGGGGTCACATTATCGTTGATAAAACAATACAACAAGGCAAAGAAACAATATTGTTTTTCAAAAAAATCTCCAACACAAAATACACTATTTCTTCTTTTCTACCCTGCCAATCATAGACACATCGTGCACAAAATTGTGAACAAACAAACAAATTGGACCCTTGTTGTCTTAAAGTAGAACTCTGTAGGTTAGCTAATTGGAAATATTGCTTTTTGTTGTCTCTATTTTCCTTCTCTACCACCAACGTTGCCACCCCTTTCAAAGTTAGAACTAGAAACAAATCCACCTTCGAGTTTTTCCTGTGAAGTTAATTGAAAAATAACATTAGAAATTTGTGTGAGTACAAATGATTTTATAAAAATGTGAACATCTTGACAGATAGTTTTTTCCATTTTGAAATAAATGTTTAACTATTAAAGAGTAATCAACCTTCTCTACGAAGCAATCATCAATATGAAATCTGATTCTTCTTGTAGTAAAGTTTCATATAATTTTTTTGTACAAGCGCACGTAGTGTGCATCTTCTCGAACACACATTTTTTTAATACCTAGGCATATGAGCATAAGTATCCAAGAGTTAAAAATTAAAAAAAAGTGTAATCCATTATCATTAGGTTTATCTAATGTGTCAGAGTGTAAAATTGCGGCACTTAGTAAAAAATTATCTAACAAATGTTAAAATTTCCAGAATGCTTCAAACCAGTAGGAGAAAAAAAAAAAACAAAAAAACAAAAGAGGAAAAAAGGTCATTGCTGCTTTAAACAAAGCTTAAATTAATTTGAATAGCAGGAGAAGGAAAGAAAACAACTCACATTTATTATAAAGCCAATATTTAGCATCATCCAATTGCTTTTTTGCACAACTTGGCAAAAGTATATCGTATAATTTGCATTTTCATATAATATTACACAAGCAACAAGCAAACTCCAGGAAAATCAAAACAAAATAAAGTGGAGGTAATTATAATAAATATTGTGACGGTTCACTGAAAAGATAAAAGAACAATAGCATGAACATCCAAAGCTATTTTACTCAAAATATGTAATCAGCCATCTTGTCGGACACATAGAATACATAACTGAAAGGGCGAAGAGTTATCAATAAACAATAGTACCATGGTCATTACACCATATAATTCATATCGAGTAATTGCAAATAATCATGGTACATGACAAGATTTTACTAATTGTCTCTTAATCCAAAGGCAATGTATGTAATGCTATTCTATATCATATTATATAGTATTCCCCACAATTTCTTTTAGTATGTTCCCTTTTACATAGATGAGTTCCAATTCATCACATAAGATTTGTATTCATGACTGAGGGGGGCCTCCTGTAGATACAAATCCACATCAAAGACAATAACAATATTTTATAGTATTAAATAAAGACTGGGAAGTGATTTTATTCATTCACATTTATTCTTGGTGATTATTCACATTTCTTCATTCACAAGCTAGTTTTTCATATGAAATTAAATTTTTTTTCACAAAGGCTACAAGATAGGCGAATGCACTTACTATGCATCTTGCATGGAATTGAAAGCCTCGTGGTTGAACTTCAATGTGGGAATTGTAGCAACAACAACTGATTCAAGGCCACTATTCTGATGTTCTGGCTGTCAAGAAAAGGACGAACAGTTAAAATCCAAAGATTCAAAACTTCATTTGGTGGAATAACTTCTTATGGCATAGAGGAAAACAAATGAGAATTAGCTGGAATGATTTTCAAAAGTTGCATAAATGGAGCTCCAACAAAATAATCAGAGAAACATACTTTTTTTTTAAGAGAAAAGTTAGGGATCATGAAAATTTTTTCATTAAAATTATAAGTACAAAAAAAATTAAAAAAACAAAAGAATCAGGGATAGAGACAGAGAGTGCTGCAGATGTGAAATCCAAATAAGAGTTCATCACTATATCAAAATTCCAACATAAGAATGTTCACATGAGATGGAAAAAGTATTGGCAAAATTGGGCCCCTTTCAGTTTCCTTCATATTTGGGATCAGCCATCACATAGTGGTAAGCAATCACCAAGACAAATATGAAAATGCCAAGAAAGTTGGCAAAGAATCCCAAGTCTTGATCATCAATCATCTGCCAAAGCACAAACAATTCCCCATATTAAGTACCACGGTCCACACTGTAGCACTATGTGCTTCCTATTATAATGGAACTATATTTGATCCTTTGATTACCTTGATTGAAAACCTTCTTAGTTGTTATTTGAGCCTTGGTTAAGGTGTTACCATAGTGGTTGGGTGAGATTGAATCAGAAACTCCAAATTTGAATAAATGTTATTGAGTAGTTTTCACTCTTTCATCATTTTCTCTCTCCATACTTTGAATCTTGATGTGAGACTAGAACCATTGGAAAGCTTACTTCCGGGGCTTCAATTTGGACACAAGAACGACCCTAAAGGGAGTTCGAACGAGAGAGTTATACCTGCTTGAATTTTGAGTTTTTGTGTTGGAAGCATGCTCACTCGAGCGAACTACGCGATTTTCAGAAATTCTGAGAGCTTCTTTTGTACGGTCGACCCAAGCTTCCTTCGCTCGAGCGACCACGTCGCTAACAGACATTATAAAGTGACTTTTTGGCACTAAAACTCTATTTTTTTCCCCTCACTTCTCCTCCCATCCTCCAAAACGAAACCCTAACCTTCCAAACTCTTGATTTCTCTTCTATTTACCCAAGATTCACCCCAAATCTTTCAAGATGGTTGAAGAGCAAGCATAGATCAAGACTTCTACCAATTATTTTGCGATTTTGATTGGAGTTTCAAGTTGGGTCTTCATCTTTAGCTTCAAATCTTGAGCTTCGAATCTTGAGGTAGGGATTTCCTTGTTCCTTTTCAATACCTCATCTATAAATAGATATGTGGTAGATTTGTATTGCATAAAAATCATATCCATTATGGATTTCTTTGAAAGTCATGAAAGGGAACCTAGGGTTTGTTATTTGGGAATGAGATTGTTAAATTGATTGTTGTTTGGGTTAATTGGGAAGTAATCTAGCATGTTTATGTTAAAAGAAGAAAAAGCCCTAATTTAATGTTTTGACTTGGTGAATTAAAAATGGGTAAAGTTGAATAATGTTTGTAAATTGTTATTATGGGTTGTGTAAATGTGTTAATAACTAAAAAGGAGAATTAACTATGGCATTGGAATTATTTTGGATTGAACATATTAAATTGAGTTGGGTTATGGCTTTGATATCCATGGAATTAGTTTTGTGAAATGAAAAGAATGGATTGGGATAAAGAGTGGAGTATGCTAACTTGAAAAATAAGAGGATTGATTTTTAAAAAGGAAGAATGAAATCATATGTGAATTTCAGAAATTAACTTGAGATTGGTTATGAATATTTTATTTTACTATTGTTGTTGTTGGATTTAAAATCTCATGAGAGTTGAATTATTATAATATGTGTGTTGAATACATACATTTAGAGGTTTTGTCCTTGGTCATCGGTGGAGGATGACATTGTTGTGTTGAATTGTTATATATGCATTACACTTGTGTTGGTTGTAATTTGTTGAATAGTGTTAGACTTATTTATTTTGATGATTTATTTAATTATGTTTTAATTTATTTGAAAGAGCAAAATAGAATCAAAATTTATTTTGTCCTATTATTTCTCACTTAAACCTTTATCCTAAATGTTGTTAGAATGTTTAATATTTGATTAAATCAGGAGTTTAAACAGCCCAAAATAAAGATTCAAACAGTCCAGCACAACAGCAGGCCAAAAGGTTCAAAAGGTTAAAGTGAAAGATATTCAAATTTGTAATGATGGAGTGGAAGATATTCAAATTAGTAATCATGGAGTGGAATATATTCAAATTAGTAATGATGGAAATACAACGGCTATAAATGGCTATAAATTCAGATGAATACAACGGCTATAAATTCAAATGACTACAACAGCTATAAACGGCTATAATTTTCATTATATATACCAAAGCCTCTAATGTAAACAAGTTACAAAAACCTGAAAATATTCTTTGATCTATAATCACTCACATCTATTCTCAGAAATTATACACTGAGCCTTATAGCTTTAAGCCCATCTTTTCTGTGTGAGGTTTATAGAAAAATCAAAGTTTCATTTTTATATCTATCTTTGAGAGACAATTCTTGTAGCTTTCTGTGAAAGCAAAAATACCTTCTTTTCAACCTTGTAAGAGTGTAGTATACTCAGTGTTCTTGACTTAGAAAGTCAGTGTAAAATCTGTGGAGGATTGCTGCATCTGTGAAAATGTTGCTAGCACCCTGTGAAGCTAAAGTATAGTGGAAAATCTCAAGTGAAGCTTGAGGAGTGGACGTAGGCCGAGTTGAAACCGAACCACTATAAATTTGTTTGTTTCTCTCTCCCTTATCTCTTTATTTTATTTTAAATTGCCATACCTATATTTCACATTTTTACTGTGCTAAAATCATTAACTAACATAGTTGTTAAGACACTTGTTTTAATTATTTTTATTTCATTAATTATATTTATCTATTGTGCTAGTCATAATTTTTATTAGGGTATTATTAATTTTAATTATAAAAACATAATTCACCTCCCTCCTAGGTTGTCTTTTAGGTAACAAGTGGTATCAGAGCCTAGACTCTTGTTTTAGATTTAACTATCTAGGAGTTTCGATCCATGGCAACCTTCGCTGAAGGACAAGCCACAAATAGGCCACCATTGTTTGACGGAAACAACTATAGTCATTGGAAGGATAAGATGACCCTATACCTACAAGCCACTGATTATGCCATGTGGATTATTGTCACCAAAGGTCCAAAAATTCATACCAAATTAGTAGACAATATTAGTGTACCTAAAACTGAAGATGAATGTGATGAGAGAGATCATAAATTATTGCAAGCCAATGCTAAAGCCAAACTCACCCTTGTTTGTGGATTAGACTCTAAGGAGTATAATAGAATTTCAAGTTGTGATTCGGCAAAAGAAATTTGGGACAAACTTGAAGTAACGTATGAAGGTACAAACCAAGTGAAGGAATCTTGTATTGATATGCTTGTTTATAGTTATGAATTGTTTAAAATGAACTCTGATAAATCTATTTCAAGTATGTTTACTAGATTTACGGAAATTGTAAACTCTTTGAAATCTCTTGGCAAAACTTATACTAACAGTGAGTTGGCAAGAAAAATTCTTAGATGTTTACCAAAGAATTGGGAAGCAAAGGTCACGGCCATTATAGAAGCCAAAAATCTCTCTACACTTGGATTGGATGAGCTTATGGGTTCCCTTATGACTTATGAGATCACCATGAAAGGACATGAGGATGTTGAAAATAAAAAGAAAAGTGGAATTGCATTCAAAGTCTCATCAAATGAAGAAGAATATGAAAACTCCAGTGAGGATGAAAGCTATGCCATGTTTAGTAGAAATCTCAAAAAGCGCTTCAAGAAAAACAATTATGGAGGAAGAAGACCTTTCAAGAAAGAGTATAACAAAGATAACAAGAAAGAGACTATAATTTGCTATGAGTGCAAAAATTCTGGAAATATAAAGATGGATTGTCCAAAATTGAAGAATCATGGAAAAGACTACAAAAGAAACAAAAAGGCCATGGTAGTAGCTTGGGGAGAAAGTGAAGATGAAAGCTCAAGTGATGAAATTAAAAATGAAGTAGCCAACTTATGTCTCATGGCTCTTGAAGATGAAGACTCTACTCAAGATGAGGTAACTACTCTTTATGAAGAACTTGAAAGTGTATTCCATGAACTATCAAATGAATTTAGAAAAGTTTGTGCCAAAAATAATGTGTTGAAGAAATCTGTTGCATCTTTATCTATTAATGTAGAAGAATTAAAGAAAGAAAAAATTATTTTGAAAAATGATTTTGATACTATCTCTAATGAGAAAACTACTTTAAAAAACAATGTTGATGATTTAACAAAAACACTTGAAAAATTTGTAAAAAGTAGAGATAATCTTAACATGCTTCTTGGAAATCAAATATGTGTTTTTGATAAAGCGGGTATTGGATATGACCCTATTAAGAAACA
The DNA here is from genome assembly GCA_030407325.1 of Camellia japonica. NCBI lineage: Eukaryota > Viridiplantae > Streptophyta > Magnoliopsida > Ericales > Theaceae > Camellia > Camellia japonica. The sequence goes on along the minus strand of JAPPVO010000013.1, from coordinate 130,934,155 downwards.
AAAGAATCTCAATACAATTTTTGAAAAGGCACCTCTCATGACACACCCTCATATTACTTGTCATTATTATAGAAAGAAAGGTCATTATAAATCTTATTGTCCATTCAAAAAGAATATGAACATGGGAATTAAAAAGATGTGGATGATTAAGGGATCTAACAAAACTAACCAAGAAGAATCCAAGAAACTATGGGTACCAAAAACCAACACTTGATTATCATCTTGTAGGTTTGCTTTAAGTCCAAAGCTAAAGAAGGGAAGTGGTACCTTGATAGTGGATGTTCCAGACACATGACCGGAGATAAATCATTCTTTACTAAACTATCATCGAAAGATGGAGGATTTGTTACTTTTGGAGACAATAAGAAAGGAAAATCATCGATACTGGTAACATCGGTATTTCTCCTAACCCTTCTATTAAAAATATTTTACTTGTTGATGGACTTAAGCATAACCTACTTAATATTAGTCAGTTTTGTGATAAATGTAATCGAGTTATTTTTGATAAATCACATTGCACAATTGAAAGCACAAATGATCATAAAGTTTTATTTGTTGGTAATCGGATAAGTTGACACTCGAGCGGGAACTGTTGTCTGCATGTCCGCTCGAGCGGGGAAACCTGCGCTCGAGCGAGACTCTGTTTCACTGAAAATTCTGAAAATGTTTTCTGAATACATCCTTGCATCCTCTTTCCATCCTAGGCATTCCTAGGGCATATTTAAGGCATCTTAAAGAGGATATAGATGTAGAACACACCAAGGCAAATTTAGGGATTAAGTCATTATCTTTCCCAACTGTAAAACTTAGTGTGTGTTCAATCTGTTAACTGTATAGGGTTGGCATTCCGAGGAGACGCTCTAGTTCACTGTAGCCCAAAACTCTGTGAGTAACAATTGTGTAAAGATATGTTCAAAATGTTTATCTTCTGAATACTGAACTGAACTGTTTACTAAACTGATATTGTTTACTGAGTGAATGTATGTCATATATTCTGAATTGTACTGTGGCATCCTTAGCACCTACTGTTTACTGTTACTGTTACAGAGATCTCTGTCGGTTCCCTCGTGGAACCACCACTGTTTACTGATTGATGGCCATCATTACTGTTCGGTCTTTAAGACCTACTGCTTACTGTACTGTTATGCTAATGGATGTACCACATATGACTGATTGTACTGAATAACTGAAATACTGATTGAAATGAACTGTTTTCAATACTGTAAGGACATTCATTCTAAACCCCTTTACGCTTTATGTTATTCACTGGGCTTTAGCTCACTGCTCATATATATATGTAGGTGTACAGGCACCGGATCAAAGCTAGAAGCGTCGAGGTAAACTCCCGTTTTGTCAAGCCAACCAATGTGCCTCACTGCACGAGCCCGCCAAGCTAAGGCTTAGGGGTGTTTTTATTTCCCCGTTTGTCTCTGCACTGTTTTGTAATATAGACTGGCAGCATCATACTGTACTGTTAGTAGGGATTAAGTCCCTGTACTGAATGATTATAAATATTGTGCATAACTGTCCTGTACTGAATGTTTATATGTATAAAAAGTCTTTTTGCATATAGACTGTCACAACTCAATGGACATTATTTTATTACTGTAATGGCTTCCGCCATGCCCCTGTACTCTGTTTTACTGTAATACTGTTAAACAGGCCTTCGGTAATCTCGGATTACTGGCCGGTTACGGTACTAAACCCATAGGGGCGGGTTTGGGTCGTGACAGAGTGGTATCAGAGCGATACTTAACCACGAGTTATACCGCACACACAGGTCCAAATGAACTATAGGATGTCCTAAAAAGGTGATTAGGGCATTGCGTGAACATGAAAAGTGTGTGGTTATGATATGACTGAATGTATGCTAATGTGTTAAATTGTTTAAGTATGCAACTGTTAATGCTTATAATCGTTATAACTGCTTATAGTGAAATGGATAATGCAAATGAAACTGAATCCTCATCCACTGAGGCAAGAATGGCAAGAATGGAAAGAATGATGGAACTGATAACTGCCAGACTTGAGCAACAACAGAATCAACAGCCCCCACCTCCTCCTCCGGTACAGCTGGAACCAAATGTGAATGTTAATGATGGGGACATAATTGCTCTCACCCAGAAGTTCAGCAAACTGAAACCGCCATCCTTTCAGGGAGGCCTTGAACCGTTAAAAGCTGAAGCTTGGGTTCTGGAGACCGAAAAATTGTTTGAGGTTTTTCCATGTTCTGAGGCGCATAAAGTGCTGTTGGCTACCTTTACTCTGCAAGAGGAAGCAAAAAGGTGGTGGATGCTTACCCGTGATGATAATATTGCTATGACTTGGGCTCAATTCAAAGTAGCCTTCTTTGAAAAGTACTTCCCTCAATGTGTCAAGGATAGGAAGGTGACTGAATTTGAACAACTGAGGCAGGGCACGATGTCCGTTGCCGAATACGAAACAAAGTTTACCGGACTTGCTAGAGATGCACCACATATGGTGGACACTGATTATAAGAAGGCCAGAAGGTTTGAAGGCGGCCTGAATGTTGCAATACTGGACAGAATAAGTGTTTTAAAGCTATCGACTGATGTAGGTGTTCTTGACCGAGCATTGATGGCTGAGTCGAACATCGAAGCAGTGAAACAATCTGAACCACCAGCGTTTGAATGGCGTGGAAAAAGGCAGGGTTTTAAGTTCAAGAAAGGCAAGAACAACCCGCTGAACAAAAAGCAAAATACAGGGTCAACGACTACTTCTAGTCAAGGAAACCGTTCCTTTCCGCCCTGTTCCGAATGTGGTAAGAACCATAAGGGAGTTTGTTATAAAATTTCAGGTGCTTGTTACAGGTGTGGCAAGGTGGGCCACATGGTGAAAGATTGCCCTTCCACTGCTCCGGGCAATAGTAAAGCTGCAGGCAGCGCCGCAGCATCAACTGTAGCACCAAAGCCTAACCCCAAAGCTACCGGGAAGAGCCTATGAGGCAGGGCCGAGTGTTCGCCCTAGTACCAGGAGACGTGCAAAATACTGAAACCGTCGTGTCAGGTATCCTCTCTATTTGTGCTCAAAATGCATATGTACTGATTGACTCGGGGTCTACACATTCATATGTATCACATGCTTTTTCACGGAAATTGAATAGACCCCTAGAACCCATGAACTATCTGTTAGCTGTATCATCACCTATTGGGGGATCCATGACATGTGCATATATGTATCCTGCTTGTGAGATTATTGTTGGGGATATGCATCTGTTTATTGATTTACTGCCATTGAACATTGATCATTTCGATGTAATATTGGGGATGGACTGGTTACAAAAATATCATGCTACCATTGACTGTGTGACGAAGCAAGTTGTTTTCCGTCCACCTGGTTTACCCGAATTTGTGTTTAATGGGGTTGGAGTAGTACCTCCTCCGTATTTGATTTCATCTATGAAAGCCGTTAAGTTGATTAGAAAGGGGTGTAAAGGGTATCTGTGTTTTGTATTGACTGTGTCTACTGATGATAATGCTAATGTGAACAGTATTCCCATAGTCAGAGAATTCCCAGATGTTTTTCCAGACAATCTGCCAGGGGATTTGATTGACAGGGAGATTGAGTTCACCGTTGACGTGATTCCGGGTACACAGCCTGTATCGAAAGCTCCTTACAGAATGGCTCCAACTGAACTGAAAGAATTAAAAGTACAATTGCAAAAACTGCTGGACAAGAAGTTTATCAGGCCCAGTACTTCACCGTGGGGCGCACCGGTTTTGTTTGTAAAGAAGAAAGACGGCTCACTGAAACTGTGTATTGATTACCGTGAATTGAACAAGGTAACTGTGAAAAATAAATACCCATTGCCGCGTATTGATGATTTATTTGATCAGTTACAGGGTGCTCAGGTGTTTTTCAAGATTGATCTCAGATCGGGGTACCATCAACTGAAAGTTAAACCAGGAGACATTGATAAAACTGCTTTTCGAACGAGGTATGGACATTACGAATTTTTAGTTATGCCTTTTAGAGTTACCAATGCACCTGCAACATTTATGGACCTCATGAATAGAATCTTTAAACCGTACCTTGATGACTTTATTGTGGTATTCATTGATGACATATTGATTTACTCCAAAAATATAGAAGAACATGAACATCATCTGAGACTTGCCCTACAGACCCTAAGAGAACAGAAACTATATGCTAAACTGTCTAAATGTGAGTGTTGGCTTGATCATGTTATGTTTTTGGGGCATGTGTTAGCAAAGATGGAATTTCTGTTGATCCGCAGAAAATTGAAGCTGTAGTGAACTGGCCTAGACCAACAAATGTAACAGAAATCCGAAGCGTTTTGGGATTGGCTGGATATTATAGAAGATTTGTCAAAGATTTCTCCAAAATTGCCTTACCATTGACTCAACTGACACAGAAGGAGATATCATTTGACTGGACTGACCAAAGGGAATCAGCGTTCCAAGAGTTGAAAACCCGATTGGTGACTGCACCGGTTCTTATCTTACCTTCAGGTACGGATGGTTATATCGTATTTAGTGATGCTTCTCATAAGGGTTTGGGATGTGTTTTAATGCAGAATGGGAGAGTTATTGCTTATGCTTCCCGACAACTGAGACCACATGAAAAGAACTACCCAATCCATGATCTGGAACTTGCTGCAGTAGTATTTACACTGAAAATCTGGCGTCACTATCTGTATGGGGCGACATGTGAAGTATATACCGACCACAAGAGTTTGAAATATTTCTTCACACAGAAAGAACTGAACATGAGACAACGAAGATGGCCAGAACTGATTAAAGATTATGACCTGCAGATTCTGTATCATCCGGGAAAAGCCAATACCGTTGCCGATGCGTTGAGTCGGAAATCGATCGCAAATTTAGCTTGTTTGCTCACTGGACAGAAAGAGTTGCTTTGTGACCTTGAAAAATCTGAAATTGAAGTTGTTTTGAGAGAACAAGGTGGAACAATAGCTGCTATTTCTGCTCAACCGGCATTGATCGAAGAAATTAAGGAGAAACAGCAACAGGATGACTTCTTGAAGAAGATCATCGAAGAAAGGGAAACTAAACCGAGACCGGGATTCAAATTTGAAAACAATGTACTGAAATTTCAAGAAAGACTGTGTGTACCGAATGACACTGAACTAAAAAGAAGAGTTCTGCAAGAGGGCCACAACTCAAAATTTTCTATCCACCCAGGGAATACGAAAATGTACCAAGATCTGAAACAGAATTTCTGGTGGCCGGGAATGAAGAAAGAAATTGCCGACTTTGTGTCAAAATGTCTTCATTGCCAACAAGTCAAAGCGGAACATCAGCGACCCGCAGGCTTACTGCAACCCTTACCCATACCGGAGTGGAAATGGGAGCATATCACGATGGATTTTATCGTTGGATTGCCTCGCTCTAGAAAAGGTATGGATTCAATTTGGGTTATTGTTGATAGACTGACCAAATCTGCTCACTTCTTACCTATCAAGACAATTTATAATGCGGACAGATTGGCTATACTCTATATTGATGAAATTGTTAGACTGCATGAAGTGCCTGTGTCTATTGTTTCTGACAGGGATTCGAAGTTTACATTGAGATTCTAGCAAAGCTTACAGACTGCATTGGGTACTGAACTGAGACTGAGTAGTGCCTATCATCCTCAGACAGATGGACAGTCAGAAAGGACCATCCAGACTCTGGAGGATTTATTGAGAATGTGTGTCCTTGATTTTCAGGGAAATTGGGAAAGCCATTTGCCGTTGGCTGAATTCGCCTACAACAACAGTTACCATTCAAGTATTGGTATGGCGCCTTTCGAGGCATTGTATGGCAGAAAATGTAGATCTCCAATCTGCTGGGCAAAAGTTGGAGATGGGCCTTTGCTTGGGCCCGAGATTGTTTATGAGACAACTGAGAAAGTGAAATTGATGCAACAGAGACTGAAAACTGCACAGAGCAGACAGAAAAGTTATGCAGATGTCAGAAGACGAGGCAGAGAGTATGAAGTGGGTGATCACGTTTTTGTGAAAGTGATACCGATGAAAGGCGAGACTCGTTTTGGAGTCAAAGGGAAGTTAGCGCCACTATATGTCGGACCGTATGAGATTATTGAGAAAATCAATCCGATGGCGTATCAAGTTGCACTTCCTCCGGAAATGGAGCATATGCATAACGTCTTCCACATTTCGATGTTGAGAGACTATCTCCGGGATCCTTTCCATGTGATTGAGCCTACTCGGGTAGTGTTGAGTGATGACTACACTTACGAGGAACGGCCTATACAGATTGTAAAAAGACGGATCAAGAAACTGAGAAACAAAGAGATCCCGTTAGTAAAAGTTGACTGGCAAAATCATGGTGGCGTATATGCCACTTGGGAAAGGGAAGATGACATGGCTAAAAGATATCCCGAACTGTTTCCACTGAATCCTGTTTTCTTCCCGAATGAAGGTAATTCGAGTTTAGAGGACTAAACTCTTTTTAAGGAGGGGAGACTGTAATAACCCTCACCACTGTTTACCGAATAACCACCGATTACTGTTAAACCGAGACTGATTATGATTGATAATTGAACTGATTGAGTTACTGAACTGACTGACTGAAATCTGAACTGAATTGATTGAATATATATCTGTTTGAATTGTATTCTATCTGTTTGACTGTGTGATTATCTGTTCATGTTTATATGTTTAAACTGTAAATTGAAGGCCTTATCGGCGGCCGAATCAGAAATTGGTTGATGTTTTAGGATCATCATAATTTATGTGATTTTATGACATAACTATCTGAAATATGATTTAGTGTGATTAAATTAGAATAAAATAAGCTAAGTTAAACAAGTTGCCTTATTTACCATTTTGCCACCCTTAGTGGCCCACAACCTCAATATATTGAGCCTTACATACACTTAGGCAAACATTTCATCAGCCACATTTTGTTGAGCTCCACCGAATTTAGAGAGAGAGGAAGTGAGAGACTTGAATTCACTTGTAGATTGCTTGGAAATTGAAGGATTTGAAGTATAGATTGTATAGTCGAGCTTGTTCATCTTGCATTCAAGACCTAGGTAAGGTAATTTAACCTCTCATTGTTGTAGTTAAGATTGTTCTTGCATGATTCATGTCAAATTGTAGAGTTAAGACATGAATTGGTTCAATAGTGTTGATATAAAGCTTAATTGTTGCATGCATGTGTGCATTGAAGAGTTTTGGGTTGATTTCATGGAAAATGTTGCATGCATGTTCATGTTTACATTATAGACCATGTGTTCACCTTGTTTTGAAAAGAATTGGCTCATTAGAGCATGTTTTGAAGCTTGGGAGTTGTTCAAAGTTCATGCATGTTCATTTGAGATCATGTTCTTGAAAATGGGTTTGAAAATGAGTTTAATTGAAACACCCTTGGGCCTCGATTTCCTCAAATTGACCTTTGTAACATGTTGTTCTATAAGTTTACTTATGTTTTCCAGAAAATTGGCCCAAGAGGATCGAATTTTATGCATCTAAACTTGATTTTGAGTTTGGGACTCAAATCTGGGATTTCCAGATTTTGGTCGTCCGCTCGAGCAGGAAAATCGAGCTCCCAGTACTTTGCACTGCAGTACAGTCCGCTCGAGCGGGGTATTTGGCGCTCGAGCGGGACCTTGTGTCTTACGCTCGAGCGGCTATCGAGCGCCCGATCGAGCGTGAATTTCACCTATCCAGTACTTTTTGGTCCGCTCGAGCGGATAAGTTGACGCTCGAGCGGGAACTGTTGTCTGCATGTCCGCTCGAGCGGGGAAACCTGCGCTCGAGCGGGACTCTGTTTCACTGAAAATTCTGAAAATGTTTTCTGAATACATCCTTGCATCCTCTTTCCATCCTAGGCATTCCTAGGGCATATTTAAGGCATCTTAAAGAGGATATAGATGTAGAACACACCAAGGCAAATTTAGGGATTAAGTCATTATCTTTCCCAACTGTAAAACTTAGTGTGTGTTCAATCTGTTAACTGTATAGGGTTGGCATTCCGAGGAGACGCTCTAGTTCACTGTAGCCCAAAACTCTGTGAGTAACAATTGTGTAAAGATATGTTCAAAATGTTTATCTTCTGAATACTGAACTGAACTGTTTACTGAACTGATATTGTTTACTGAGTGAATGTATGTCCTATATTCTGAATTATACTGTGGCATCCTTAGCACCTACTGTTTACTGTTACTGTTATAGAGATCTCTGTCGGTTCCCTCGTGGAACCACCACTGTTTACTGATTGATGGCCATCATTACTGTTCGGTCTTTAAGACCTACTGCTTACTGTACTGTTATGCTAATGGATGTACCACATATGACTGATTGTACTGAACAACTGAAATACTGATTGAAATGAACTGTTTTCACTACAGTAAGGACATTCATTCTAAACCCCTTTACGCTTTATGTTATTCACTGGGTTTTAGTTCACTGCTCATATATATATGTAGGTGTACAGGCACCGGATCAAAGCTAGAAGCGTCGGGGTAAACTCCCGTTTTGTCAAGCCAACCAATGTGCCTCACTGCGAGGTCCCGAGCCCGCCAAGCTAAGGCTTAGGGGTGTTTTTATTTCCCCGTTTGTCTCTGCACTGTTTTGTAACATAGACTGGCAGCATCATACTGTACTGTTAGTAGGGATTAAGTCCCTGTACTGAATGATTGTAAATATTGTGCATAACTGTCCTGTACTGAATATTTATATGTATAAAAAGTCTTTTTGCATACAGATGTCACAACTCAATGGACATTATTTTATTACTGTAATGGCTTCCGCCATGCCCCTGTACTCTGTTTTACTGTATTACTGTTAAGCAGGCCTTCGGTAATCTCGGATTACTAGCCGGTTACGGTACTAAACCCATAGGGGCGATCGTGACAGTTATGTTTTTAGCACACAAAGATGAAACCTTTTCTTCTTTCACAAAATTCTGTCGTAGAATTTAAAATGAAAAAGGCTTTCTTATTTTTAATATTTGAATCGACCATGGTAGAGAACTTGAAAATGAGAAATTTGAATTGTTTTATGATGAGCATAGTATTGGACATAATTTTTCAGCACCTAGAACCCCTAAACAAAATGGTATAGTAGAAATCAAGAATAGAACTGTAGAAAAGATGAGTAGAACAATGCTTTGCGAAAATAATCTTCCTAAATATTTTTGGGCCGAAGCCGTTCACACCGCATGCTATATTTTAAATCGTGCATTAATTAGACCTATTTTCAAAAAGACTTCTTATGAACTTTGGCATGATAGAAAGCCCAACATTAGTCACTTGCATGTTTTTGGTTGTAAATGTTTTGTGCATAATAATGGTAAGGATAACTTAGGTAAATTTGATTCAAAATCTGATGAAGCAATTTTTCTTGGCTATTCCTTAACTAGCAAAGCTTATCGTATTTTTAATAAAAGAACTCTTGTTGTGGAAGAATCTATACATATGGCATTTGATGAAACTAACATCTCTGCTCAAAAGCAAATTGTTAGTGATAATATAGATTTGGAACCAAATGTGGAAGATTCAAGTATCTACAAAGAAGAGAACCAACCATGTAGGTTGAACAAAGAGATTGAACAACCTATTCTCCCACCTCAAAAAGAAGGAGGAAACAATGATGATTTGCCAAAAGAATGGAAGTTTGTTCATAATCACCCTAAGGATTTAATCCTAGGTGACCCTATAAAAGATATTGAAACTCGCTCTTCACTTAGAAACATTTGTAGTAACTTGGTTTTTCTCTCACAGATTGAGCCTAAAAACTTTCAAGAAGCCGAATTCGATGAACATTGGATGATAGCTATGCATGAAGAGCTTAACCAATTTGAGAGAAACAAAGTGTGAGAATTTGTGCCAAAACCTAAAGATCATACCATTATCGGTACCAAATGGATCTTTCGAAACAAACTTGATGAATCCGGCACAATTATAAGAAACAAGGCTAGACTTGTTGCACAAGGATACAATCAAGAAGAAAGTATTGATTTCGATGAAACCTGTGCTCCGGTTATTAGATTAGAAGTCATTCGCATATTACTTGTATTTGCATGTTTTAGAGATTTCAAATTTTATCAAATGGATGTAAAAAGTGCCTTTCTTAATGGTTTTATAAATGAGGAAGTTTATGTTAAACAACCCCCAGGTTTAGAAGATCATGCTTTTCCAAATCATGTTTTTAAACTATCAAAAGTTTTATATGGTTTGAAACAAGCACCTCGTGCATGGTATGAATGATTAAGTAAATTTTTGATTGAAAATAATTTTTCTAGAGGAACGATTGACACAATACTTTTTGTTAAAATTAAAAATGATGATTTACTTATTGTGCAAATATATATGGATGACGTTATATTTGGTGCTACTAATGAAACCTTGTGTAAGGAATTTGCTAAGTGTATGCAAGGTGAGTTTGAGATGAGCATAATGAGGGAGCTAAATTATTTCATTGGGCTTCAAATCAAACAATGTAAGGAAGGAATTTTTATCAACCAAGCTAAGTACACAAAAGAACTACTCAAAAAGTTTGGTATGGATGACTCAAAAATAGTTGGAACACCTATGAGTACATCCATTAAGCTAGACAAGGATGAAAAAGGTAAGTCCATTGATCAAACAAAATATTGAGGTATGATCGGCTCACTTCTTTATTTAACTGTAAGTAGACCCGATATTATGTTTAGTGTTTGTATATGTGCTAGATATCAATCAAATCCTAAGGAATCACATCTCAGTGTTGTTAAAAGAATTTTTAGATATCCTGTTGGCACTCAAAATTTGGAATTGTTTTATCCTAGAGATGTTGCATTTGATTTAATTAGTTACTCGGATGTCGACTTTGCCGGATGCAAGCTTGATAGAAAAAACACCAGTGGCACTTGTCACTTTCTTGGTAACTCATTAGTATCTTGGTTTAGTAAAAAGTAAAATTATGTTGCTTTATCAACGGCCGAAGCTGAATATATAGCTTCCGGAAGTTGTTGTGCCCAAATACTTTAGATGAAACAGCAATTGGATGATTTTGATTTGCATTATGATCATATCCCTATTAAATGTGATAATACTAGTCCCATCAATTTAAGTAAAAATCCGGTTCAACACTCACGAACAAAACATATTAAAATTCGACATCATTTTTTAAGAGATCATGTTCAAAAAGGGGATATTGTACTTGAATTTGTAAACACCGACAAGTAATTGGCAGATATTTTCACAAAACCCCTAAGCGATGAGCGCTTCAATTTTTTTCGTGGCGAGTTTGAAATGTCGATTTCTACTTAAAAAGTTTTGTTATGACTGTGAAACTTGAATTTTTGTTAAAATTATATATGTGTATTGCTACATTGATATGGAAACATTTATATCAGTTGAATGTTCTCAAGTCCTTCATACATTTATTCTCTTTAACAGTTTGCTATTCTCAACTGTGTAATTTTTTTTGGTTCTGCATCTTGAGGTAAAGTTAACTTTGCATACATTGATTTTTTTAAACCCTCATGGCATTTTTTTTGCATTACCATTCCAGCAACACCAACATCCCATTAAGTTTAATTTCTGCTGGTATTATTTTATTTTAATTTATTTTTATTTTTTTTTTTGCTATTAGGCTTAATTTCTTTTATTTTTATTTTTTTCTCATTATTATTTTTTGTTTGGACTTAATTTTCTTATTTTTTCTGCTTTTTAATTTCATTTTTCAGTACTTAAACATAAAAACAAAAACAAATCAAAATACAAATACAAATATTTACATAAAAAAAAAACAAAAATACCCTTCATTTTTTACGGCCACATGCCGATATGTGGCCGTAAAAAATAAACATACAAAAAAAAAAAAAAAACCCTTCATTTTTTTCCGGCCATACGCCAATCTTACTTACTTTCCTCTTTCATCGTTTTCTTCTTCTTCTTTTTATCACCTTGGCCGACCCTTGACACCCCTGCCCCCGTGCTTTCGTCGAGAGCGACTCTCCGCTGACTATCAAAGGCCAAGAACGACGTTACTCCAAATCGAGCCATGGAAGTGGTCTTCCGTTTAAGCTCTTTATTTTTGGCCTTCAGTGCACCTATTTCTGCTCGTGCATCCTTGTACATGCGTTGGAGCAGAGAGAGTTGGGCGTTGACCTGATGAAGCTCACTCGTCTTGTTCTGCAATCAGTGAGCCAATTTTGTGACTGCCGTCACCGTCTCCATACAGGACGTCAGTGTGAAATGATTGGCTTCTATGTCAGATTGAGCTGCCATGATTTACTCAATCGACATCATAGGAAGGTTAGGAAGAGGAATAACAGGAAGAGTAAGAGTAGAGGCACTCGGTCTGGGATCGTTCAAATCCGGAAATAGAGTGAGGGGACAGGATGAGGAAGCCATGGTTCAGAGGTGAGAGGTGTAAAAGAAATGAGTTGCAGAGAAATAGAAGAGAACAGACTGAGGTTTGGCCTCCTCCGTTCAGTTTTTTTTTGTCTCTCGATGAGGAAGAAGAACAGAAGAGAGTGGCGAAGAAGAGATAGAAGAGAGTGAGGTGAAAAAGAAGAAGCAGACGACTGTGATTAAGAAGAAGGCTGAAGAGAAGAAGACAAGAAGGGAGAGATAACCGAGGCGAGCGACAATCGAGGAGAGCTGCTTTTGTCGGTTGGCTGACACAAAAGCAAGGCCGCGTGTTCGACGCGATTTTCAACGAAAAAGAGAAGCACGGGCGATTCATATATATATATATATATATATGTTTTGATTATCTATTTTTTGATGCCATTTATCACTATCATTTTCCTCCTCCTTCTCCTCCAGATTCTGACCCATGATTTCTTTTTGATAATATCACAGGGGGAGAAATTATATGATGTTATGTATTATGGTATTATTTTCAAATTATGGTATTATTTGAAAACTAATCTGATGATTATGTATTTATAATTTGATATCTTAGTCTCATATCATGTCTCTAATTAAAGCTTATTTATTACACATGTGTTAACCTATGTATTTAGAAATGAATTCAGGGAGCATGACTTGAGGGGGAGCTTTTCTTACTCCCAAATCAAATCAAAACATCATTGTGTGCCATCATCAAAAAGGAGAAGATTGTTAGACTTATTTATTTTGATGATTTATTTAATTATGTTGTAATTTATTTGGAAGAGAAAAATAGAATCAAAATTTATTTTGATAATTTATTTGTCCCATTATTTCTCACCTAAAACTTTATCCTAAATGTTGTTAGAATGTATTTAATATTTGATTAAATCAAGAGTTCAAACAGCCCAAAACAAAGGTTCAAACAGCCCAGCACAGCAGCAGGCCAAAAGTTTCAAAAGATTCAAGTGAAAAATATTCAAATTTGTAATGATGGAGTGGAAGATATTCAAATTAGTAATGATGGAGTGGAATATATTCAAATTAGTAATGATGGAAGTACAATGGCTATAAACGGCTATAAATTCAAATGAATACAATGGCTATAAATTCAAATGACTACAACGGCTATAAACGGCTATAATTTTCATTATATATACCAAAGCCTCTAATGTAAACAAGTTACAAAAACGTAAAAATATTCTTTGATCTATAATCACTCACATCTATTCTCAGAAATTATATACTGAGCCTTATAGCTTTAAGCCCATCTTTTCTATGTGAGGTTTATAGAAAAATCAAAGCTTCATTTTTATATCTATCTTTGAGAGATAATTCTTGTAGCTTTCTGTGAAAGCAAAAATACTTTCTTTTTAACCTTGTAAGAGTGTAGTACACTCAGTGTTCTTGACTTCGAAAGTCAGTGTAAAATCTGTGGAGGATTGCTCCATCTGTGAAAAGGTTGCTAGCACCTTGTGAAGTTAAAGTATAGTGGAAAATCTCAAGTGAAGCTTGAGGAGTGGACGTAGGCCGAGTTGAAACCGAACCACTATAAATTTGTTTGCCTCTCTCTCTCTTATCTCTTTATTTTATTTTAAATTTCTATAGCTATATTTCACATTTTTATTGTGCTAAAATCATTAACTAACATAGTTGTTAAGACACTTGTTTTAATTATTTTTATTTCATTAATTATATTTATCTATTGTGCTAGTCATAATTTTTATTAGGGTATTATTAATTTTAATTATAAAAAAGCTAATTCACCCCTCCTCTTAGGTTGTCTTTTGGGTAACAAATAGTTTATATGTATGCATTACACTTGTTGGTTGTACTTTGTCATGTTGTGATGATTTGTAACGTATACTGTGTTGAGAATGAGAGGTACCATTACCTTCCAGCTAGTGCCTAGAGAATTGGTTACGCTTAGAATGAGAGATACCAGTACCTTCCAGCTAGCACCTGGAGAACTTGGCAGAGGTACCATTACCTTCCAGCCGGTGTCTGGTAAATTGGCATTTCATCGTAGAAAGGTGTATCCTTGGCTTACTGTGCTTAAGGCAGGTAGAGCAGAACTTATTTATTATTATTGTCTCAATGTATCTGGGTATGTTATGTGTTAGACGTATTTATTTTGATGATTTATTTAATTATGTTTTAATTTATTTGAAAGAGAAAAATAGAATCCAAAATTTATTTTGATGATTTATTTAATTATATTTTAATTTATTTGAAAAAGAAAAATAAAATCCAAAATTTATTTTGATGATTTATTTAATTATGTTTTAATTTATTTGAAAGAGAAAAATAAAATTAAAATTTATTTTGTCCCATTATTTCTCACCTAAACCTTTATCCTAAATGTTGTTAGAATGTATTTAATATTTGATTAAATCAGGGGTTCAAATAGCCCAAAACAGAGGTTCAAACAGCCCAGCACAGCAGCATATCAAAAGGTTCAAACAGCTCAGCACAGCAGCAGGCCAAAAGGTTCAAACAGCCCAGCATAGCAGCAGGCTAAAAGGTTCAAGTGGAAGATATTCAAATTAGTAATGATGGAGTACAACGACTATAAATGGCTATAAATTCAAATGAATACAACAGCTATAAACGGCTATAAATTCAAATGAATACAACGGCTATAAACGGCTATAAGTTTCATTATATATACCAAAGCCTCTAATGTAAACAAGTTACAAAAAATCAGAAAATATTCTTTGATCTATAATCACTCACATCTATTCTCTGAAAAATTTTATGAGAAGTGTTCTTCAATTTTTTGTTTACATCATTTTTCAGAAATTAAACACTGAGACGTATAGCTTTAAACATATCTTTCCTGTGTGAGGTTTACAGAAAAACCAGAGCTTCATTTTGTATATCCATCTGAGAGAGATATTTATTGTAAGCTTTCTTTGAAAGCAAAAATACCATTTCATCTTGTAAAAATGTTGCAAACGCTATGTTCTTGAAATCTTGAGAGTGATTGTGAATCACCTAAGATTTGCAAAGGTTTGGGCTTGTGAAGTCTGTGTAAAATCTATGGAGGATTGCTCCATGTTTATGAGGTTGCTAGCACCCCTGTGAAGCTAGAAGATAGTGGAAAATCTCAAGTGAAGCTTGAGGAGTGGATGTAGGCTTGGTTGAAGCCGAACCACTATAAATCTGTTTGTCTCCTCTTTACTAAATCTCTTTACTTTCCTACTACTGCTATAGATATCTAATATTCATATGTTAATCATTTGATTTACCCTACATGTTAGTTATACTTCATTGTTATTTTGTTTGATCATTTACTGCTAAGTTCATCATTGTGCTTGTTAATAATTTGTTGTACTAGTAGTTAATTTTATTGGGGTATTATTAATTTTAATTTGTAGAAACCTAATTCACCCCCCTCTTAGGTTGCTTTTTGAGTAACATTATGGGTTATGATGGTTATAGTTTTGGAAGGCCGAGTTGCCTCATTTGTTGATTAAATACTTGTTGGTTGCTTGTTGTTTCCTTTTGTACTAAAGGTATGCATGTATAGATATGAATGTGTTGGAAACGGACGTAAGTACTGTATTGAGATTGTGAATAATGTGAAGGATATTGGATACTTCTAAACATGTTTTGAAAAGGCAAATCAGGTGCAAGTCCGGAAAGTGAGAGAAAACGTAATGGGCTTAGTGAAATTGTTTTCTAGAATTTGTTATTGTCATATGAATTTTGGAAAAAGATAACAAGAAGAAAGAAAAATGAATTGCTTACGTTATTAAATGAAATGAATGATTTTAAGAAAAGTTCTTATATACGTATATTTCTGTATAAACTGTCACATTATTATTATAGTATGAGGCTAGGCATTCATGATCATAACTATCTGTAAATTATTATTGTTTAGGATCATGTTGAGATCCCTACTGGACTCTATGTTCATCCCACGTTGCTAATCCTTTTTCAGGTGAACGTCGAGAAGTGTTTCAAGGTCGTAGATCTTCTTTACCTGTTGGCCACGGGCCTTTTATTTGTGAGCGGAATGCCATTAATATAAAAGGGTTAAACCCTTCCTCTTAGTTTAAAAGATGTAAGCCTACGGGCAATTTATTTAATTACAACTCTTGTTGCATTCATATTATATTCGGATGAGAGAATCTTTATTTATGTGCTCTTGTAAATATAAAGAGTTTCCGTATGTTATCTCTAAAATTGAATCTATAATAATGGTTTGGTAATGGAATCCCAGTAATAAAAAGGCGGGGCGTTACACACACACCCGATTGTTAAAAAAAAAAAGTACCACAAACCAAATTAACTCTTATCAAATACCAGAAGTACAATTATCAGATTAACTAAAATTATAATAACTATAACAAGAGATAGAAGAGGAATAAAACAATGGCTTGCAGGAATTTTACTTTCTACAACAAGATTCAAAAAATGCAATATCAAATGAATGGCAACAATCTGGACCCAAAAAAAAATAATAATAAATATAAAAGAAGATGAAACGAATAGCAAGAATTTACTCAAATTTTAGGAACAATTCCTTACAAACCATGTCAATGCAAAAACTAAAATTGCATGGGGAACTTGACATTTTGCTATGCCTGATCACTTTTGAATACATAACTAAAGTCATGAGCAGGTTATTAATACAAAGTCATTAAAGAGTAATATTGTCTCAAAGAAACAAATAATTCAATAATGGAATACACACCATGTATTGGGTGTCGGAGAATGGGAGAGCACACACACACCCAAAAAAAACAAACAAAAAAAGAAACCCAATCAAGTTCAAATATAGCACAGAGACAAGGTTTGGGGTGCATATAGATGCTTTTAATTCAAGTGGAAAAGTTTCAGTTGATTATGTGGTCTGGTCTTCAACTCGAGTGAAGATTTTATATTTTCCTTTGCAATGGAAACAGTTCATGCCCTCATAATATGTAGTTTACTAAATTCGTACATCACGTCCACTTTACCCTCAACTTTTCCAATTCTATATTTTTTTTACTTTAATTAGTAAAATGTTATCGGCAAGTGAGACAATTGTAAGGTTGAGCTAGATAAGCAGTAAGTGAAATCAATCACTGTTTATAATATCATTACAATAACAAGTTCACAGCACACAACCAAATAATCAATGTTAATTAAGAAATAACATGTTGTGAAATAAACTCTGATTTACTTGAATATATTTATAGGGCAATTACTATATGTTAGAGGTTACTTATTTCATCCATTCAGTCATGATTTGAAACACAATTAGATATCCATATGATACAAACATTTAAGAGAATGCAAGTAATCTACTGTACATAGCATACATACTCTCAAAAAAAATCTTTCGTGAAAGCAAAACAAAAAATGAAGAATCCATCAAATAGATAAGGTTAACCAAGATGTGTCAATATCAATAAGCAGCAATACTTATGCTCTTCAATTCAAATAGGATAAAGCCTTTCACAAACATCTTTAAAAGCTTGGTTTTGAAGCTCTATAGAGAGGTTCTTGAGCTCTTCATTAGACTAAATATGTTACTACTTTAGCTTGAACCTCCACAGCTAGGGGGAAAAAAATCTAGAAAAAGTTATGGCATTTGATTTGAGCAAAAGTTGCCACCGCTCTAGAAACCTTGACAGTAGCATAAGAAAAAAATGTTGGACAAAACCTGCTACACTGCCTCAAAGGTTCAAGAGAATCTCAGTTTTAACTATTTTCAATCTCTTCAATGCAATCACCATAGTTTATGGGTCAAATTAAAAAGGCTCTAAGCTTAATGAAAAGACTAAGGTATGTATTAGACCAGATGCACGAGTGCAAAACTCTCATTACTGGTAATTTTAATTGTTTTCCTTCCATTTTCAAGTTTTTGATATACTTTAACTACTACATCAGAAATGCTCGCAATGAGTACTTCATCAATGTATTCCATTTGTGCATTGCAGAGGGCTGGGAAATTCTAAAAGAGTCAAGGGAATAATATTAGTTATGGACATGCATTTGTCCATTGACTGTTGTTTCAAGCCCTGCTGCAAAACACATTCCTAAGGATTTAGAAGATAAACAGAAATTCGATCCAAATAGAGTTCATAATGCCCTTTTATATTGATGTGGAAACAGGTGGTACAACCATAAGATGTCTCTCTAAAGGGTTTTAACCTAAGTGCCTGTTTGGCACAGCTTATTTTCAACTTAAATCCACTTATAGCTTAAAATAAGTGATTTTGGAGTGTTTGGTGTAGCTTAATGGGTGTAGATTATAGCTTTTTATAAGTGGAAAATGACCTTTTTGGTTGAGTGGGGGAAGGGGTGCTTAATTTTCAGCTTAAGCAACAAGCTGCATGTGAAAGACTTAAATGTCCTTCAAACTTTGAAGTAATTACAAGTGAACCAGGTATATAAATAAAATACACTCATTTTCTCCCTCTCACGAAAGGAGAGAGGCGATTTTCGGTGGACAGAAACAATTTCCGGCGACGGAAAGAGCGACGATGAGGGGTCAACACAGCACAGCATCCATATTTGTTCCGTCGCTCTCTCTCTTCTCTCTCTCTCTCTCTCTCTCTCTCTCTCTCTCTCTCTCTCTCTCGCGATCGAGTGAAAACCCTAGTGCCGTCGTGATCTCGATCTGCCCCGTCGCGATCGCGATCTACTCTGTCGCGATCGCTTTTCTCTCTCTCTCTCTCTCTCTCTCCAACGAACTAGAGGCGATGAAACCTTAGCTCCTCGATCTGAAACACTAACCATTGTCTCTAGTCCGTCGTTTCACCGTCGTCGTTTTGCCACCGGCAACGTACGGATAAAGAGGAGAAGGAGCAAATTTTAATTGATACTGATTAATAAATTTAAAAAAAAATTAACAATTTTTATATTGGTATCAATATTAATTGGTATTATTTATTAATAAATACTAATTAATAACAATTGTTGATTATTAATATTAATTGATACTAATTAATAATTTTAGTATTAATTGAGACTAATTAAGCCATTAATTCATACTAATTAATAATTTTAGTATTAATTGATACTAATTAAGCAATTAATTGATACTAATTAATTTATAATGGAAAAAAATTGTTACAATAATACTTCCATTACATTTTTATCAAATGTATCAATTTCTATATTAATTGATACTAATTAATACTAATTATATTAACTTTTATTAATGAAATAATTTTTTAAATTAAAACTGAAAAAATGACAAAATTATCATTTTTATATTATATAAGGGCAAAAAGGACAATTATACAGTAAAAAGCTATTTTATAGCTTATCAACCAAACACTACTCTGCTGCTTAAATCCATAATCCCACTACTGCACCAAACAGGTTAACAGCTTATGTTCACAGTTATAAGTTATAATCTGTTAGGCTATAATCTATAATCTATAATCACTTTCCCACAGCTCTACCAAACGGGGCTTAAGTAACTTTCTTTGGTGGCCAAGGTTAAACGGGTTGGGATCACAAAATATTTATTAATTTCCAAGTGTAGTTCACAATGTTATATTATTGGTGTAGTTTTTTGTGGAAATTGTAATCCATTATTCATACTAATAAAGAAACACAATTTCAACAGAGGAAATGGACTCCTGAGCTTCCAGGTAATGTTATTAATAAATATATGTTATCGTCATTTTCAACCGCCAACCAAAATTCTCATTTCAAACAAAACATGGAAGAAAAAGAATACCAAAAGGAAAACTCAATGTGAACTTTTTTGCAAAAAACAAAATACAACAACAATTGCAGAAAAAGAAAAAGACAACAAAAAGAGAGCAAATAATATTGAAAAAACCAATCATATTCTTACCTCCCCTTACTAATAAGCTGTAGACCTCCAAAAAGCAACAACAACAAACAAATAAACCTACAAAAACAATAAATGATAATGAAAATCAAAACAAAAACTACAAGAAATATATATATATATATATTGCAGGAAGGGAAAAAAATTGCATATTTTCTATTTCTATTTTCATAGGCATATTAGCAAACAGGTGGTGTGCACAAGAAGCCATGAAGAGAATTTATGGGTTATTTTAGTCAGGCATATTATCGAACAATTGGTATGCATAATTTCTCCACACATTAACAAACACAAAAAACATACAAATCAGATATGAACATCTCAGTATAAGACAAACAATGAACATAAACATCGCCAACAGGTAGAGCAAGAAGAAGGTGGTGCAAAATTTAAATGTTGCCCAACCAATTCTTCTACAAAGTGGCGCTCCAAGATTGTAAAATCGAGGTACACCAAACAGAGGAAGCTTGTAGAAGCAGAGCACTTCAATTGGCTGGACAGTCGGCATGGGTTGATGAAGAGCTTGCTGGTGAAACATGAATTGATGAAGAGCTTGCCCAGCAATCTTCAAGGAGGGTGAATTTTGCCATTTCCACATTGTTAGATGCACCGGCTAAGTTTGAGAATTGTTAGATTAGTATACTTTTTATTTTTTACAAAAAAAAAACGTGAAATATGTTAAATTTGAGGTAATATGATAGAGAGATAATGTAACTTAAATAAGATAATTATGACTTAAATAAAATAACGTGCATGCCAAACAATCACTCAGACTTTGTTACTTTTATAGACAGGTATAGATGTTATAGGTTATAGATATTGAACATTTTTTAGGTTTGGAAAATAATAAAATAAATTATACAAATTGAATATAATTACATTGTAATCAATTTTAAAATATATATTTTACTATAGAAGAAAATTAGTATTAATTACTTAAAAGCCTATTAGTAAAATTGGTATTCCATTACGTCCTACTTTATTGTTTTAACTCATAAAATTCTTTTTTCAAAATATTTATGTCGCTATGGAAAAATTATTAGGTATTCTTAGAGTACCACGTATTCAGATTTCTTCACCAATTATTATTTACCATATTCCTTTATATTTTTCAATCATCTAATACAAAATGATAATTCCTCACGTTCTACATAAATCATAATATAATAGTATGTCTCCATAAATCAAAATATAATAGTATGCAACCGTATATGCGTGAGTTTGGCAATACTTCATGAGCACCCTAGTGTCAAATGAACAAACTCATCATCACTATTTTAATATTATTAAATAGTTGGAGTAAGAAAACTAATCATTTGTTTTCAGTTTTAGAATTTATTTTTTCATAAATTTTTTTCGTATTTTTTTTATTTTTATTGAATTTTTTAATATTTTAAATAATTTTTTAAGTTGTTAGATACACTTAAGATAAATACACTTAGAAAGTATAATATTTGTGAAAAAAAATCTTTAACAAATTTATTAAATACCAAAAATACAAAAAAATTAGTATATTTTTTGCATTTTTGTATATTTATTAATTTTTTAAAATATTTTTTCACAAATAATTGACTATTTAGATACATCTAAATAATGTACATCTAAAAAAGTAAAAAAAAAAAATTGCTTAAAATTTAAAAAATATTCACTAAAAACAGAAAATACGAAAAACAAAAAACTTAATTTTCAGAAAAACTGAAACCAAGCATACTGAATATTATATTTGTTTTGATAGAAAAATATTTTTATTTTACGAAAAAAATTTATTCGAAAAGTTTTTTAAGAAAATCATTTTTTTATATTTACTTGTAATTTCAAAATTAATATGCTAGTGGGTTAGATTAATGGATGTAGTGGTGGCGACAATAGAGTGGTAGTAGGGATGATGGTATTGGTAAATTTTAATTTAGGGAAAAAAAAAATTGACCTTTACAAAAGTTTTATTTTTTATTTTTTGCTTAAATAAATTTATATATTAATTTAAAATAAATTATAAAAACAAAAACAATTCTGGTGCCAACAATTGAACCCGAATGATAAACTGATAATCATTCCAAAGGTGCTACAACAATTTTGATGTTCAATGGTTATAATATAGTAATATTGCTTTGTTTTGTTGGATTAACGTTAATTGTATGTGAGAGGAGAATTTGTGCCTAGCAAATGGGCCGAACTAAATCAACATGAGCCATAATGTTGGGCCGAGCTAAACCAACATGGGCCATAATGTTGGGCTGGGCTAGGCTGGGTTTGGGCATTAGGTACGAACCAAGCCGATGTGGGACCAAACTAGGGCTGGACATGCGTCTTTACAGTAGGCCAATCTAGACAGGGTTTGGGCCGCAAAACAAGGACTGTGTTGACTGAAGATGGGCCACGGTCTAGGGCCGAGCTGGTAACTGTAGGATTGTGAGGGGTATCGACCGGTCTAAGAGCAGAATGCCCTTGTGGGATTGACCGAGCCCCCGAAGCTGGCCGATAAATCGGCCAGATTGAGCTCAGCATAAGGTTGTCCTAAGTAAGAGTGAGCAGCAGATATTCCGATCCACTCAAACCGACTGAACCAAAACGATCCGTCGCATTTTGGACAAATGCATAATGACGAGCGGACGGTTGCAGATTATTTTTTTTCAATCTGCCTAATTTTGGACGGATGGTGGATTTAAGGTTCCTTTGGCCGCAAC
Source organism: Camellia japonica (assembly GCA_030407325.1). Taxonomy (NCBI): domain Eukaryota; kingdom Viridiplantae; phylum Streptophyta; class Magnoliopsida; order Ericales; family Theaceae; genus Camellia; species Camellia japonica. The sequence continues at coordinate 130,911,328 of JAPPVO010000013.1, read as the reverse complement.
CGAACCGCCAAATTGCGGTTACCCTTAGTAATTTGTAAGACTTTATGTCTTTAATTTGTTTAGATATTCTGTTTGTGTTTTCAATTGAAAAAAGATTTAGTTAAATTGTTATCCAAAAAAAAATATTGACAAATTGTTGTATTATGTTCAAAATTTGTAAAAGTTTAAACCGTCAAACCGATTCGCATCCATCTGCCAATCCGCTCAAACCACATCCGTCAATCCGGCAAACGGATGCGGATTATTTTTTTCTAATCTGCTATTCCAAGTGACGGATGATGGATTGGAGGTTCCCCGGCCGCAACCAAACTGCGAACACCCCTAGTCCTAAGCTAGCACTTTGAGGATGACACAAATGATTGCTCGGTTGGGGGACTCTACATGGTCTAATGGCATTGGCATAAAGAAAGGAATCCGCTCCAAGTACACATTAATATCATTTGATGGTTTGGCCAATATTGTTTGGCAGTATTGACGCGCACAGGTGTAAGGAAAGGAGATGGCAGTACAACCACGGGTCCAACAAAGGACGACAGAAGCAGTATGCACACAATCTTGGGCTGCAAGGCCAACCTAGATAAAATGTGTGACCGAACTCTAATAAGGGGAAGCAAACTTTAGTTATTCTCTCTCGACATTCCTTATTCTTTCTCAAGTAAACTAACTTGATCGTCGGAGGGTGTAGACCGCCCGAACTTCCTCCGCGCACTCCTCTTTCGGAGAGGGCGCGGATTTGGGTTCATAGCTACTACAGTTCGGATTCTTGTCACGGTTCTGTATCTAGTCTCACAAAGTGCAATGTAAGACTGATAAATCACCAAAGAGTCCAATTCGGCAAATTGGTTTGGAAAATCAGATTTTAAATCAAATTATGCCAAACTGGACTGCTTTGCCAGATTACAGAGTCGCCACCTAAATATTTTGTTTTGGGAAATTTAGGAAACCCTGACTCGTGCCTAAGGCCACGTGTCCGTCATCACCAAAGTTACTTCGGCTCGGGAACTTGGGTACGAAGGAGGAAGGTCATGAAATGAGCAACCCCGCTCGCCCGATCAAAGGATCGGCCTCTACTAATCATGATATGTTGTTTTGAAAACACATGTGTTCTTGTTTGATTATTAGCTAAATTACTATGTGATGTGCACACCACACAAGTGTAGACTAAATCGCTCGATTTGGAACAAAACATCTCATGTTTGTTTTTCGAAAATGGTTTGAAGATACTACTCGCAGGTAGGCTAAAACACGGATTTGCCACCAAACAAGGTGGGCTTAAAACATGATGATTTGCCACTCTAAGTGGGCTTAAAACTCACATTTTGATGAATTGTTCCAATTTAAGTAATGAAGCCTTCATCCACAGGCATTCATGCAGTTATAGCAATTAAGCAAATGGCCTCATGGCAAGCATGCTATCATGGCAATCACTTACACACATGCAAGGATGCTAAAACGTAAACACTTACAGTGTACTCCGAGCCAAAACAGAGAACTAGTTAGAAATCATGCATGATCCTAGCTATGTTAAGATGCCTAATGCAACACATGCAAAATATAACTAAATAGGCTCGGCTATCTAAAATGGCATATGAATGCAGCACTTGATAACATGCTTTGAAACACGTATTCAAGTAAGTGTATTAAAATACAATGCAGTTTGTATGATGCGCCGAGCCCGGTGCATGCAATACAGATGAATGATGTACGCATGCAAGCATAAGGTATGCTAATTGAAACATGCCCTAATCTAACCACTGAAAGCTGATAAGTAAAAGGGAGAAAGAAGTGGGGTTGGAAGACATGCATCACACACACGCACCCTTATTACAACATTTGCCCTCTCGACGGAGGGTCTGAATGAAATGAATGCTAACTAGCTACACTAATTATTACAAATCAAACTCATTAATTATTCTAGTTAACTAATTACAAACACAAATGAATAGCTAAACGCATTAACTATTTAAGTACAGAATCAACAAGTTAGCCGTCTAAGCAAAGCAGTTAAAAGGAGCCTCGGGGCGAGGAATGTATGCATGCTCGGTTGCTTCCTCCTGAAATCCCTTCGCCTTACCACCGGTTGCCTCTGTTTGCATTTGCTTTGATTCCTGAACACTGAACCAATTCCCAGACTGCTTCTGCTCCAGAATCAGAATCACTTTGAACCATCTTCAAGCTGGTGGACTGTCGGCCACCAGGGGAGGTTGTAGGCCACTTATCGGCCACTTAAGGAGGCTGTAGGCCACTTAAAGTGGCAGTTCGGCCAGTTACTTCTGCACACTTCCATTTTGCTGCAAACAGAGTTCAACAAGGGCCAAGCAAGGCATTTGCAGGGTATGTGTGTACAACCACCCTCCTTATCATTTCTCAAGCTCAAAGGAGTACGGTACTCGACTCTCGGGCCACCAACCGAGCATCGCAATGCACGATGGCCGAGAAGCCAAGTTTGTACAAGTTAATGAATGCACAAGTAACACACAAGACTCAAGAGGCCTCCACCCTATCATGCACGATCAAGGGGGATGGTGACTAAGAAATGAGGCACATTTCATCACTTCAAGTATGAAACGTCTCTCGTTTCTCATGTTTGGATTAACGTCTGATCCAAACGTAATGCAATGCAAACAATGTATGTTTATCTTTTGATGCTAAAGTGACATGCACAAAACGCTATCATACAAGCAATGTATGCGAGACATGTTAAGGGGCCAAGAGCACTAAAGCAAGTGAAGGACATTACACATGAGGCATGCACTACGAATCTCGAATGGTCAACCAGCTATGGACAGACCTACATCATGGCAAAACAGTGGCAAAATCATGCTGGAAATGAAGCACCAAAAGCTACAACAACATGCTCATGCATTGGCTCGCAAACTAGGCATTAAACACAACTCTCAAACACAATGAAGAAGTGATAAATAAGAGAGTATGGTAGAGATGTAGGCATTGAAATCATATGCTAAATGATGACATGTCATGCAAATAACACAAGTATAGCATGTTAGGGTCCTCAAGCATTGAAACTAGTGAAAGACACAACACAAGGACTATGCAATACAATGTTCAAACAACCAAACCAGCCCAAAACAAAGCTCATGTGTGCCAAAACAGTGGCCAAAATGCTCCGAAATGATAACATGAAAAGCAAGAAAATGATGTTCATGCATTGGCTCATAAGCGAGGCATAAGGTTCAACTCTCAAACACAATTAAAGAGTGATATATATGAGTGTATGATGGAAGTGTATGTTCTGAAATTTCATACCAAATGACGCCATATCATGCGCACATCACAAATATAGCATGCTAAGGGCTTCCAAACTCAAGACTAGCTAAGGCACTTGCACCATAGCCATACCAAGCAAGCCCCAAAGGACCAAGATCACTCAACACAGTCCTAAGGCAGGTCAAAACAATGCTAGAAACATGATGGAGTGTAGCCAAAACAAGCTAGAATGGTAAGCCAAAACACTAAGCATGCAAGGCTAGTGAACAAAATTGCGCTACAAGTACAAGAACCAAGAAAGAGGTGACTCCATCAACCAAAATCAGAGTTGTGACATGGAAAAATAAGACCAAAAACATGCTGAGATGGTAGCCCAAAAGCTTAGGCAAGCATTCATACAAATTAGCCCATAATCAAGACATAAGGCACAACTCTCCAAAGGCATTGAAAGAGTGAAACATGTGAAAGTATGACTACACAACATACATTGAAATCATGTGAGAAATGAGGCCAAAGCATGCACACAACTCAAGTAAAACATGCTAGAGACTTTGAAACTCAAAGCTAGTGAGCAAGATTGCACTATGGCTATACAAAGCATGAGCCACATGACCAAGTCCACTCAAATCAGACCTAAAGCATGCTAAAACATAGCCAAAAACATGCTGGAGTAGAGCATACACATGCTAGATCAATAGGCTAAAACACCAAACATGCTAGGCTAGTGAACAAAATTGCACTACAAGTGCAAGAAGCATGCAAGAGGTAACCAAGCCAGCCACAAATAGAACTAAAACACGTTAAAAAAGTCACAAAAACATGCTTAGATCAAGGCAAGGTATAGTATACAAACATGCTCAAGTATGAGACCATCAACACAAGCAATCAAGACACAAGGAGAGGGGATGACCCCCTCCTATTTGGGGCCTCAAAACACACTTTCCACCACTGAAATTCCTCTGGAATTCAGTGGTTAAAAGGCCAAGAGAAGGTGATCTCAAAGGCCTTAAAAGATGGCACAAATCAAAGCAAAACAAGCCACCAAAGGGGGTAGGCCACCCCTAACTTAAACAAGGTCTTAAACAACCATTTTAAACACTTAAAAAAAAATCTTTTTGTAGTTGCAAGTTAGGCCTAAAACAACATGCAAGGATGGCCAAATAAGCAATGAAAATAAAGCTCTAAAAAGGCTATTGCTCACCCTTGAAGCACAACTTCAAAAACAGCAACTTCTGAGGCAAAACCAAGCCAAACCCACTCAAATGAAGCTCCAAAGGACCTCAGCAACAAGATGAAGGTGTTTGAGTAGGTGTTTGTGTGCAAAAGTATGAAGAAACAACACTTTTGATTTAAAATAGCACAAATATAGAGAAAGAGGGAGAATTCTAGTGAGAGAGGGATATCTTTAGCTCTCTAAAAAAAATCTGAACCCTTGGAAGGGAGAAAGAGCTCCCTTCTTATAGAATTCCAAGCCTCAAGCTTGTTGGACAAGCTAGAAGCTTGGTGCAATCCCTCCATACACGTGTATGGAGGATGCCTTCTGTGCCCAACAACTAGCACAGCTGGCAATAAAAATATCTGCAAAAGCAAGAAAATGGCCGTCGGCCACTTCCACTAGCCTACCGGCCACCTAAAGTGGCCTACAGGAGGGACAAGTGGCCTACAAGAGCCAAAAGTGGCCGACAGCCTCTCCCCTCCCTCTAGGCAAGGGGGAACAAGGTATGGCACAAGAACAAACCAAAAGGAAGAGAGTTAAGAGGCCACAAGACAAGGCACTCAGCCGGAGGCCCCAAAAACTAGCCCACGGGCCACCATAAGTAGCCTACAAGAGAGATAAGTAGCCTACAACTACAAAAAGTGGCCTACAGGCCTCTCTCTGCCTCTAGGCAAAGGCATCAAGGCAAGGCCCCAAAGCAAGGCCAAAACACAACGAGTTCAGAGGCTCAAAGACAAGGCGCTCGGCCGAGACATTCGGGCACTCAAAACTAGCACAAGCATGTGTAATCACCAAGTGCACAAACGATGACATCTGAGTCTTAAGGTCAGTCAAAAATGGGGTGTCTACAGAGGGGTTTTTGGGCAAATCACCCATTTGGTAGCTCACCATTGTTCTGTTTGCAATAAGCGAGATGCCATTATGAGCGAAGCAAGCTTGGTATCAAGGTGTATGGGCGACGACGAATATTTCTCCCCCGTACAATTGGCGCCATCTGTGAAAATTTTGACATACAAAACCATATCTTCTAGGCTTTTCTAATCAACTTCAATGGCAAACAACGATGATATTTCATTGTCCGTTGTCGATGGCATCACGCTAGAGTCTGTTCAAAGGCGTGATAACTTGCTTCCAATGCCGACCATGGCTAGTCTAGAGACCTCCACATGAGAGACTCACAGAGATGCATGAGATAATCATGCGAGAAGCTTTGAGCACTCACAAAGCCTTGATGGGTGATGATGGAGAGGGACGTATTCTCAGCGCTTAGAAAGCAAGCTGAAGGACCAAGACGCCATCATTCGAAGGATGACGGCAGAAATGGAGGCCATGAAGTTGCAACTGATGGGAAAAAGTGTTGCTAGAGTGGAAAACCACAGTACGGGCACCCAATCTTGTCGTTCAGGTAATTGGATTCGGAGAGAGACACCTTCATTTTCCATCACCAAGAACTACAGAGTCGACCACTCCGTGTTGCCAGTAGAGAAGTCTTACACTTAAAACAGTAGCTACCGCTCCTCACGTCCGACGTTAACGTCAGGATACTCATACTCTGCTCAATCGGAGGACTTGAGGGATGTTTCGAAGGAGTGAGCTCGTTAGAGGGAGGCCTAAAGGATGCCGGTACCTTAGAGATTGTGTAACATGCCCAGGGGTACCCGCGCGCGTTAAACAGTTCGGACTCCCGAGATCTCTTTGATCTAGTCTCACGAGTACAATGTGAAACGTAGACAAGAGTCCAAATTTGGCAACTTTTATTGAAAATCCATTTTATTGCAATTTTGTCAAAAATGGACTGCGTCATCAAATTTCAGAGCCGCCACCTAATATTTTGGGAAATTAGGAAACCCATGACTCGTGCCAAGGCCACTGTTCGTCGTAACCAAGGATGCTTGGCTCGGAACCTTAGGTATGAGAGGGGAAGGTCAATAATGAGCACCCCCACTCACCCGATCAAAAGATCGGCCTCTACTAAACCATGATATGACTTTTATTTTTTTTATATGTTCATGTTCTGATTATTTTAGTAAATCCTAAAATTTACCATGTGAAGCATACAAGTATAGACTAATTTGCTCAAATTGGAACAATTCAATTTCATGTTTGTTTTTCGAAAAGGGTTTGAATTTGCCACTTGACAAAGTGGGCTTAAAGTTTGTGAATTTGTCACTGCAAAGTTGGCTTAAAACGTACATTTATTGAATTATTCCAATTCAAACAACAAGCCTTCATCCATAGGCATTCATACAGTTATATCAAGTAAGCAAGTAGCCTCATGGTAGAATACTAACACATAGTAAGAAAAACACACACAAATGGGATGCTAAAGCATAAAAATTCACAGATTGACCGACGTCCCTCAAACAACTACAAAACAAAGTTAGTAAAATATGCATGATCTTATATACAGAATCCTAATGCAATTCACTCATGAGATGCACTAAAGATTCGGCTTCTAAAATATGGCATGTGAATCATCTCAATAACATGAGGTAGCGCATAGAATCACAGAAGAATTGATTAAATCCACACATGTAAATGTAGCCGAATCTTAATGCATGAGACATGAATGTAAAGCATGGATATGCATGGCATGTCAGATATATACATATGCACAGTTAGGAAAAGCGATTAAAGAATGGGATAGAAAGAAGCGGGGTGGGGAATTATTACAACACTTTAATATTACAAATCCAAATGAGGGAGAGAGGAGAGAATAACAATAAAATAAAATAAAACCTCACAAACACTCAAAATAAAAATAAAAGTTTTAAACCCCGGCCATTTCGCAACTAGCAAAGATCCATGTGTCTTCAATCCAATCCAACCTATGTACATTCACTTAGCCAAACTTAATACCAACCCATGATTTGACAAAATTATCGTAGGCCCATTCACTCCATTTGCAACTGAACAGCACATATTAACCTCAGCCCATGTAAACCGTAAACCATTAAAAACTAAACCCGTCCACAACTAGACCCACATGCCTTTTCTCCTTTCAAATAATAACCCATGCTTAGCTCTGCATCAACAAATTGGATCACGCATGCATGAGCATGCATGAAACTCATGTCCAACTGCAAATCTCCACCAGAACAACAACACCGGCAACGCACCAGCGTCCACACCACAGCAACGCTGTGTCTACACCACGGCAACGCACCAGCAGAGATACGACGTCAGTGTAACACCCATGCAATTTCACGTCTGAAACAAGAGAACCACCGTCGACACCTTGTTTGGACTCGGAGTCGGGTTTTTTCTTGAGATTATGGAGGGCAGTCAGCGACTGGTTTGGACATGTGGTGGTTATGGAGGTGAATGGGTCTGTAGGTGTTGTTTTCAGCCAGCTCAAATCCTCTTTAGTTTGCAGCGGTCGACGACGGTGGAGCAACAGTGGTTCTCCGTCTGTGTGTGTGATGGCCGAGAAGAGGATTGGTATGAGTTGCTTGCTGCTGTGGCTTCTATGGGTGGTGGTGAGGATCAGTGGCTTTGGCGAGGTGGTGTTGGTCGAAGTCTCTGCAAAGCGAGGGACTTGGGGCGAGTTCGAACACCAAGAGAGGATTGAGAGACTAGCCTATGTGTGTGTATCTGTCTTCCTCCCTGAATTTCAATACAGAGAGAGAGATGCAGTTTTTATGTGTTTATAATGCATGTGTGTATCTCTTTTTCAAACCCAAAAACCTGCAGAGAGTGAGAGGGAGAGAGAGTTCATGTGTCTGGAATGCGTGGGTTCATGCACGAGAAAGAGAGAGCTTGGTGATCATTTTTTTTGGGTCTGTCAATGGAGGTTCTAATCTGAGTGAGAGAGAGGTGCCGAGAGAAAAGAGAGAGAGTCAGTGCATCGAGAGAGAGATCTGCCGTGTGTGGTGTGTCCTAGAGAGAGGAGAGAGAGAGCTAGTACATGTGTGTCTGTATGTCTTGCAGCCGTGTGTGCATGAGTGTGTCATAGCTGTGTGCATGTGAGTGTGAGTGTTGTACATTTGTGTGGTGTGCTCAGATCAAGGGTGGTGTGAGTGTGCCATGTGTGTGTGTGTTGGGTGTGTGTGTGTGTTTCTTACATTTTCTCCCCACCCCAATGTGTGTGTGCCGAAGCTCCAAAGGAAAAAAAATGTTGCTGTGTCTATCTCCTCTGCCCCAAAAGTCTGTCTCTCTCCCTGAGAAAGTGTTGATGAATCATTTTATTGATGAAGTCTTCTGTGAAATCAAGAAGATGAGAAAGACCAAATTGGAGAGAGAGTGCATGTGTGTATTGTTTATTCACTAAAAAGAGAGAGAGAGCACATGGAGTCTCCTCTTCTTTTTTTCTCTCTTTGTTGGACATGTGTGTGTTTTTGTGGCCCTCCCCCACCGAAAGTTGAGAGAGATGTATATGTTTTATTTTCAAACTCCTCCACCACTTTGCAAACCCACTTCACCAAATTGAGCCCCACTCCACCGAATTATTTTCCACCCAAAACTTATCATCACAATGTCCACTCCGTTCCCCTTTGAATCCAGCAAAAACAAAATCCTTTTCCATCCCAAAACCCATTATCCTCATCTGACCCTCTCTTTTTCTTTTCTTTATTTTCTTTTTCATTTTTTATTTTTTTGTTTGTTTTTTTTATTATTTTATATAAAACACCTAAAAATGTGTACACACACGTAAAATTAGATAAAAATTATAAAATACTACAAATTGATAAAATATTAGTGATATAAAATAATTTGACCAAAATAGGTGAGGTTTGGGATTAAAGCTTCAATTTGATTTTTCGACTGAAAAATTCATAAAATGACATATTCCAATTTTTATCAGCGGGTGGTCAAAAGAAAGTGCCTGTAGACACCCTATTTTTGACCGTCCTCGAGACTTGGACGTCACCGCTTGAACACTCGGTGATCATCCATGCTCGTGTTCGTTCGGAGTTCCCGGAGTTCTCGGCTACGCGCCTTACCTCAGGACCTCCGAACTCGACCGTTTTGTGTCTGGTTTTGCACCAAACACTTGTGTTTTGCCTTGGAAGGCAGAGGATGCCTTGTGAGACATCCCCACACACCACCGGCAGTGGCTAGAGGCCACCGGCTGTTTGGTGTTGCCATCGGCACTGTATTGTGCCGATCGGCACTATTTTGTACCGGTCGGCACTCTTTTTGGCAAAATGACCATTTTGCCCTGCCGATCACTTTACAGCTGTTTTTGGAGATATTTTCAGACAGCTTTGTAGCACTTGTTTATGGAGGGATGAGCCCTTTAGTAGCTTAGCTTGTAAGCTTTGATTCCTATAAGAGAAGACTCTCTTCTCTTGGCTCAAGGGTTGAAGAGGTTAGAGATTTTAGAGGAAAAATACAGAGAAGAAGGCCTGGTTTTAGGTTAGAAATCCTACATCTATCCTATCTCTCTTTTCCTTGCTCATTTTGTACACTAGGTGCTTTAGTTCATACTATTGCACACAAGCACCTAGTGTTTCACCTTCCTCTTGGAGTTGAGGTTCTAAGAGCTTATTCTTGGTGTTCTTGACTGGTTTGAGGCTTAAGGAGACACCAAGGTCACCATTGTCGAAGAAAAGCTCCAAGGGTAAGAAACTAGTCATTTTTACCCCTTGCACCTTATTTTTACCTAGTTTAGGACTGTTTTTGTGCTTGGTGATCAACACATAAAAGTTCTGTTTTTTAGCCCTCTTGATAGTTTATTAAGGGTACTTTGTGCTTTGGGGAAGTTTGGCCCCTCTTAGGCCTTGAAAGGCCTCATTTTTGTGCTATTTTGTTAAGCTTCGGGATTTTGGTGTTTGGATCTCTTCACCACTGAAATCTTGAGGGATTTCAGTGGTGTAGATGATGCCTTAAAGTCCTAAGAAGGAGAGGGCCACCCCCTCTCCTTGATGTCCTTGAAAAGGGCAAGTTTTGGTCTCTTAAGGGAGCATAGTTTTGAATGTTTGAAGAGCATGTCTTGGCTGCATTTTATGTTTATTATGCCCTAATATGACATTGATAAGTGTTGGTTTTAGCACTCCTTGTATGTTTTACATAGATGCTTTGTAATGCCTTGTATTGCCTTAAATTGCTCTAGGTTGTTAGCCCTAGTTTGAGCATGCTTTAGGCTTAGATCCATGAAGCTTGTATGCTTATTTTGCCATACCTTAGGTCTGTCCATGCCTATTTTGGTCGACCATGGCTTGTATCTTGGGCCCCCTTTATGTTTGGCTTGTTGGCCTTAAGAGTACAAGTATGTAGCATGCCTTGCTTGCTTTATTTTCAATGGTTGGGAACCATTTGGCATGTCATCTCAGTCCATTTAGCATGCTTATTTGATTGCCTTGCATGCCTCTTTGATGCTTTGGAAGCTTGTGCCTTATGCCTCTTGTCTTAGCATTTGTGCATGCCCTTCTAGTTGAGCCATTTAGATGCCATCTAAGTGGTCTTTTGGGCTTAGTTTTACATGCCAAAAGTCTGTTTTGGGTTGTTCAATGCATGCCATATTTGTTTTGCATAAGTGTAGTTCAATGCCTCATTGGCCTACTTTGAAGTGTTGGACCTATGTGCGCATGCTTTGTTTGTCTTGTTTAAACATGATTTGGCATCATTCTATAACGTGATTTCAAAGCCTAAATTGCATGCTAATGGTCCATACTTGTGCCTCTTAAATATGTTTAAGAGTTGCTTTATTATGCTTAAGTGTTGGTGCTTTAACATGTGCATGCGTGTATACGTGTTTGGCCCTCATGTCTTAGCACATGGCTATTGATTTTAGGCCTATTTGGAGTTGCTTAGGTCATGAGTAAGACCATTATTCGCTTACTTGTATGCTACCTTATGTTTGCTTGTATGCTTGCATTGTTTGCCTATATGCTCATGTCGCATCCCTAGTTGACATGCTTAGGATTGCACACATAGGCATGCATGCCTTGTTCCTTGACTTGATGATGGGAATTGGGCCTCACTTTGTTTGATTGGTTTGCATGCATTTGAAATTCAAGTTGCACATTTGATCCTTTAGGCCACCATGCATGGAAATGCGTGATTGGTGGTCCGAGAATCGAGGCACATCTTCCTTTGAGTCATTAGTATGATAAGGAGTGTGTTTAGTGCATACATGCTTTGAATTGCATTGCCATGCCAGTATTTGCCCTCTGCTGCTGTGAGTTGCAGGTTCTGCAGGCATTCAGTGCCGGCCGGCAGTTCTTAGTGCCGACCGGCAGTCAATTTGCAGCCGATGGATCAATTTAGTGCCGATGAGCTCAATACACTGCCGGTGGGAGTTTTGTGCAGCCGGTAGTGATCTCCAGTACCTAAGGAAGTATTCCTAAGACTGTGGCAGTCTTCTGAGGTGCAAAGCAGGGAAAACAGAGGCAAGCTAGGCATGGCAGTGCGATTCCGAGCAAGTCCCGAACACGCGCCACATCCGGCCCTCTCCCCGAGGGGTTTACTGCTTTAATTAAATTAATTAATCTGCTTAATTAATTTAATGGGTTTGTAATTTAATTAGCTTGCGTAGTTAATTATCTGTATATTCTTTTGGTCCCTCCGTGTGAGGGCATAATTGTAATAAGTGTGGGTGAGTGGTTTGTATGTCTTCCAACCCCCACTTCTTTCTTCCCTTTTATTTACCTGCTTACGATGGTAGATTAGGGCACGTTTATTTTTGGCATACCTTATGCAATGCATGCGTGCATCCATGCATTTGTCTAAACATGCACCGGGCTCAGTACATCATACAAACTGCATCGTACTTTCAATTCCAAATTGAATACGTGATAGTTGTAACATTTCACATGCCATGTCTAGGATAGCCGAGCCTGCCTAGATTACATCTTTGCATGTGTTGCATTAGACATTTCAGTATGCTTAGGTCCATGCATGGATTTCTAATAAGCTTCTGTTTTGACTTGGAGTACTAGGTGAGTTTTTATGCTTTAACATCCTCGCATACGTGTGAGTGTTGCCATAACAGCATGATTACCATGAGGCTAAGTGCTTATGTGAGATAAACTGTTTGAATGCCTGTGGGTGGAGGTTGGATTGCTTGAGTTGGAAAACTCATTGAAATCCGTATTTTAGCCTACTTGTGAGTAGCAAAACCCGAAACGCTTTCAAAACAAACGGATATGCAATGATTATTTCCGAATTAGGCAATCTAGTCTATACTTGTTTGCTGCGCGCATAACATAGTAATTCTAGGCTAATAATTGGGATAAGAACGCATAATGTTTTCAAAATCGGATATCACGGTTAGTAGAGGCCGGTCTTCAGACCGGGCGAAAGGGGGTGCTCATAGCTGACCTTCCCCGATCGTACCCAAGCTCCCGAGCCAAGACATTTGGTGATGACGGACACGTGGCCTTCGGCACCGAGTCAGGGTTTCCTAAATTCCCCCATAAAAAATATTTAGGTGGCGACTCTGTAATCTGGCAAAGCAGTCCATGTTTGGCACTACTTTTCAAAAATCTGTTTTTCTTCAAAACGATTTGCCAGAGTTGGACTCTTTGGTTCAGATTTAGAACCGCAACACAAAAAAGGAGAGTCCGAGCTGTAGCGAGGTCCCCCGCGGGCTTGTTATAGTGCCCAAGTCTTAGGCCAGTCAAAATGGGGTGTCTATAGATTGGCTTTAGGAGTCCACGCTAGTAAGGAGGTAGTTATACTACCACCACGTTTGGTGGTAAATGTAATGGTTGATCGGGACTCAGCGAGGCTGAGTGCCACCCAATTTTCTTCTAAGATTAAGAACACATCACCCCCTATCGGTTTCCTTTAGCCTAAGTTTACGTTGTATGACTGGAAACGAAAAGACAAAAGAAAAAGTCATAACAAGGACATTGTTCACAAGTTGAGTTGCCAAATCGGCAATCTCTTACTCAGTCGCATTATCAACGCCTTCTGCATTGGTGTCAAGCGGAGGATCGATCGCATGTTCAGTTTAATCAACATCTTGCGATGCCACACTATCTTCTTGTGCAGCCGGTTGTGGAGTTGTGTTGGCAGGTTAGATGATGGCCACTTTAACCACCCTATCTGCCTTCGCAACTTCAATCATCTTTTGTTGCACGACAGTAATGTACACTTGCATGTATGGAGGGATGAAGTGAAGCGGAGGATTCATGAAAAACTCAGAATCCGCAGATTGGCCAAGTTTTTCAGCTGCCGCCTTCCAGCTGCATTAGAAGAAAATGTCCTTGGTAGCCTCTGCTTGGAGCTCATATGTCTTCTCCCCCTCCGCGAAACCTTGGTCCTCCGCCTCCCCAACCTTTTCCTTCAGTTCGGCCCTATGGTTATCGCGGTGCCTTTTTAGCTCGGCCAAATATCTTGTCTTCCTGGTCTCCACCGCCTTCTTCTTATCTTTATCCGCCTTATTCAACTGCTCAGCTAACTGATCTCTCTCGATTGTGATATCCGCACGCAAAGCCTTGAGTTTTCATAGTTTGGCCTTCTTTGCCTTGTTCTCATTTATGGCCTCACGAAGATTCTTTTTCAGCTCCATCATGTGTTCATGGGCAACGAAGTTTTTTTGCCTGGCCTACAAGTAGAAAAAATTTAGTACGTAGATACCAAACAATCAGTTCAATTATGGTTATCGCGGTGCCTTTTTAGCTCGGCCAAATATCTTGTCTTCTTGGTCTCCACCGCCTTCTTTTTATCTTCATCCACCTTATTCAACTGCTCGGCCAACTGATCTCTCTCGATTGTGATATCCGCAAGCAAAGCCTTGAGTTTTCGCAGCTTGGTCTTCTTTGCCTTGTTCTCACTTATGGCCTCACGAAGATTCCTTTTCAGCTCCATCATGTGTTCATGGGCAACGAAGTTTTTTTTGCGTGGCCTACAGGTAGAAAAAATTTAGTACGTAGATACCAAACAATCAATTCAATGAAATAAAATAATGATCCTTACCGGCACTAAAGATTTGGAGACCGACCTGATGGCTTTCAGGTTGGACAGCTGCTCGTGCTTCTTCATGTCAGCTGGGAGACACAGGCCCTTGGTCAGGTTGAAGCCTAGCAAGTTATACTTGTCTACATAAACCGAGTCAATTGTGGTTACATTTCGGCCTTTGTATTTCAGCTCGGGTGACCACACTAGAGGGGCAGTGATACGGCCAGGTTGCTTAGTGACAACTTGCTCAATCTGCTCTCTATGATCAAACACTAGCAGCTCGGTTGACTTCTCATCCAACAAGTGTTGCTCGTCGGTGGCCTGCCTCGCCTTTTTACTGGGCAAGAAGAAGCTTGTTCATTGGCTACAGCCAACACTGGACTAGTTTTTTGCGTGACTGGCTGGGTGGATTGGCCCCCAGTTGACCCGGTCGGTTGAGAAAAAGAGTTAGGCCCGACGGTGATCATCAACTTAATAGCTCTTTTGTTGGCCATTTCTTCCTCAACTGTCAAAGGGATCAAATTAATTTCAGGGAGATTGGGATTTGGCTCTGGAGAGGGCTCGCTCAAAAGTCATAAACTTTACTCTTGCGCAGTGCATTGTATCGGTAGGTCGGTTCATAGCTTAATAGTACGTGTTATTCTTTATGTTAAAACCAAAATTTAATAACAATTATACTAAATTCATTTATCTTCAATGACAAATTTAGTAACATCAAAATTTGAGAAAAGATCTAACTAAATAAAAATAATATTTTAGTAAAATGTTTAAAAAGTTATGACATTAAAATACCCATTTTCCAGCATTTAAATTTTATATTGGGGAAAATAAAAGAAAAAAAAAAAAAACTCAAGGTTTAAGTCTTGTAATAAAATATACTTGAATTTTTAAGTTTATCAATTTAAACCTTAATTTTTTTATTTATTTTTAATCTAAACCATTAATCTATTTTTATTAATTAAAATTGACGAAAAAAATAATATTTTAGTCAATATACTCAATAAAGGCGTATGGAAAATATTTAAAATATCAATTTTCATTAAGTTTAATGAATAAAATATATTTTTCTCTTTGGTTTTACTAAATGAAAATAGAAAAATAATTTAAATTGAAAACAAATTAAAAAGTTAGAATTTAAATTTTAAAAAAAAATCACGTTTAATTTGATATAAGTCTTAACTTTGATTTTTTTATTGAAAAATTTCCTTTTATTTTTTTTATGAAAAAGATTGAATGCTTAAATGCACCGCTGTAATCATTGAAAGAGGAGAAAAAAGGAAAGAGGAATGAGAAGGAAAAAAAAAAGAGGAGGAAAGTGAGAGAAAATGGGAAATTCCTATTTTTGATATGCCTATTTATTTTAGTGCACACACTTAATGAATCATTATTTTAATAATAATTATATCTTAAAGTAAAATGACCATGATGGATATCAAAACACACCCATAATATTATATGAAAATATTCTCTATACACATCTTTTAAAAACAAAAAAATCTCAGTACACATCTTTTAATAAAAAATAAAAAAAGCTAAACCCTAATTCCTTCATTTTAAACAAAAACGATAGGAAACAAAGTAGATTAGGAGATTTTTATGATCTTTTTTTATTTCTCCTTAGCATTAGTTTTCTAGTCAACCAAACAGATTAAGATTACATATTTATACATCCAACCGAAAATAAAAGCATTATAAAATAATTAAAAATTATTGGTTGTGTGGAGGAATTTTCATTTCAAATTATACTCTCTTTTTTTGGGAAAAAAAAAACCCCTTTTTTTAATTGGCTAAATCTAACATTCTACAATAAACTCTTATGAACTAAACCCTAAAAACCAAACCTTAATTGAGAAGAAGCTGATGAAGCAAAATCTAACATTTTCATTATATATAAGCTACTATTGGGAAAAATATATTGCAAACCTTAATTGGCTAAATCTAACATTTTCATTATATATGAACTACCAAATCGTTACCATAATGAAGCAAAAATATAAATTGAACATTTTAATAGCAAAGACCCAGATGAGATTTCGTTCAACTAATCAACTTGCAAATAGAAATACTAGGGCTTGTTTGGAAAATAGAAAGATGGGTTTGATTATAGAGGGTGATAAAGATAATGGAGATGGAATTCTTTTGGGTTCAAAGTTGCTCTTTGTTAGAACTTCAATTTCCTTTTGATCAGAATATTCTACCCCATTGATTATAGATCTACCCCATTGATTTGGCCTTGGATGAATTGTTCATCAACTCCATGAAAGGGGCTAGATTGATGTGAGAGTCTGTGGAAAAAGGGTTGAGGTGGTGTATACAAGATATGAGTTAAGGGTATGATTGGAATATTTGGTGTGTGAAATGAAAACAATAATTAATAATTAAATTACTAAGTGTGTGCACTGAAAAATGATGTATACTGAGGTAAATAGGTGTGTGGAAATAGAATTTCCCAGAGAAAATGACAAGTTCATTATTGTCTTTTCAAAAATCAAATTATCACCTTTTTGAGGGAAAAAAAAAATGAATAGAAGAGCATTTTTGTTATTTCAGTAATGTTGTTAACACCATATACTCAACAATTTTTATAAGGAAATGCAGTATAATTTCAAGAACCAATAAGATACTGTTATAATTGTCATAAAGATGGTATAATTAACCTATTAAATTTTTTTTTTTTTTAAATTGGAAAGAAAATTTTTATTGCAAAATCAATAAAAAAACGGATCAAGCTCATACAATGGTAGCAAAAGATCACATAAAAAGATAATAAACTTCTATAGGAGGAAATTTATAATTTTTTTTTAATTTTTTTCCCTAGTTAAAAAAACTTAAACAATACAAAATCATATTAAATCAAATCTATAATGTGGGAAATGTATTTAATAGTATTAGAACAATGTTTCACATCACTTGACTTGTAATATTTATTTTATTGTATCATAAAAATTATGAATTATTATTTAAATCAATAAAAATAAAGTTAAGACAACGCATAATCTTGTCACATGAGCAGTAAATAATCTTTCATAAGATGCACCTCTTAACTTCATGTGTATTGTACAAGCAAGAAATATTCTTCTCGTATAATCCTGTTGATCAAGTCTGCGCTCCTCCAAATGTCGTCGCTTTACTCCCTGAAAACACAAACGTGAGCTAGCCGGCGGGCATGTGCCGGATACCTCTCCGATGCCTAAGTCAGCAAAATAGACTAATAGACAAAAGTTCTGTGTATTCGAGAATCAAAGTTGTGTTACCTCTCCATAAGTGATGCTATGAGCTTTTATAGGTTCCTCATGGCACAATCCTCGTAGGACTCTTATTCCTCCATGTAGAGTCCTCCTAGGAGTCACACTCCTTAAAGATAATGCTTATCTTTCAACACCCCCCTCACTACTTAAACCAAGTGAGATGGTTTTACCACGGTTGGATGCCAATACGACTGAGCTAACATGACCATGCTAAAGCCGCAGACTAGACCGAGCTCCAATTAGCTCGGTTCTTCATTTCACTGTGTGTACCTCGGTTTGACATACTCCAACTGGGCTGTTTACTTAATACCGAGCTAACCAAGTACGAGGTAGAAGTTAGCTCGGCGCTCCAACGCATAGTGCCAAGCTAGCTCGGCTCTCACAAGCTCAGTGCCCAGCTAGCTCGGCCCATAATCGCTTAGTCTCTTAGACCGAAGTAAATCTGCTTTTACCTCGGTCCTTGCGGCCCAATTACCAAAGAAGTCTCCTACTTAGCTCGGCCCAATTTAGACATAAATTACCCTCTCAATTGCCCCTTAATTCCATTTGCGTAGTATGATTGGGATTACTCTTCTTCCTGCCGAGCTAAAAAAATGGTCTTCAACCAGGCTAAACTCACACCGAGCTACTAACCTGTCCGGTCAAAACGTCTTTTCAGCCACTATAACTAAATCGCTTCCCATTCCGTGGACACGTGGCGAACGCTTGTTGGCCCAGCGTAGCTGTCACGCCGTCTTCGTACTTCGAGAAATTTGAACAATCCCGCCCTTTTTCCTTCTTTTCACAAAACCAAACCCCTAGGCCTTGAACCATCCATTTGCACTATTCATCTTCTCTCTCTTTCTTGCTCAAGCCTCCATTTTTACAATCTCAGTACCTGCGAAGCTTGCACCATTTTCACCATTTCGTGGTTTCAGATCTCCATTCTTGCGTCTTCAATCCGTAAGTAACTTAATATTTTCTTACTTTCCATTCATTTTGCAAATACACATAATATAGATATATACATACACATATATATCACAAAGCATACTCTATATAAACACGTTATGGGTAAGAACAGAAAAAGCAAGACCCCCAAACCATAGGTTCATGTTTTTAAGAGCACACCCTCTGGATTCAAAAATCACAATGCTTGAATCTGGAATCATGGTGTGACCGAGCTAGAAACCTGTTTGGGCAATCTCAAGGTTTAGGTTTAACCGAACTAGGGAACCTTCTAGGTGTGCACCCAGCCAAACTAGATAATTCTTCAACTGACCGAACTAAAACTTCATGCCGAATCTGAAATTTCAATAGGTCCAAGTACCTTTTGCTTTACTTAGCCGAGCTAGCGAACTGCCTTAAGTTTGCGCAATACTGCACTAGAAAGCCCTAACCACCGACCGAGCCACAACTTGGGGCTAAACCAGCTTCCTTAGTCAAAACCGAACTAAGAATGCTGCCCCAAATGCTCAACCGGGCTAAAGACCCTTGCTCAAACCGGGCTAAGAATGGACAGTATCCCACGTAGCCGAGCTAGGACTTCATTTATCTTGCCTTTGTTTCTTTTAGCACGGTCCAACGATCTATGCTTAACACCTTTCTTTTTCACTTTGCAGACTCTGACTAGGTTGCCCAGGCACTCCTTTGAAAGTCCAACCGAGATAACCAACGTCATCTCAGCACCGAGCTAGTACTCTGCTAATTTATACATAATTTAAGACCTCATGGGTAAATATAGGTTTTTGGTAAACACACCAAGTGTTATGGCCGAGTTTCGAAGGGACTACCATATCCCTGATGATGTCCATCTTACCTTAGTCGAACTAGATACCACACCCTGGGGAAACCCTGGCTTTGTTCTCTTTACCCTTCTTTCAATTGTAGAAATCGGACTTAGATTCCCTGTACAGCCTCTTCTTTGCGAATTCCTTAGACAAACAAACCTCTGCCCTACCCAGCTTTCCACAAATTCATACCGCATAATAAATGGCATCGCCGAGCTAAACCGCCGGGCTGGCCTTAATCTCGGTTTAGCCGAGCTCTTCCACCAATATCCCATAGGTTCAAAGGAAGATGGCTGGGTTTACTATTTAAGAATAAGGCGTCGGCGTGAAAAAATAATAAAGAATACCCCAGATAAGGACGTAAACGACGATGATTTCTTCTGGGTTTCTGGGAATTTTGAAGACCAGGAAGCCCAGATCCCGGGTGACCGAATAAACTAGAATAAAGGAGTTGTCGGTATAATTACCTCGGCTTAGTTTTATGCTTTCTTTTACCTCGGTTTTCTTACGTTAAACCGCACTGACTATTGTCTTTTTTACTTCATACAGATTTGAACTTTCTCAAGTCCCAGTACAGCTACCCCAACTTAAACACACTTCGCGCTGCACTGCGATATCCCAATAGAAGTTGGGTCGAGCAACTGAATTTTGAACCGACGTATAGATACAGCAGTAGACGAAAGACCAGGGTAACTGACTTTTTGTTGGAAGCCTCTCCTGAACCGGATCCAACCTTGCCTCAAATCAACCTGATCCCACTAATTGCTGAACAAGAAATGGCCAAGAAGAAAGCCGTAAGAGCCCTCCTGTAGACACCCCATTTTTGACCGACCTTAAGACTCAGACGTCACTGATTGAGCGCTTGGTGATGTTGCATATCGTGCTCGTTCAGAGGTTTCAGAGTCTCGGCTGCGAGCCTTGCCTCCGGACTTCCGGACTCTTTCATGCTTTGCCTCGGTTTGCGAACCAGGCTCGGTTTTCTCTGTTTCTCTTCCAGAAGGGAGGGAGAGGTCTCGTAGATCATCTCTTAGTGGCCGTAGGCTACGTTTCGTGGTCGTAGGCCATTTTGCCTGTTTGGAGTCCGGTTTCCGATTTTTCGGAGCCGTTGGCCGTGCGCCTCGGTTCGGGACCGCTTAACCACCTCCGTTTGCTCCGATTTTTGGCATGTATCTTATTTACTCCCTTTTGAGGGACACTGTGGTCCGGGAGACCAACTTCGTGGTCGAACACCATTTTCGGTGCCTAACAGTCAGTTTGCGGGGCCTCGGGCTGCGCATTTCGGCCCCCGAACCTTCATTTTGCATCGGTTTGAGTTCATTTTTGGCAGGGACCTCTGTTTCATTGTTAGGAAGGTCGTAGAAGAATGGGAGGCCAGTAATTGTTCTGACAACCAGTTTTATTCCTCCATTGCCCTCCGTCGCCCGTTTTTCTCACTTAAAAGCCAATGTTGACCACCCTTGGGCTACTTTTTCTAGCCCTAAACCACATATTTGTGTTGTAGACACCTGGGAGGCCACCAATATCACATGGCCGGCCAGTAATTGTGTGTGACCCTTTTGAACCCCTCCTAAAAGTGGCCTTTTCTCTCTCCTGGTTCACTTTCTCCAGTTTTTGACCACATGGTTGTGATGTGCACACATGGGAGGCCCTCTTTTTGGCATGGCCGGCCATTAATCTTCATTGACCCTTTTGACCCTTGGCCGGCCGGCCATGGGGAAGGCCGGCCGGCCACCTAAACCCTGGAAAACCAGCCGGCCATGATCCTCTCTCCAGGTACTTTACAAAAATGCCCTCTGTTTCCCTCCAGATTTTGTATTCGGGGGGCCAACTTTTGGGGGGAAATTTGAATTCTATTTCCCCCCCCTTTTCTCCCCCCTCTTTTGCCTATATAACCAGCCCTCCCAGCTGTGTTTGGGGGGTTGGAAAAATTGCCTAAGAGCTTTGCATACATACACCTTCCTCTCCCTCTCTTCCAACCTTCAAACCCTCAAGTCCTACACCCTTTACTCTACAAGCCATAGCACCATACCTCCAACCTCCATTCCAGCCACTTGGAGCTGTTTTCCAGAGCTGAGAAGCAACATTTCTTGGTCCAAAGGCTGTCAAAGACTTGGTCTTCAAGGGTAAGTCTTCTCCTCCTTCTTTCTTGCCTTATTTTGTTCAATATATTAGCCATACTTGCTTGCATATTTGGGTTCCGAACCTAACTGAAAATAGTATTATTTTGAGCTCCTTTTCATGTTTGTTTAAGGGCCTCTCCCTATTTGAGGCTTCCTTTTTACACTTGCTTCTTTACCTCTCTTGTATGCCTCTTTCTTGCATAGTATTTTAGGCTCATTTATAAATTGTTTTGAGCTCTGTCATAAACTGTAAAGTGGCTTGTTTTGAGCCCTTCTTCAACATTGTTGAAGGTCTCTTCACTGTTTGAGGCTTTTATATGTCACTTGCCTCTTTTTCCCTCTTTTGGCCTTATTTTTGCATGCTTTTTTAGCCTCTTGTGCTTGTATTTTTGGGCTCTGGTCCAAACTGTAAATAGCCTTATTTTGACCCCCTCTTCATAATTGATTAAGGGACTTTTACTTTTTGAAGCTCCCTTTTTGCTCTTCGTGTTTAAACCTCTTTTAGGCCTTATTTTGCATAGTATTTTAAGCTTGCATGTGCACTGTTTTGGGTTTGGTCACTAACTGTAAAATATCATTTTTTGGGTCCCTATTCAACTTTGTTGAAGGGCCCTCCTCTGTTTGAGGCCAGAAACCATCACTTGCTTCTTTGTCTCCCTTTTGGCCCATTTCTTGCATAATAGTTTAGCCATACTTGTGTTTGTTTTCGTGGCTTGTTGTAAACTGCAAAGTGCTTCATTTTGAGCCCTCTTCAACTTTGTTGAAGGGCTCTTGGCCATTTAGGGCCAGAAGCTGCTACTTGCTTCATTATCTCTCTTACGGGGCCATTTTTTGCATGCTAGCTTAGTCCTATTTGTGTTCACTGTTTGGCCTTGCTTAAAACTGTAAATATGCTTTTTTTGGGACTGTCTTGATTCTTTCTTCACACTTCATGTTCAAATAATGCATGCTTTGTATAGCTATAAGTCATTCCATGTGCCTAGTTTTGAGTTTCGGGCCTCATCTCATGCATCGGGTGTCATTTTGCCATGCTTCGGGGCTATTTATCATCATGTTTTAGTGCTGAGATTTTGCTTGTTTGTATGCCATATTCCATGCCTTGCCATGTTTTGGTAGAGTGGCATCGTGCCTTAGGATCGGTCATCGGTTTGCGTGCATGTGTGCACGCATCTCGAGTGTCTCTTTTTCATCTAATGGCCTCCCATGTGAGTGTGGCTGAGGTCCACTCATGTTGGTGTAAGTCCATTATGCATTGTGTATGCCATTTCATTCCATAGCATTGTGTATGCTAGGTTGTATGTTAGCGCATTGTGTATGCCGTGTTACCTCGTGCATCGTGTATGCCATTTCATAGCATTGTGCATGTTAGGTTATATCTTAGTTACATCCATGCATGTCATGCATATTGCATTGTGTTCGGGATAAGAGTTAGCCCGAGCACGAGAAACGAGGTACGTTTCGTACTCCGAGTGACGGAACGTGTCTCAATTCCCCAGTCACCGACACTCCGGATCATCCATGATGGAGTCAGGTTTTGTTATGTTTTCCTGTGCATTCATTTCATATTGAGTTGTGCAATTCGACTCCTCGGCCATCATGCATCGAGACGCGTGATTGGTGGCACGAGGGTCGAGGCATGCATACATTTGTGAAAATACATTGCCATGCCCTTTTCCTGCTCTCTGTTGCAGCAAATCAAGAATCAGCAGTCTTCCGGGGCTTGGCGCGCTTTCCAAAAATTATTGCAAAACAGAGGCTAGTTGGGGCATCACAGTGGATTTCCGCGCAAAGGCAACTCGGATATGCATCATTCATCATCTGAAGAAGAGTCAAGGCAGTCCCTGGCTTGCATGCCAGTTTATTATTTTCTTAGTTAATTTGGTAATTAATTAGGATTTTTGTACATATTTGGACTGTATTATTTATTCGGACTGTACTATTCATTTGGGACTGTATATTATTCGGACCCTCCACGCGAGGGCAATGTTGTAATAAGTGTGCGTGAGTGTGATGTATGTCTTCCAACCCCATGTCTTTCTTCCCTTTTATTTACCTGCTTATGATGGTTAGATTAGGGCATGTTTCAATTAGCATACAGTATGATAGCATGTTTGCATTCATTCATCTGTCTTGCATGCACCGGGCTCAGCGCATCATACTAACTGCATTTGTATTTCAATTCCAAGTTGAATACTTGATAGCTGTTGCATCTCATATGCCATGTTTAGAATAGCCGAGCCTGCTATAGTTGCATTTTGTATGTGTTGCATTAGGCATTTCTGTATACTTAGGATCATGCATGGATTTCTAATCAGTTTCTGTTTTAGCTTGGAGTACTCGGTGAGTTTTATGCTTTAGCATCCTTGCATGCGTGTGAGTGACTGCCATGAATAGCATGCTTACCATAAGGCTATGTGCTTATGTGATATAACTGCCTGAATGCCTGTGGGTGAAGGTTGGGTTATTTGAATTGGGACAAATCATCAACTGCGAGTTTTAAGCCCACTAGATAGTGGCAAAACCATGTTTTCAAAGCCCACCTGAGGGTGGCAAAATCTACATTTTAAGCCTACTTGCGAGTAGCAAACCATCTTTCAAAAAACAAACATGAAATGTTTTGTTCCAATTCAGGCGACCTGGTCTATACTTGTATGTTGTGCGCATCACATAGTAAATCTAGGCTAATAACCGGAATAAGAATGCATAAGTTTTCAAAACCCGATATCATGGTTAGTAGAGGCCGATCTTTGATCGGGCAAGCGGGGGTGCTCACGAAGTGACCTTCCCCAATCGTACCCAAGTTCCCGAGCCGAGGCAACTTTGGTGATGACGGACACGTGGCCTTAAGCAACGAGTCAGGGTATCCTAAATTTCCCAAAAATAAAATATTTAGGTGGCGACTCTGTATCTGGCAAAGCAGTCCGTGTTTGACACTTCTTTCAAAAATCTGTTTTCTCAAAACAATTTGCCGGATTTGGACTCTTTGGTTTAGATTAAGAACCGTGACAACAAATCGAGTCCGAACTGTAGCGAGGTCCCCCACGGGCTTGTTACACCTCCTCACTGAGACAAATCAGCCCGAGGTACCACAAGCCGGTCAAATACAGGAGACTGTGGTAGCCCTACCATCCCATCAGCCTTCATCGTCTCGGACTCACAAGCGCGTTCGATCTTCTACAACCGAGCCACGCCTTGTCGATGAGAACGAAACTGCGCTTCCCCCAACCATAGTACCAAGTCCGCAACCTGAGAGCTCAGACCGAGCTGACTCTTCTGATTGGGCACCAAGACTAACATACCAGAACCGAGCCATTAGGGAAACAGATTCAGTGGTGGCAGATAAAGATCACATGCTGGCCTTCAACCTGGCTAAGAGCGTGTGTCTGCCGCCTGACATGGATCACCATGCCCACCTCACCGAGCTAAAAGCTATCCGCTCGGCCACCAAATCAATGGTGCTGGTGAGTACTCTTTCCTTTGTTTTCCTATTTTGTGCATCTGATATCTCGATTCTCACTCAAGATTGCTTACCACCCTTATGCAGGCTATGCAAAAGAACCAGATTGCACATAAGCGTGTTCTAGAGCTGCGCAGAACAACAAGACAAGCCGTGGCTGAGGCTGACAAGAAGATGGCTGAGCTAAACGAGGCCAAACAAAAAATGGCTGAGCTACAATCTGAGGTCGCCCGCCTTTCCGGTTTAATTGACTCAGCCGGAATGGAGAAGCAAAAAGCTTTGACCGAGCTGAAGGATCGTTACCTGCGTGAGCTTGCCACAGTTGAGGAGAAGAAGAAGGCCGAGATAACTGAGTTGGAAAAGAAGATTGAAGAAGCGAAAGACCGCGGCTACAAAGAAGGTGAAGCAACCTACATCTTGCAGTGCGAAGCTGGCAAGGATTTATTCTTCAAGTGTGGGTGGAAAGCGGCGGTGGCACAGCTCGGTCACGCTCTTGACACCGAGGTCTTCCTAAACCCTCCTCCGCACTTCATACCGAGCTACATGGCGGAGTACACTCAAGCCATTCAACAAAAATTCCTTCAAAACGAGGATGATGATGAAAAAACTGAGCCTAACAATGCCCCGATCGTCAATGATCCCGCTGTTCAATCAGCTCGGGTGGAGCCACCAATAGAAGACTTGACGACCGAGCTACCAGCTGAAACCGGGCTCCGAGTTGAACTGGATGCGGATCTTGATGACCTCTTTGCTTAGTCTTGTACTTTCTTCTTTTTGCTTTAGGAAAGAAACTGAAACTGTAACCGAGCTGTGCCCCACATTTTGTACTTGTTTTGAATTTTCAATGAAACCTTCTTTTGTTCTAACTATTGTTTCGGTTTACTTCCATGCTTGTACTTAATGCAATATAACATTCTCCGGCCGAGGTACCTATCTCGGTCTTGACCTTGAAATCTATCTGGACATACCTGCCAACCTCTTCAGCCTAGGTTTTTACCTCGGCTGAAGATCACTAAAAGTTTGTTATTCCAGCCAACCATTCTTCAGCCTGGATCCTTATCTCGGCTGAAGAGTACTGAGTGTTGGTTTTTTCAGCCAACCACTCTTCAGTCTGGATCCTTATCTCGGCTGAAGAGTACTAAAAGTTGGTTTTTCCAACCAACCACTCTTCAACCTTGATCCTTACCTCGGCTAAAGAATACTAAAAGTTAGTTTTTCCAGCCAACCACTCTTCAGCCTGGATCCTTACCTCGGCTGAAGAGTACTAAAAGTTGGTTTTTCTAGCCAACCACTCTTCAGCCTTGATCCTCATCTCAGCTGAAGAGTACTAAAAGTTGGTTTTTCCAGCCAACCTCTTCAGCCCAGATCCTAATCCTAGCTGAAGAGAGCTCAAAGTTGGTTATTCCGGCTAACTCTGAGTGAAGTGTTTAGTTTTCCCTGCTAAACGTCCTGCAGCCTGGATCCTTACCCTTGGCTTAGCAGAAGTGTTGGTTTTTCCAACCAACCTCTTCAGCCCAGATCCTAATCCTAGCTGAAGAGAGCTCAAAGTTGGTTATTCCGGCCAACTCTGGGTGAAGTGTTTGGTTTTTCTAGCCAAACGTCCTGCAGCCTGGATCCTTACCCTCGGTTTAGGAGAAATGTTGGTTTTTTCAGCCAACCTCTTCAGCCCAGATCTTAATCCTAGCTGAAGAGAGCTCAAAGTTGGTTATTCCGGCCAACTCTGAGTGAAGTGTTTGGTTTTTCCAGCCAAACGTCCTGCAGCCTGGATCCTTACCCTCGGCTTAGGAGAAGTGTTGGTTTTTCCAGCCAACCTCTTTAGCCCAGATCCTGATCCTAGCTGAAGAGAGCTCAAAGTTGGTTATTCCGGCCGACTCTGATTTTATTGCCCCTAGTTCACTAAAACAACTTTTACAAAATAAAACAATTATGCTGAAAAGAAAACTACTTGTTTTATTAAAGAAAAGAAAAATTACAAGTACTTTAAAGAAAAGCTAAAAATAAAATAGTTTGAGATTGGCAGTGTTCCATGGCTTGGGAATGGCTTTGTTGTCTTCGTCTTCCAAGTGGTATGCCCATTTTCCTGCTAATCCAACCACTTTGTAAGGTCCTTCCCAGTTGGGCCCTAACTTGCCATCTCCTGGTACCAGGGTGTTTCCCATTACTTTGAGCAGCACC
Organism: Camellia japonica; assembly: GCA_030407325.1. NCBI lineage: Eukaryota > Viridiplantae > Streptophyta > Magnoliopsida > Ericales > Theaceae > Camellia > Camellia japonica. Next base: position 130,884,266 of record JAPPVO010000013.1, on the reverse strand, counting down.
CAATCTCCAATCTTGAATTGCCGTGGATGTACTGTCTTGTTATACTTTCTGGATAATTCTTGCTGGTATAAGGCGATGTGAACCAGTGCTCTTTCTCTTCTTTCTTCTGCAAAGTCGAGCTCCAATGCTATGGCTTCTCCATTTAAGTCTGGATCAAAATTTTCACTTCTAATTGTGGGGAGGCCAACTTCCAGTGAGATTATTGCTTCCATGCCATAGGCCAAGGAAAAAGGTGTTTCTCCAGTAGACCGCGCGAGGTGTGGTACGGTAAGCCCATAAAACATGAGGGAGCTCCTGCGCCCATTTGTCTTTTGCTTTCTCTAACCTTTTCTTCAATCCATCAAAGACGACTTTGTTTGATGCTTCCGCTTGGCCATTTGCTTGGGGGTATGCCAGTGTAGAATTGTAGAATTCTATCTTGTACTCTTCACAAAAGCCTCTAAAAATTTTGCCATCGAACTGAGTGTCGTTGTCGGATATTAGAGCTTTTGGTATGCCGAACCGAGTGATGATATTCTGCTAGACAAACTTCTTCACATCTTTCTCCTTTATTGATGCTAGTGCTTCTGCTTCCACCCACTTTGTGAAGTAGTCGTTGCTACAAGGAAGAACTTTCTGTTGCCGGGTGTCGTTGGAAGTGGTCCTACTATGTCCAAGCCCCACATTGCGAAGGGCCATGGGCTAGTTAATGGTAGAAGCTCTCTGGCTAGTTGATGTATTTGGTGTGCGAACTTCTGACATTTCTCGCACTTCTTGACATACTTCTCTGAATCTGCTTGCATGTAAGGCCACCAATATCCTTGCGAGATTGCCCTGTAAGCCAATGATCTTCCCCCTTGGTGGCTTTCGCATACGCCTTCGTGTATCTCGAACAAGAATGCTTCAACTTTGCTGGGATGAACACATTTTAGGTAAGGTCCTGTGAAGGATTTCTTGTACAAGGCCATTGATGGGGAGAGCCAAAATCGTTGCGACTTTACTCTAATCTTGTTGGCTTCTTTCTTTTCTTCAAGTAAGACGTCGTCTTTTAAAAATACTATGATGAGATCCATCCATGAAGGGCCTAGTTCGACGCAACATACTTCAGCTGCTTCGGGCTCTTCGATGCTTGGTTTTGGCAAGAAGTCGATCAATAATGGATGTGGGATAGATGTATCTGCCATCGAAGCAAAGCCTGCTAGTTCGTCCGCTCTACTGTTTCTTCCCTACCTATCTGCTCTATCCACACTACTTCAAATTTCTTGATCTCTTTTCTGACTAACTCTTGGTATTTACCCATCCTGTCATCCTTTGCCTCATAATCGCCTGAAATTTGGTTTACAACCAGCTGTGAGTCACTATAGGCCATGAGCTCGGTGGCCTTCATGTAGTGTGCTGATTTTAGTCCTGCCAGAAATGCTTCATACTCCGCTTCGTTGTTTGATGCTGGGAAGCCAAGGTTAACTACTTGTTCCACTGTTAGGCCATCTGGTGAGATAAGGACTATGCCAAGTCCTGCACCGTGCCTGTTGGACGCTCCATCCACGAAGAGCTTCCACATCTCTCTAACGAACAGCTTCCAGCAAGTGAAGGGATCAGATGATGCCTTGGGGTTTCAGTGTTGACTGTTTGTCCCTCACTATCTAATTGTACCAAGTTTTTACTTGTTGATGAGTCTTTGCTTGGTGCAGCATGGTTTGCTTCTTCCTGCTGGTCTTCACTCTGGTCTGTTTTTGGATGTGGCTGGGCATCCTGTATCAGGGGTTGCGCACTTCCTGCGGCGCTTTCCATCCCCATATCGGTCGTGCTGGTTAAGTCAACTGGACAGATGTGATGACTTCCTGGTGTGAACTCTGCCACAAAGTCCGCCAAAGCTTGGGCTTTTATTGCGGTTCTGGGTTGAAATTTGATGTCAAACTGTCCCAACTCCACTGCCCACTTCAAAATTCGCCCAGAAAAGTTCACCCTCTCAAACAAAGCTTTTAATGGAAAAGCTGTAAGGACGATTATGGTGTGGGCGTGGAAGTAATGCGACAATTTCCTAGAGGCCATCATCAGGGCTAAGCCCAGTTTTTCCAGTGGCAAGTACCTGGTTTCTGCGCCCAGCAAGGTCTTGCTGACATAGAAGATGGGCAGGTGTTGGATTCCTTCCGCTCTGACCAACACTGCGCTAACGGTGTCCTGTGAAACTGCCAGGTACAGAAAGAGTTCTTCTCTAGGTATTAGGGTTACTAGCAATGGCGGAGAAGACATGTATTCTTTCAGGCTTTCTAGGGCGCGATCGCATTCTTCATCCCACTCAAACTTGGCCTTTAAAGCTTGGAAGAATGGTCGACATCTGTCTGACGACCGACTTATGAACCGGTTGAGTGCCGCTGCCATACCAGTCAGATGTTGTACTTCTTTTACTGAGTTGGGCCTCTCTAGATCCTGAATTGCCTTGATTTGAGAGGGGTCTGCCTCTATACCTCGGTTGGTCACCAGGAAGCCTAGAAATTTGCCAGATCCTATGCCGAACGCACACTTGGATGCATTAAGGCGCAACTTGTTCTTCTTCAGGATCTGAAACATCTCACCTAGGTCCCTGAGATGGTCATTCTCATCCTTGCTTTTGACCACCATATCATTTATGTATGCCTCCATTGTTCTGCCTAACAGTGGCTCAAACATCTTGATAACTATCCGCTGGAATGTTGCCCTTGCGTTCTTTAGGCCAAAGGGCATGACCTTGTAACAATAAAGTCCTCTTGGCGTGGTAAAGGATGTGACCTCCTGGTTTGGTTCATACATAGCGATCTGATGGTAACCTCTATACGCATCAAGAAAGCTAAGTCGATTATGTCCTGCCGTTAGGTCTACTAGTTAGTCAATCCGCGGTAAGGGAAAGTTATCCTTTGGGCATGCCTTATTAACTGTTTTGTAGTCTACTCAGACACGCCATTTTCCATTCTTCTTTAGCACCACCATAGTATTGGATATCCACTTGGGATAGTGCACTTCTCTGATAGCTCCTATCTCTAGAAGGTTTCCCACTTCTTCTGCCACTATCTTGGCGTGGTGGAGTGCTGATCTGCGAGTGCGCTGTATGATTGGTCTTGCAGTTTGGTGGACATTCAATTGGTGACAGATGAAGTTTGGGTCAATGCCAGACATGTCATACGGCGTCCAGGCGAACACTTCGATGTTAGAGGTTAAGAATTCCATGACCTCTATTCACTCAGTGTTGGACAATGACGAGCCGAGCAAAAAGAACTTTTCTGGATTTTTTTCATCTATCCTTACCTGTACCAAGTCTTCCACCGCCTTCTGTTCGGCTGCTTTGCCAACATCTGCGAATAGCTCACTGCTCTCAGGTTCTTCCACCATCTGAACATACCCTTTGGCAGCTCGACTGCCATTTACTGTGACGAAGCATTGTTTGGACATGATCTGGTCTCCAAAGACCTCTTCAATTACTCCGGCTTCGTTGGGGAACCGCATTACTTAATGGTAGGTTGACGCTACCGATCGCATGGCATGCAGCCATGTCCTTCCCAAGATTATGTTGTAAGTGGAAGGGACTTTCAATACCCAGAATTCCACTTGTTTCGTCATGCTTCCTGCTCTGACTAGGAGGATTATCTTGCCAATTGGCCACTCTGGCATTCAGTTGAATCCGATCAGGGGAGATACGGTAGGTGCCAAGTCTTTGTCCTCCAATTTTAATTGTTTGAATGTTTCGTAATACATTATCTCATATGAGCTCCCTTGGTCAATCAAAATTCGTTTGATGTCGTAATCCTTGACGCGGAGAGTGACGACTAGTGCATCATTGTGAGGACAATATATCCTTGCCAAGTCTCTGTCTGAAAAAGACATCACGTTCGTGGCCTCTGTTCTCCCATTTTTAATGGTAGGTTGTGCACTTAATACCTCTCTTAAGTGCTCAGCCTTCTTGATCATTCCCCTGAGCTCACATACTCGCTCAAGCTCGAATACCCCATGTATTACGTTAATCACGCCTTGAGGTGGGGCGTCGATTGGCATTCCATCTGGGTGATCGTGGTTCTGGGGAGCTGGCCGTGTTCCTCCTTCTATGTACTGGTCCAAGTGCCCTGCTGCCACTAACTTCTCCAGGTGCTGTCTCAACGGTATGCAATTTTCAGTGCGGTGCCCTTTTTTCTTATGGAAGGTGCACCGAGATCTGTCGTCATAGTCCTTTTGCGCTTCTTCCAACTTAGCTGGCCATCGAACGAAAGGTTCATCACGTATCTCACTGAGAATCCGATAGATCAGTTTTTTGAACACTGTGGTAATGGCAGTGCGGACTCTCAACCACCTTTTATCTTGGTCCTCACCGTTGTCCCGTCTGCCTCGCCCGTTCCTGCTTGGACGTTCCACCGCATTGACTTTTGCCGTAGTCTTTTTATCTGGTACTGCTGATGCACCAAATTTGGCTTTAGCGCGAGCACCATCCTCTTCCACCCGAATATGTTGGTGCACTTTCTCCATTAAGGCCTCCATCGTGAGGGGTGGTGTTATGGTGATTGAGTCCCTCAACCTGTTTTCGATTGGGAGACCTTTTTTGTACTACGCGATGACGAGATTTGTAGGGCAATCTCCTATCTGGTTGAAGATCTCCTAATAACGACTGTTGTAGGATCTCAACGTCTCCTTGTCGCTCATGTCAATGGAGAGTAGCTGATCGATCTCCACCGGCGTCTTGGTGTTTGTTCTGAACCTTGTCACGAACACCTCTGTCAATTGTGTCCAGGAGGCTATACTGCCTTTTGGTAGCCTTTCGAACTAGGTTTAAACCTAGGTCGCCAAGGCTGGATGGGAATGGATGCACATCAAAGCCTCATTTCGCCGGTATACTGCCATAACCTGGCGAAAGTGGCTAAGGTGCATGTAGGGGTCTGTCTTCCCCTCATACATAGTGAATTTGGGCTGAAGGAAGGTTGAAGGAAGCCTGAAGGTAGCGGCGCATTCTCAATCGCCGGAACGAACGGCGAGGTCTGTAGCCTTGCTAATGCTTTGTCTGTTGGTTCGTAAGCAAGGCGCGGTATCGGCATTCCTACATCGACGCTCCCATGCGATCGAGGAGCCAACCGCTGAAGGGCTGAAACTCTGTGCTGCTGTTATCTTCCTTCATCGTGCCTTTTCTTTTAGCACAGTTCGCAAATCGGATGATCTAGGCAACTCCGTCTGCTGGATGACGTCTGGTATGTACGTGAGGGCCGATAGGTGCTTCCCTCAGTATGTGACCTCTCAGTTCTCGTTCTCTCAGACCTGGAGTAACGAGTCCTGGGAGTTCTTGACTGAGTGTCGCCTATTCTCAAGCTCCTACTCTCTATTGGCGATAGCGTGGTATGCCTACCACGATCTTCTGAGTGGCGAGGGGGCGTGTTGCTTTTGCGCCCCTCTCCTGTCGCCACCCATTTTCTTTTGATCTGGCGTTTCATAGACTCCATGTCCGCTGTTATCTTCCTTATTAACTTGTCTTGTTCCTTTACGTGATTCTCCAAAACTTGAGGATCGATCTTCCGCCTCTGTCTTTCTGGACTTTGGGAGCGACGGGGGCTGTTAGTCCGCCTTCCCCTTACATCCCTCCGCGGGTTCTGTCGCTGGGGCTCCAAATCCGCTATGGGAGGGATAGAAGGCAAACCTTCACGCCTTCCACCCCCCTCTGGGGTTTGACCGTCGATGGCGGACTGCGGCAAATATTCATTGTGCGCCATTGCTTTCAACTAGCGAGAAAAGCTTGATCAAGAGGTTTTGTTTGTTCTGGTGTTCCCACAAATGGCGCCAATTGTACGAGCAAGAAATATTCTTCTCGTATAATCCTGTTGATCAAGTCTATGCTCTTTCAAACGTCGTCGCTTTACTCCCTGAAAACACAAACATGAGCTAGCCGGCGAGTATGTGCCGAATATCTCTCCGATGCCTAAGTCAGCAAAATAGACTAATAGACAAAAGTTCTGTGTATTCGAGAATCAAAGTTGTGTTACCTCTCCATAGGTGATGCTATAAGCTTTTATAGGTTCCGCATGGCACAATCCTCGTAGGACTCTTATTCCTCCATGTAGAGTCCTCCTAGGAGTCACACTCATGAAAGATAATGCTTATCTTTCAACACCCCCCTCACTACTTAAACCTAGTGAGATGATTTTACCACGGTTGGATGTCAATACGATCGAGCTAACATGACCATGCTAAAGCCGCAGACTAGACTGAGCTCCAATTAGCTCGGTTCTTCCTTTCACTGTGTGTACCTCGGTTTGACATACTCCAACTGGGCTGTTTACTTAATACCGAGCTAACCAAGTACGAGGTAGAAGTTAGCTCGGCGCTCCAACGCATAGTGCCAAGCTAGCTCGGCTCTCACAAGCTCAATGCCCAACTAGCTCGGCCCATAACCGCTTAGTCTCTTGGACCGAAGTAAATCTGCTTTTACCTTGGTCCTTGCGGCCCAATTACCAAAGAAGTCTCCTACTTAGCTCGGCCCAATTTAGACATAAATTACCCTCTCATGTATAATTGATCTAACAATAGGATTGTAACCTGAGTCGTGTAATAGATAATTCAAATTTAGTTTATGAACTTAATAAATTTCAAAATTTATTTAAATTTGATTTATTTATATAACAAGTTGATCTCAAACGATAATTGAACATGAGTTGAGTCTAACTAACTTGATTTTTTTAATGTATATGAGAATATCGAACCAAAAAGAGATTGTTCGAAATAAATTTTAAAACTTTAATTGACAGTAGGCTTTTTTGGCTTTTGGGGCCAAAATAGTATTAAAAGATAAAATAGAGTAAAATAATTAATAAAATAAAATATTATATCAAATTCGTAATTATTTTATTTTTTCTCTCGCAAATATCACATCTAACTATAAAAAAATTCAACCCTCTTCTCAAACATAATTATTTTAACTTACTAAAATAATCAAAAATTAAAATAGCTTATTGAAATAGTCAATTTTCCAAACACCCCATGTTTAAAATCGAAGTTTTTAAATTATTTCCTTTTGAGCCCTCTATCCCTATTTATGATGATACGTGACAATATCGTCCTCGCAACATAGGCTTGTGGACCCCATCTTGTGAAAAAATGTTATAAGTTCTAACATTTTTATTAAATAAATGACTAAATGTCTCACATAGGTGTGAGGTCCACAAAATCACGGACCCCACACTCATGTGAGATATTTTATCATTTATTTGGTAGAAAATTTGATATACCTAACATTACCTCATCTTGTGTACTATGTCAATGGTTTGAGCAGTCGGATTTGTGGAATTTGTTCAATATATCATTTTTATAAAAAATTAATTCAATCGGATATTGAAAAGTGTCAATTTAAATTATATCTATCCTCAAAAAGTAGACAATTAACCTTTTCTAAAAAAATTGTTGTTTATCTTTTTTAAAACAAATATTATTTGAATCGATAACTAAGGATATCTAATCAAGTTTTTTTTTACAACAGTGATTTACTCAATAAACTTCATAAATCGAACGGCTCAAACCATTGACATAACACTCAGAAGGAGAGTAAGTAACATAGGCCTCTTTTGGCAACATGGTAATAATCTGATTTTCAGATTATTACCAACCTCTTCTCTCACAGAAAATCTGATTATAATCTGCTTATAATCAGCTTTTCACCAAAAATCAGATTATAACCATCTTCCCAAAACACCCCATAAAATAGGAACACAACCCTCTCATAATGAGTGAGGTCCACATTCCCTACATGTAAGCTCCACTCCTTATGAGAAAATTATGACCCATTGAACACGTTTGTTTAAATTATGACCCATTGAGTACATTTGTTTGGAGGGATAGAAGCATGGGATGGTGAATGAAATAGTCCATTGTTTGATTCAAAATTTTTACATCAACTCTATCCTAAGGGAGTTGTGGGACAGAAATCTAAGGATAAGCTTAGGATTGAGATTATCCTAAACTTATTGAAATAAAATTAAAATCTCAACAAAATTAAAATAAAAAATAAAATTTACATAATTTTAGTAAATTAAAAATAAAATTAAAAATTAAAATAAAATGAAAAAATCTCAATTAAAAATTAAAATAAATTTATATAATTTTTTATTGATATTCTATTTATTTAATTTTTTTAAATTAAATAAAATATGATACACTTCAGATTCAATAGAATAGCTCAATCCAAACATCTAATTTTATGACTAAACAAATATAAGATTTAATAGAATAGTCAAATCTAAATATCTAATCACATGACTAAAGAAATATAAGATACAAATCCAATCAACTTCAGAAATAATATATTTCAAAATTAACAGTCTCATATATTACAATTCTTTTTTATTTAGTCCGTTCAAACAACTACACTCATAATATAATTAGTTATATTTTAAAAAAATAAAAAATGTGTAATTAAGGATTATTTTAGATGATCTAAATATGTGTATTTTTAGACTTTTAATGAAATATGAATTAGATATGAATTAAATTTGAAATGATGCGATTGAGAAAAAATATAACTTAAATAGAATACTGACATTTTAACTTTTTGATTTTTTAAAACTTAATTTTTTTATCGAGAAGCCCAACAGCAGCAAATACAAGAAAAAGCGTAACCTCCACGTGTCAATATGCGTCGCCTCTATTGCACTATAAATATCCTCAGACTCACTCTTACTCTCACTCTTCCCTCACGGCTCCATCGAATTGCGAAGAATGTAGAGAGAGAAAGTTAGAGAGAGAGCGAGTGTGCAATCGCTGCAGCAGAAGGCATCGGAGTTGAGCGGCGTCGATCGGAGCGACGCTTTCGCCATTGACGACACCAATCTCTTTCAGAAGCTCGGTCTCCAGACCTTCATTAACCTTTCTACCAATTTCTGTACCAGGTATATATATGTGCATTCAATTCTATAATCTGATTTGGTTAGTTGCTGAGAGAATGCCTGAAAGCAGGGTAACAAAATGGAGATTTTTTCTTTTGTTCCTCTTTTTATCTTGCAATCCAATGTTAAAACTTCACTTCAATTAAGTAAAATTATGGTGTTTCTATGATATTGGAATCGAGTTACTAAAAAATAATCAGGCTTTGGTTTAGTTTTGTAATTATGATTTGAGTGTGTAGTTATGATTTACAACAATTATACATCCCTTTAAAATTATAATTCAAAAAAAAAAAAAAAAAAAATCACATCAGATGGCCCATCCACATTAGAGCTTACAAATTAGAACTCTAAAACATTTTTCTATGATTTAAGTGTAAAATTGTAAGTTGAGTTTTGAAAAGAAAAATTTTATTTAGTTATGAGTTTTGGAAAAAAAAATTGAATTTAAAAAAATAATTTGAGTTATATTTTGAATTTTTTTGGATTTATTATTTTAAAATTTTAAAAAATGTTTAACAAAATTTTATTTTTTTATTTTAAATATATAATTTTTATTTGAATGTTTTATTTTATTTTGTAAATATTTTAATTTTTTAAATTTTAATATGTTAAACACAAAACACAATCCTCCATTCAAATCGTAAGTAAACATATAACTCAAAATTCAATTCAAAAATTATTTTCAAAATTCATAATCAAACACATATTTCGAAATTTCATACTACTTTTAAAACTTTACAATCAAATCCTAACCAAATACATAACCAAAAAAAAATTAAAATATTTAAAAATATATTTATAAAATAAAATAAAATTTTTAATATTTAAAATATTTTTAAAAAATATTGCACACAAATGCATGATATATAATGCACATTAAAATAAATAAATAAATATTTAAAATATAAAATATTTACCTAACAAAAATAAAATTAAGAAAATATTTAAATATTTAAAAAAAAATCTAAAAAATTTCAAAATACAACTCAAATTTTTTTCAAAACTCATAAATAAACAAATTTTTCTTTTCAAAACTCAAAATACGACTCTACACTCAAATCTTGATTCTAAAAATAAATTTAAAAAACAAAATAAAAATATATATTTTTGAATTTTTTTTAAATAGAGTTTTGAAAATAATTTGGTTTTGAGTTTTGAAAAAAAAATTAAATTAAGTTTTGAGTTGTTTACTTGATTATGAGTTTTAAAAATAATTTTTGAATTGAATTTTGAGTAGTTTTGAATTGTGCGTTTAGTTATGAGTTTTGAAATTTTTTGATTGAAATCATAATTTGAACAGAGAGCCAGACGCATCCTAGATTTTTTTCTCAGTGGCCAAACAGAGAATTTGTTCTTAGATTACTGATTCTTAGATTCATTCGGCAACGTATACATCGCACAGACCCCTAATTTTCTTCGCGTCCAAACAGGGCATGATTCATTTACGTTGTTTACATTCGTTTGGTCTAGTTTGAGCTGAATCTAAAGGTGTATTTTTTTATTTTTTTATTTTTAAATGACTAGGGTTTATGATGATGAAGAGGAGCGGTTTCAGTCAATTTTTGCAAATTCGAAGAAAGAAGACGCTATTCGGAATCAATATAAGTTCTTGGTGCAGAGAATGAGAGGGCCTCCCCTGTATTCACAGAGAAAGGGTAAAGACTCTGACTTTACTTTTTGTTTCTATAATTGTTTGTATCTTAGACTTGTTGCAGGAGTTTTGTGAAGACAAAGTAAAGGAAAAAGGAGAAATGAACGAAATAGCAAAATTTTTTACTCACAAATCCATCTATAAGTCCAATATCCAATCATAACTTTTTTACTATTAAGTAAAACTGAACACAATGGATGAGCTTTAAAAATCATGAAAATATTTTACATAAACAGATGCTTGCTATTAATGAACAATCATTTTGTGCACAACCCTTACAATATGTAGTATATTCAAACTGATGAGCTTTCTCAGGTGCTCAATCAACTTTACAAAGCCTTGACAATGAAGTACTTATTAATGGGACTCTTGATTTTGTTCTATCATCTTGGTTGATGCATCCAAATTATAGATTAATTCTGAAATTAATTAAAATAAATTCATACCATCTGCTATTTTCTCATTTTTGAAAGAACAAATTTCATATATAATTTATTTAATTGTGATTCGCGGCAGGTCACCCTGCTCTGATTGGACACCACAGCCCATTTCCTATTACTCATCAAGTTGCTGAGAGGTGGTTGCGTCACATGCAACAAGCATTGGACGGCATGACAGACATTGATGCAGACTCAAAAATCAAAATGATGAACTTTTTTAGGTACATATTTTCACAGATCATTTCTTTGTCTCTACACTTTATCTTTATTTGTATAAAATGCATGACATATTGTGTGCATCATCTTTTTCCTATTCAGGCACACTGCACTCTTTCTTGTGGCTGGAGATAAGTTGAAAAATTCAAATCAAGGAGTTCCTTTTAAGGATGGCACCGACAGACCAGCTGCAGCGCAAGGGGATTTCACCCTGGCAGAGGGTTATACGGCCATTTGAGTACTCGTAATAGTGATCGTCAATAGCAGGGGAGTGTTTCCAACACCAACCTATACCCTGGAAGAATTTTATGACACTGCTCTGCTCCCCACCCCAGTGCCATAAAATTCTTCCCGGGTAAAATTTGGCAGTGGAGAAGCACCCCTACCATCACTACAACAAAAAACACTTTTGGCGACTAAATTTTTAGTCGCCAAAAGCCCTTTTTTAGTCGCCAAATGTTGAATTTTCACTTTCCCGACGAAAAATTTTAGTCGCCGCTGTGGTCGGCAATAGGTGGTCGCGGATACCTTTGGCGACTAAAGATTTGTTAGTCGGCAATACATCTGTCTTCGGCGACCAAATAATTAGTCGCCAATAGTCATTCCATTTTGGGAAATTATACTTTCAACGACGAAACCTTTAGTCGCCGATACTAATTTCTTTTTTTATTATTTACGCATTTGCCGACTAAATCTGTCGTCGCCAATTCCCTATCTTTCGGCGACCAACGACTTTAGTCGCCAAATATAGTTTTCAGAAAAAAAAAAAGAAAAAAAAAAAAAAAAAATTCCCCCTAGTTTTCCCAAGTTTCGAACCCCCAACCTCCCAACACTCAACCTTTACCAACACTCTATCCCCATTGCGCCAGTAATACATTTTATGAATATAAATGCAAAATATATTATTTATATACTATATTGACCGTAATTAATACAAAGTTATATATATAAATTTAATATATTTTATGCAAAAAAATAAATTATTTACGAAAAAAATTAGGATCGTACTTTTGGCGACTAAATCTGAATTTTAGTCGCCAATTATATTTTTTTTTGGCTACTAATTTGTATTCTGTCGCTAAAAACCTGAAATCCCGCCTAAGGTTAGCACTTTTGGCTACTAAACTGAATTTTAGTCGCCAAAACCTCCACTTTGGGCGACTAAACTGCAATTTAGTCGGCAATTGTTGACCTTTAGCTACTAATTTTTTTTTTGTAGCCAAAAAACTTCACTTTCAGCGACCAAACAAATTTTAGTCGGCAAAACACCTATAATTGGCGACTAAACTGTTTTTTAGTCGCCAAAACCATCACTTTTGGCTACGAAACGATTTTAGTCGCCACAAACCGTCACTTTTGGCTACTAAACAACCTGTAGTCGCTAATAACCCTATATTTGGCGACTAAAGTGCCTTTTAGTCACTAAAACCATTACCTTTCAGCGACTAAACTGCTTTAGTCGGCAAAACTAATCAACTTTGGCGACTAATTCGATTTTAGTCGCCAAAAACCGTACTTTCAGCGACGAAATTAGAAATTTTAGTCGCCGATTGTGCTTTTTGTTGTAGTGCATTGACGATCACAATTACGAGTCCTTAAATGGCCGTATAATCCTCTGGTAGACCGAAATCCCCTCATATACACCGGCAAACCAGCTGCAGTGTAAGGGGATTTGATTCCAATAGAGGGTTATACGACCATTTGAGTACTGATAATAGTGATCGCCAATAGCGGGGGAGCGTTTCCAACACCAACCTATGCCCCAAAAGAATTTTATGACACTATAATGTTCCCTATCCCAGTGCCATAAAATTATTCCTAGGAAAAATTTGGCGGTGAAAGCACTCCCCTGCCATTGACGATCACGATTATGAGTCCTTAAATGGTCGCATAATCCTCTGGCAGACCGAAATCTCCTCCTGCATGCCATGCAAACGCATGCTTTTCATATGGAAAGGAAATGATTTTAGATACTTCATTTAGAACTCTTTGATCTTAGTAGTTGTGTACAAGGAACATATAGTCTTGAATTGTTTGATCAAATAATCTTGAAAATGTAAGGTTCTTAACATTTACATTAGTTCAACAAGAAAGTTAAAGGCAAGCATTTCTTTAAATTCTCATGCTTCTTCATTGTTGTGGTCCAGATATTGATTTTTAAGTGATGAAATTTTATAGTGGACTTTTATATATTTGTATGAATTTGTGATATCTCACACACAAATAATTGAATGAATTTTATTTCAAGCAAAAGAACAATTACAATCTATGGGTTTTTATCTCCCACATCTCTATCTCTCAAACCTCTGATGGGTTTTTTTATTATGACATGGGTAGGCCCATAAAGGTTATAGCCCACCATTTAGGGCTCAATACATATTCCAAATACTAGAGCCCAGCACTGCTGAAGCCCCATGTAGCAATAAGAACCAATGACATTAAGACACATGGCAAGAGAAAGGCAAGCCACATCAGCAGACAAAGATCTGCAAAGTTATTGTCACTGCATATCGCCATTAATGAGGCCCCCTTACAGCATTTATTGCGATAACCCCTCTCCGTCGGGACGGCACGCCCTCACCCTGAACAAGGGAAGCTACAGCATAGACTTTCGGCCAAGGTGACAGGTCGGAAAGGACAACGAAATGATTACCAGAGGATATAAGCAGACGTTGAAGACAAGAAGAAGGTTAAGCTTTTCTATCTCTAATCTATCTCTACAATCCACTTCTCTTTCTAACTCGCTCGTCGGAGGGTTTGCTGGGGGACTCCCTGTTCCCCGTTGAACTCTTGTGCAGGTTCTGTAATGACCCCGAACTGCATGTTATAATTGTCGGTAATTAATTAAGCCTTAGTATGATTTAATTGAAGAATATCTGTTTGAACTAGTAAAAAATCTGTTGGAATTACAACTTCGGGACTGCAATTGATGACCGTAATGGATTCAGAAAATGAAATTGAACACGCCTATGTGATACCGGGAAATTTTAGAACCATTCGAAACGATAAATTGAGAACTGAATTTCGTCTGAATCGCTAAGTCTTGTTTGGTTCAAAGTTATGGCACAAATGTTTATTTATTTGATATATATAATATAAGATAAGGCTTGTTGACCATGTGGACTCAAGAGAGAAAATATCTAAGGGAGAGAGAGAAGAGAGAATTCGTGAGAAAGAGAGAGCAAGGGGGAGAACAAGGGAAAGAAGAAGAAAAAAGGGGGAATCAAGCTAGCTTCTTCAATTAAGGTAAGAGTTGCTTCTCTAATTTCTTGAAGTAAGGGTTGATTCATGCATATCTCATGATAATTAAGTGGCTTGAAGGGGGAATATGTTTCATTTGGGCATACATGGTAGAAATTGATGAGTCTTGGTCATATTTGGCAAATTTGAGGGAGAACCTCCATGGATGTAAAGGAATGAAGCTTTTATGTGCATGTTCATAATTTTTCAACTCAATTCATGGTTTGATCTTGTGTATGATGTATATGGGTTTTGTTTTGAAGTTATAATGGTTAAATCAAATAGCTTTCAAGAAGATTTGGGACTTGGTTTCATCATTTTGAAGTGGGTTTTTACAAAGGAAAGATTGAAGTTTGAGAATTCCAGAAATTCAGATTTTTCGCTTAGTCCGCTCGAGCGGGAAAATCGGCCTCTCAGCAGTTTTGAGCAGTTGTTCAGGCCGCTCGAGCGGCCAAGGTGGCGCTCGAGCGGAGGATCTATTTTCAGGAAATTTTGGGAAGTTGCATGCAGTTCGTATATGGCATGAATTATCTGATTTTCACATGTTATGTGCATCATTTAGTGTCTTATGAACACGGAATTGAGTAAGGAAGGAATGAAATGCTTGAATTGCTAGATGTTATGATAGATGTTATGATGATATGTTATAATGTTGATCATTGCAGGTCAACACGTGAAGACCGTACAACCGGTTCTGGAAACCCACTGTAAGTAACATTTCTGTAAAGTTATGTTCTTATAACGTATGTTCGGAAAATGCTATGCTATGTTATAATTTCTGAAATGTTAATGTTTTCTGTGAACGAATGTCCTATTTGCGAATCTAGTATGGCATCCATAAGAAGTCCCAAGTCATGGGGGACGGCACGTTAGTGCGGGTCCATGACCAGTCTACGAGATCTCGTGAGTCACTTCATTGTGACGATATGTGTTTAATCAGTATCCGGAACTGATTACTCTAGTCGGAAGACGTTCTATTATGTTTATGTTCTGTGGGGTATGCCATTATTATGTTATGTTACGAAATGATTACGATTATGAATGATTTATTTTACGGATATATGATATGCGGAATTCGTTCATTAACCCTTTACTTTAATGTTACTTGCTGGGCTTTAGCTCACCCCCGTATATATGTATTTTTATAGGTGAGCAGTCGGGGAGCCAAGCCTAGGCGGAGCCCGTACCGAGCCGCCGTTTTGAAAGCCTACCTGAGTTGGTGCCCCGAGCTGGGCTAGGCCTGGAAGGCCGTATAGTGAGTTTTGGTTTTGTAATGTAATTGTGGCATGTGCCTATATGCTTAGTGTTTGTATATGGATTTTGCTACATGTTATGTAATATGGTGGGTAAATTAACATTTTGGCATGTAAATACTTGTTCATATTAATGCACAGCTCTTTGGACTATTGTAGTTTCTGTTTTCGCTTCCGCGAGCCCCGATTAATTATGTTTTGTACTGTAAGGCCTGTGGTAATCTAGGATTACTGGCCGGTTACGATGCCAAACTTTTAGGGGCGGGTTTGGGTCGTGACAGGTTCTCTGGTGGGCTTAATCACTCGGATACCGGTTGGAGAAGCGTGGATCAGTCTGACCCGTCCAAGTCGCTTGTAGTAACATCAGTTGGCGCCGTCTATGGGAAACTCTTACTTCGCGCGCCAGTTGTGCTCATTGTCGCTAGAGGCCCTTCCCCAATAACCCCTTTCCTACCACCTGCCAAGGTGTATGGTCACGACTAGATCCATGGCTTCTCACCCCAATGTTTCCGATCATCAAGCCGATCTCTCCAATCCAAATAACCCACCACCGTATTTCACCGAGCTCACCAACAGTATTAACCGCTTGGCCGAGCAAAACCAAGCCCTGATTAATGCTCTTCTCCAAAGAAACCTTCCTATGCCTCTTCCACCATCTCTAGATATTCCCCCCAACCAAGAACGAGTCCCGAGCCATACTATCCTGCAGCCTAATCCACCTAACTTGGAAGGCTTACAACCCCCTCCCCCAGTTATAAACCTGCCACCTCGGGGCCCACAACCATCGATCCCGGCACCGAACCCTGAAGGAGAGGCCAGCAGCGTCCAGCCCTCGCTGCCCTCCGGTGGTGACAACATCCCTCTCCGGGACGCAGAACTCCAAGCCATGAAGCTCCAGCTCCAAGGGGTCATGCAGAACATACAGCATAAACCATCTACCACAGCCAACTCCCCATTTGTTGCTTCCATCAGGGACAAACCTCTACTCCCCAAGTTCAAAATGCCCACCATCGACTCTTTTGACGGTACGACGAACCCAGTCGACCACTTGGAGACCTACAGAACCCTTATGATCCTCCATGCATTCCCTGACGAAATTATGTGTCGGGCTTTCCCCGTGACACTCAAGGGGTCAGCTCGATTTTGGTTTAGTCAGCTACCGGCGGACTTTATCTCTACCTTACAGCACCTCAGTGACTCCTTCCTCAGCCATTTCATTGGAGCTCAGCGCCAGCGACGTCCGGCAACCCAACTCCTCAACATCCGTCAGACCGAGGGGGAGTCGCTGCGCAATTTCGTTACCCGCATCAACACTGAAGCCTTGCAAGTAGCATAAAACGATGACAAAGTCATCCTTACAGCTTTCATGGCCGGTCTGTGGTCATCTGACTTCCTCTTCTCCCTCTCAAAAAACCCCTCGACCTCTATGGCAGCCCTACTCTCCAAAACCCAAAAATACATGAACGCCGAAGATTCCCTAGTCGCTCGCCAAGACCCTGCAGCCAAAAACCCCACCACCAGGGAGAAGAGAAAGGATTCAGACACCAGAAACACCCAATACAATAATCGAACACCTCATTATACCGACCGACCCCCCGAGCAGACCGGTCTGCACCAGCCCGACCGCCCGGCCGGTTCGAGCGGTACACACCCCTCAATTCACCCATGGAACAAGTCCTCAATCAGATCTAGCGTGACTACCCCCTAAAATGGCCCCAACCATCACAGACTCCTTCTAATCGGAGAGACCAATCCAAATACTGTCGTTTTCACCAGGACCACGGCCATAACACCGAAGAGTGTGTTAACTTCAAAGATTAGGTCGAGAGCTTGATTTGTCAAGGTCGTCTCAGTCGATTCACGAAAACTCGCCCTCAGCAGAGACAACGGACTGAACCTATCAGAAACAACCGTTGGTACACCCCTCCCCGACAACCAGCACAACCTAACCAAGGTCGTGATCGCCCTCCACAGCAACCTCGGGCACAAGGTAACCCCGCCCCACCTGTTGGAGAAATCAGAGTTATTTTCGGCCGGCTTGCTTGTGGAGAACCATCCCGCTCGGCCCAGCGGGCAGAACTCAGAAAAATAAGGCAGGGCTCAGACAAAGAAGTTGCCACATTGGACCGACCCTCCAAACAACCTAAGCAGTGGACCGAGCCTATCACCTTTACAAACGCCGACTGCGCAGGCATCCGTTACCCCCATGACGACCCTCTCGTCATCTCTGCCCTCCTCTTCAATTACAAGGTCAGACGGGTTCTCGTCGACAACGGCAGTTCTTCAGACATCATCTTCCTCAATTGCTTCCGCCAGCTCAAGATCGGGGAAAAAAGTATGTCCCCTCTCCAAACCCCTTTGGTCGGTTTCACGGGCGACCGGGTGACCTCCATTGGCTCCATCGATCTTCTCATCACAATCGGCGAGTACTCTCGACAGACCACCAAGTTGCTCACCTTCCTTGTGGTCGACTGCCCCTCTGCCTACAACATCATCCTTGCCCGCACCGCCCTAAATGCTTTCCAAGCTATCACATCCACTTTCCACCTTGCCATCAAGTTCCCCACCGATCTTGGGGTCGACACAGTGAGGGGAGAACAAACCGTGGCCAGAGAATGTTATGTCGCTTCAACTGATGTTACTACAAGAGACTTGGACGGGTCGGACTGATCCACGCTTCTCCAACCGGTATCCGAGTGATCAAGCCCACCAGAGAACCTGCAAAAGAGTTCAACGGAGAACGGAGAGTCTCCCAGCAAACCCTCCGACGAGCGAGTTAGAAAGAGAAGTGGATTGTAGAAATAGATTAAAGATAGAAAAACTTAACCTTCTTATTGTCTTCAACGTCTGCTTATATCCTCTGGTAATCATTTCGTTGTCCCTTCTGACCTGTCACCTTGGCCGAAAGTCTATGCTGTAGCTTCCCTTGTTCAGGGTGAGGGCGTGCCGTCCCGACAGAGAGGGGTTATCGCAATAAATGTTGTAAGGGGGCCTCATTAATGGCGATGTGCCGTGGCAATAACTTTGCAGATCTTTGTCTGCAGATGTGGCTTGCCCTTCTCTCGCCATGTGTCTTGATGTCATTGGTTCTTATTGCTACATGGAGCTTCAGCAGTGCTGGGCTCTAGTATTTAGGATATGTATTGGGCCCTAAATGGTGGGCTATAACCTTTATGGGCCTACCCATGTCAGATTATATGATTGATTTCTATAACAACAACCTAACCATCTATCAATAGGTTTCTAATTTGTGTATTAAACGTGTATTGAATTCCATAGCTTAAGTGTTAAGCTTCTTACTTGGTTCCAGCTCATGGTTGGTGGTAGCTTCCATGAAGCTTTTTCTTCTTCAACCTTCTCTTCTTCCATCTTCAGGCAGCTTCTGGAGAGAGGTGGAAGAATCAAGTTTATTCAAACATCCCCCCTTAAACTTGAATCACCAAATAAGGTAACTTCGAGCATTCTTCGTAGCTTTACAAATGTTGTTGTTTTGAGAGGCTTTGTAAATATGTCTGCAACTTGATCTTCACTTTTCATGTATATCAACAGAATCTCTTATTTTCTTATGCATTCTCGTATGAAATGAAATCTCGTGTTGATATGCTTACTTCTATCATGGAAGACTGGATTCTTTCATAACTGGATTGTTAACTTGTTGTTCACATATATCGCTATGGTTTCTTGTTGTGGTTCTTGAATTTCTTTCAGCAAATTTCTTAACCAGATAGCATGACATGCTCCTGCAACAATAGCTACGTACTTTGCTTCACATGTTGATAGAGTTACTATCGATTGTTTCTTTGAGGACTACGTAAAAGCAGCATCTCCGAGATAAAACACAAACTTGATAGTACTTTTACGATCATCCACATCGCCTGCCCAGTCATTGTTGCTGTATCCTACTAATTTGGACTTTTTCTATCGATGAGTAAAACAATGCGTACTCTATTGTACCTTTCACATACCGTAGGATTCTTTTGGTTGCTTTCAGATGTGGCGTCTTGGGTTCCTCCATATATCGACTAACTAAGCCTATTGCGAACAATATATCTGGTCGCGTGGCTGTGAGATATCTTAGGCTTCCAACTATATATGTTGGATTAACCTTATATCCTTTATCATACTTGGACATCTTGTTACTTCCATTTGTCGGTGTGTCGACAACTTGACAATTTTCCATGCCAAACTTCTTTGTGATCTTTGGCATACTTAGCTAGTGAGATGAAAACGCATGCATTACTTTGCTTGACTTTTATGCTGAAGAAATATGCCATGAGTTCGATGTTTGTCATCTCGAACTCTTGTATCATGGATGTTTTGAAATCTCGGATCATGTTGAGATGGTGCCTGTAAATATTAGATCATCGACATAACGACAAGCAAATAACGAATCTCTCCCTTTGTTTGTCTTGAAGTATAAGAAATGTTCATAAGGACATTTAACAAATCTATTTGCAACAAAATACTTGTTGATTCTTGCATTCTATGCCCGTGGTGCTTACTTCAAGACATAAAGTGCTCATTTTAACTTATATACTTTATCCTGTTGATCTAGCTTCACATAGCCTAACGGTTGTTCAAGATAACCATTTAAGAATGCTGATTTGACATTCATTTGGTATATCTTCCATTTTTTCTGGGCTGCTAAAGAGATAAAAAGTTGTACCATTTCTAGACGGTGCTACTGGAGCAGAAACTTCATCATAGTTGATACCAAAACCAAAATTAAAGTGAAGCATTTCTAAGTTCTTATACTTCTGTATTGCAGTCATTTTGGAAAAAAGGTATTGGGTGCTGGACAGGGTTATTACCTTTTACCAAACACAAACACTTAGGCTGTGTTTGGTTCATGGATTTGGAGAGAGATTTGAAAAATAAAAAGAAAAAAGAGATGGTATGTGAAATGTAGTTATGGTATTTTACACATATTTCACTTATCTTTTTTTTTTTTTCTTTCCAATTCGCTTCTCAAATTTATAAACCAAACATAACGTTATTCTCTCCATGCGCAAAAGTGGTTTGGACATGGATTCATGAAACTGACTAATGTGACAAATATTTCTTGGGTGGCTAATGTGACAAATATTGCTTGGATGGCCGGAGACGAGTCAAGGAAGGAGTTGTCAGAGGTCAAGGAGAGTAGTTGGGAGAAGGAGAGCGGGAAGGGATAAAATTGCACAAAACACGTTCGGTTACTTTGCACAAAAATTGTGACGGTGCATGAGGTTATTTACAAATCACAACTTGATTATAAAGTTGTTCTAAGTGACAAGAGACACCTAGGTCATGTTTGGTTTGATTTCATAAACTTGTTTCATAATTTTATTATTTGTTTTAAATTAAAAATTAATTGACGAAAGAAATAAAAAAATCAAATACTTATCATTTTTATATAATTTTATGGTTAAAAATAAATTTAAAAAATACATTTTTAATATTTATTTTTGTCAAATTAACATTTATTTTTTTAAAAAAAATCTATAATTATTTTAGAAAAAACAAACCAAACAAGACCATGGTTATACTATTTATTTGGTATTTAATTATGAGTTTAATAAAGTGAACTTGGAGATAGAGGTACAGCAATCTGTTGTTCAATGAACAAAGGAAAAAGATTTAGACCCTCGTTGGGGTCACCCCCAACCCCTATAGGCTTGTGATTGGTCAGTTTTTTTTTTTTTTTTTTTTTTTTCTCCTAATTACCAGCCTCACGTGTGTGTGGGGTGGTGGGGGTGGGGGATTGAGGGAGTCTCAATCACTTCCGATGAACAAATTCATCATCATGATTTCATTGATATTAAATGGAGTAATTCTACTCATAATTTTATCCAAAAACATGTTGGGCACCGCATTTACTTTAATTATGGATTCTACAATACATGGTGGGGTTGTTTGGGGTGTCCTAAATAAGTGTATTTTTTGTCTTTTTGGACTAAAAAATTGAGAAAAAAAATATATGGATGTTTAGGTCAACTTTTTGACTTTTTATGAAAAAATGTGTATTAAAATATTATATAAATAAATGTGTAGAGAAGATAATTAATTAATCCGTACGGTTGGACAGTGCGTCGGCTGAAAAGGATATGGGAAAAGATTGCCTACTTTTCGGCCTTTAATTGGACGGTAAAGTTGGGCCCGTGAGGGCCCACCACAGGTCCCCTTTTTCTAATTGGAACCGTTCAATGTATAGAATTCGTCGAGTACTACATTATTGTAAAATATCACGTTCATTGGACATCGATAGCCATCTGATCGTGTTAGTTTTTTTGTCACGTGTTAACTATAACACCATCCATTTTTTATACAAAACTGATTTGATCATGTAGTTAGCGATATCCGATAGATGTGATTTTTTATAGGCATATAGCACTCAACGAGTTCTACATATTGAACGGTTCCAATTAGAAAAACGGGACCCGTGGTGGACCTCCACGGACCCAACTTTACCATTCAATTTAATGAATATACACTCCTATGCTTTTGACGTCTGTCAATAGGCTGCCGTGATGTTGATTTGTTTTGAATTATTATGTATATTAATTAATTAATTTATTTATTTTTAATGAATAGTGATAACTTTTTAATTTTTTAGATAACTTTTTGATTTTTTAACTTTTTTCAGAGTTGCCAAACCAGCCCTAACAACTTATAATAACTTTTTTATTTTTTTGACTAAAATATATAGTTGACAAATGAAACCGTAATGTGTGGCTAGGATATGTAATATTAAAGGAAAGATTAAAGAAGAAAATACTATAATTTTATATTTTTAAAATTATAATTAAAAAAATTAGAACCAAACAATATATGAAATATAATCAAAAATCTCATGAATTATAGTTAAAATAATGTCATAACTATATAAAGAAAAAAATGACATAACTTAGGAATACACATGTCAGGAGTGTGTATAATAAAATTTCTCTAATTTTAAATTGATGAGGTTGTTTGGGATATCCTAAATAAGTGTACTTTTTGACTTTTTTTACTAAAAAGTTGAGGAAAAAAATATGAATATTTGGATTAACTTTTTAACTTTTTATGAAAAAATGTGTATTAAAAAATTATATAAATTAGTGTATAAGAAAAGTTTTGACTTTTTCACTGTACGGTGGCAGGTTTGGTTTGCTGAGTGGTTAATAAAAAATGGTTGCCTCCTTTTCAGGCAACCATTTGGACGGTGATCTTTGGCCAGTGGGGGCCACCATGGGTCCCGTTTTGCTAATCGAAACCGTTCAATGTATACAACTCGTCGAGTATTATATATTTGTAAAAAATCACGTTGATCGGATATCTAAAACTATCTGATCGGATTAATTTTTTTTGTCAACCGTTAACTATAACACCATCCATTTTTTATACAAAACTGATTTGATCATGTAGCTAGCGATATCTGATCAACGTGATTTTTTAATAGCCATATAGTACTGGATGAGTTCTACACATTGAACTGTTTGGATTATCAAAACGGGAGCCGTGGTGGGCCCCCACGAGCCCAACATTATTGTCCAACTTAGTGAATATATATGTCATATTTTTTTGGTTCCTTCCGCGGTACTAAAGCCATCAATTCAGTCCCGAAAACTGTGTACAGTTGGTTTGATTAAAATATTATGTATATTATTTTTTTTATATTTTAAATTTGTGAATAGTGATAACTTTTTTACCTTTTTTTTGTAACTTTTTGACTTTTTAGATTTTTTTGAACACCCCAAACCAGGCCTTACTCTCTATATTTTCTTACACATCTTTTCGTAAAAAGTCAAAAAGTTACTTAACATAGCTTCTTCCCAAATGAGGCCGTTTCTAGTTGTTTTCCTAGTCCCAAAAATTGGGACAACAGACTTTTTCTATTAATTTTTATTGGTTATTTTAATCTATGTCTAAAAAATCTCGCTTCGGATGAATTTTTTTGTTTTTTAAAATTTTGTGAGATAAAAAAATAAAATGATTATAATTTAGATGTGACATTTTTTAGCCTGTACCTAAAAGTTTATTTTATTTTTTGTGGCTATTTTAGGCCTAACCCACCCCAACCCTATATGCCAAACCAGTGCATGGTTAGAGTAGGTAAATTAACATTTTGGGAAGTGAGTTGGTTTTTTGATTATTTTAATCTGAAATAAAAAGTCTCGTTTATGATAGACTTTTTGATTTTTTAACTTTTGTAAGAGAAAAATTAAAAAGATTATGATTTGGATGTGACATTTCGTCTTATTGATTTTTTAATATATTTTGTCATTATGTGGCTATTTTGCTCCCAACCTATGATACCAAATGAAGTCTCCATTTGTTTTGACATAAAGAGGGTGGTTTGAATGATTTAAATAAGTATGTTTTTTAACTTTTTTATGAAAAAAATATTTAAAAAGCATAAAAAAATGATATGACTCAAAAAATATAAAAAGACACAAAAAATAAAAAATAAAATAGGAGATGCTAAATAGTACCTTATTTTTCTCTCTAAAAAAAAGTTATTTTTCCCAAAATTTTTATTATTTATATTTAATTGTAATTTTAAAATTGGGTTGAATTAGTAGATGGTGACGGTGACAGTGATGGCGATAGCGGTGACAGAGGTAGTAAAGTGGTAGTTAGGATTGTGAAGTTGGTGATGTCAATAAAATTTTAGTTTTAAATAATATTTGTGACCTTTTAAAAAAAAAAAAAACTCAAATACATTTTACAATCGTGCTAGGGAACTCGAAAGCTCCCCCCCGAATCCCCCTAATTCAAAAACGACGCCGTTTTTGTATTTATTTTTTTATTTTATTATTATTTTTTTTCCAGAAACAGAAAATCAGAAGGAAGAAGGGGAAGAGAATGAAGGAGGAGGAGGAGGAAAGAGGAGGACTGGGGGGGCCATAATCACAGGGGAAGGAGGAGGCGGAGGCGGGGCCGGAGGTGACGGCGGTCGAAGCTGCTGCGGCGAGCTGCTGCTGCTGCGATGATCGGAGTGCTGCGACGAGCTGACGATCGGCGGCGACGGAGGCACAGGAGGGGCCCTCTCTCTCCTTTCCTCTCTCTTTCTCCCTCTCTCCTCCTCTTCCCCTCTCTTCTCTTTCTCTTTCTCTTCCTCTGCGTTTCAGACTGAAAATGGAAGAAAAAAAAAAAAAGGAAATGCCCAAAATGACGTCGTTTTGGGCATTAGAGAGATTTGGGGAGAAAAGTTTCGAGCTACGAAGCTTTATTCTTAATTTTATGTTAATTTTTAAAAAAAATTGTAAAAAACAAAAACAATTCCGCTGCCGGGAGTTGAACCCGGTTGATAACTTGATAATCATTCCATGTGTGCTACAGCGGATCTGGTATCTAGAACTATAATTTTATTTTGTATGTTATCCCTTATGTTAAAGCCAAAAATTTAATAACGATTCTAATAAATTCATTTATCTGCAATGTTACATTTAGTAATACCAAGATTTGAGGAAAGTTCTATTTATATTTATTTATATACACCTAATCTAAATATAATTTAAAATTATAATATTTATGAAAAAAAGATTTTTATACAAAATTTTATAATTTTAAGTATATCAAAATTAAATGAATCTAAAAAGTTCAAAAGTTTAATTTAAATATTTTAAAAAATTACTAAAAATATAAAAATGTAAATTAAAAACTCATTTAATTATTTTTAAAACTTCAAATCAGACAGAGTGAATGCTTTTATAGACTCATATCATATCTTTATTTGTGAATCTACCTATTTATTATGAATAATACTATATGCACTAATTAATACACTAACTAGTGTATCAATTGATGATATGACATAATTTAAGAGATTTTTGATATTTATAATTTGTATAAAATGGAGTCAATAATAATGTCATAACTAGTGTTGACATACTAATTAGTACACTAATTGGCGCATGTAACACCACCAATTTATTATATTTATAATTTATTTTTTGGGTTCACCTTGTTAGTCGTTACAAAAAAAAAAAGAGTCTATTTTGGGAATTTTAAGTTTTAGGATTGTTTTAAGTATGACTTTTTTTTGATTTTTTTCTTGTTATGAAAATACAGGTAAAAAAAATAGAGAGGTGATGTAATAAAAATAAACTAATAAACAACTTATTTGAGTTATTTCCAAAAGAGGCCTTAGTCAAAAAATTAAAAACTATTACAAAAAAATTTCTCAAAAAAATAGAGAGGTGATGTGATAAAAATAAACCAATAAAAAACTTATTTGAGTTATTTCCAAAAGAGGCCTTAGTCAAAAAAATTAAAAGCTATTACAAATTTTTTTCTCTATTTTTCTGACATATTTTTTCGCAAAAAATTTAAAAGTCACTAAAAAAAAAAATTTATCAAAGCAACCCAAAATAGGACATTAATTGAAATTATTGATGGTGTTTGGGAAGTGAGTTTTTATGTAGATTTTATTAGATGTAGGTTTTTATGAGATAAAAAAAATTTGATGTTTGGGAAGATAGTTGGGTTTTTATGTGGTTGGATGTGATGTTTGTGAGAGAAAAGTGAAATGATTATGGGGTTGGATGTGATATTTTGTTTGGATGTGTTTTTTTTTGGTTTTGCAAAACTTTTGTCTTTTAGTGGAAAAAATGAGAAAAAAATTTGAGAACTTGCTTCCCAAACACCACAAAATTGTTTTCTCTCTTTAAATTGAACATAATTATATAGTATGCTTTTATAATTTGTTTAATATTTTACTATCTTATAACCTCTTACGACCCTTATTTACAGTGACTATTTAGAAATTATATTAAATTGTAGGGCATGGCTTCTCTCCGGTCCTTAATCGGACTGGACCGTACTGTTGGGCTCGCGGGGGCCCACCACGGGTCTCGTTTTGATAATCTGAACCGTCAATGTGTAGAACTCGTCGAGTACTATATGCCTGTAAAAAATCACCTTAATCGGATATCGATAGTTATGTGATCAAAATAGTTTTGTATAAAAAAAAATGGACGGTGAATAAATTAACGGTTGATAAAAATCTGTTTGATTACATAGCTATCGATATCTGATCAATGTGATTTTTTACAAATATATAGTACTCGACGAGTTCTACACATTGACGGTTCAGATTATCAAAACGGGACCCGTGGTGGGCCTCTATGGGCCCAATAGCACGGTCCAGTCCGATTAAGGACTGGACAGAAGCCATTCCCGAAATTGTACTAAATTTTAAAAGGATAAATTATTTACAGTGACCGTTTTTAGAATTTTTTATTTAGAATTAACTAAAAATATAAAATTCATAATTACTCTCATATGCAATAATAAAATTACCTAAATTATTACTTAAAACATATTTATAACATCATTAAAAACTGTTAATTAATTTGATGATTGGTTAATAAAAATGGCAATTTGTTATGAAATTAGAAATCTTAAGGGGTAGAATATAATTTTCAAAACTATAAGGAACGATTCGTATTTTAATCAAACATTAAAGGATATATTTGTAATTTACTCATTTTAAAATTACGATGATACTTTTCCAATTAAATAATTTATATTGTATTAAATATAATAATAAAAATAAAATTTATTTTTTACTTATTTATCTCTCATCTTTAATCTTTTTAACCTAGGTAATGTTAGAGATACCAAGGGTATGTTTAGTTTGAGTTTGGGAAATGAGTTTTAGAAAAAAATTTCCCAAAATTTGTTTGGTTTGAGTTTTTTTTCAAAAAATTTTCAAAATCATTTTCTCAATCTTACACATCAATCAATCACTTTTTCTCTCTCCTCTCTCATTCTCAATCACTTTTTCTCTCACACACATCTACTCAATTCTTCCAAAATATCAAATCATCCCAAACTCCCAAAAAAAATTTGTCTTTCAAAATATACAACCAAACAAACAAAAAAAATTTCTAAAACAACTCTTCCAAATTTTTTTCAAAAACAACTCTCCCAAAAACAAATCAAACAAGCCCCAAATTTTCTACCAAACAAATGATCAAGGGCTTGTTTGGTTTGTTTTTGGGAGAGTTGTTTTTGAAAAAAATTTGGGAGAGTTGTTTTATAAATTTTTTTGGTTTGTTTGGTTGTATATTTTGAGAGACAATTTTTTTTTTGGAGTTTGGGATGATTTGATATTTTGGGAGAATTGAGTAGATGTGTGTGAGAGAAAAAGTGATTGAGAAGGAGAGAGGAGAGAGAAAAAGTGATTGATTGATGTGTAAGAGAGAGAGTGATTTTAAAATTTTTTTGAGAAAAATCTCAAACCAAACAAATTTTTGAATTTTTTTTTCTAAAACTCATTTCCCAAACTCAAACCAAGCATACCCCAAATGTCTCACATTAGTGTGATGACTGCAATTTTATAGATTCCACACTTATGTGAGACATTTGATTATTTGTTTGGTAAAAAATTTGGGACCTATAACATTTTCCTTTTAACCCTTTGGTGTCAAAGTAATTGATATTTTAGAGTTCGTTTGTGATGTGGGTTGACTTTTTGGCTTGTTAACTTTTTTAATTATTTTAGTTTGTGACTAAAAAAATCTTGTTTGGGATAAATTTTTTGATTTTTTTTGACTTTTGTGAGAAAAAAATAAAATAATTATGGATTAGATGTAACATTTTATCCTATTTAATTAAAATAACTTATTTTGTCTTATGTGGCTATTTTAGCCCAAACTTACTTGCCAAACAAACCCTTAGGTTTAACTCATAGGTTAATTTTCTTACAATTTTAAAAACAAAAGAAATAAAATATTTAGGTAAATTGGAGGGTGCCCGAGCCAAAATATAAGAAAGATAAAGGGTACCACTGCAAGACAATTATCTTCTTCGGCGGTATTCACAGGGATTCAAATGAAAACCGCGAAAAGCTCTTCAAGGCACGAGAAAGGGTTAGCGATTCGCCTGAAAATCAAGGTCAGTCGATCATGGCGTCTGATTCGACTCGGTCTCGCATCGATCAGGTTTCCTTCAAATCGAAACCCTAGTTTATCTTCTCAAGATTCCCATGTTTTCAACACTCGAACTCTCTGTTTCATGTTGTTTGAGGTTTATTGAACTCATATTGTTCAATTTATAGGTTTCAATGTATTCAAACGCATCTTTTTATCTATGATCTGAAGTATATGATACTAATCCTGTTTGCTGTTAGTGATCTTGATCTTCGATTTGATTGTCATTATCATTTCTCTGTATCTCCTATAAAAAAATTATTATTTTTTACATTGTTGACGATGATTAGGGCAACAATAATGTGTTTCTGATTGGAGACAATGTGTTTCTATTTGTTATGGATTTTAGTTTCGAAATTCTGAACTGGGTAATGCTTGAAAATAATTAGTTAGATTCAAATTATGTTCCTGATTTAATTTGTTTCTTCAATTTCACATGCTCTGTGATATGTAGTTCAATCTTATTGTTGTTTCCATATGAAAGCAAGTTCTGGGTATTGCTCAACTTGTAGTTCTTTTATTTATTGTCGTGTGCAGTTTTTTTCTTCAAAGAAGAAGAAGAAGAAACCTTTATCACCTGGTTTGAAGTCTAGGGGAGCCGCAAAAGATACATTTGAAGGGTCTCCTAGTTCTAAAGGTTCTTTAGACAACTATTTAGTGACTTCACAGGATGATAACTGTACTGCTAAACCTTTGCTCGCAGCTCATGTTTGTTCAGAAAGGCAAGACATTGTTAAGAGAAACTTGACATTGGAGATTAATTCATTGTCGAAAGATGAGAATATAAATGCCTCTTTGTCAGCCCTAGAACATCCTCAAACTTCTGTAGCATATGTAGGGGCTCAAAAACAACAATCCCAGGTTCCTCCTTACGCGGGTGATGTTTCAGTCAAAGGTCTTGCAAATTCAGATTCTGCAGACACTGCTGGAAACTCCGAAATTAAGCAGTTCACAGCTGGCTTTTTGTCACTGTATTGTAGGTACGATTTTATTTTTCATGAGGCATCAATTTGTTCACAAATTTGTTAATATGATTTAGAATGATAGTTGCAAATGGTTAATTTGTTATTATCTCTACATTTATCTGCATAGAATTATTTTCGTCTATACACATTTATATCTACTTCGACCATATCATGTAGGGATTGACTACTGTTTGTAAATTTTTTTTTTTGTTTTACTAATATTAGAATTTTTGTTCACTATAACCTACAGTGAACTTCTACCAAGTGCAAATTCACCATTAGAGCCAAAAGTGAATGCTCATAAAAGACAGGGTAGTCCATCTATGCTAGTTGCAGAGGATAAATCATCCAAGAAAAGGCATTGCATTATTGATGGGGATGAGCCAAATGCTGAGGGTGAAGCCACTTGCTCTGGTGATATGCGTCCAGAACGCATAGAGTCTGGTGTCATCTCAGAATCTGGAGAAGCATCTATAAACTATTCCAGAGGAGTAAACATCTATATATACAACCTTGATGTCAATTAACAAGGCACATTTCATCAATATACTGATATCTATTTTTTGGCAGATGATTGTAGGTGCTAATCCAATTGAACTTAAAGCGAGCTTGAAAAAATGTAGTAGAACATCTGCACCAACTCTATCTGCGACAGGATGTGATACACCTGCTATAACTTCCAGAGCTCGTGAAACTCCCAAGTCTACTTGTAGAAGCTCCATTTTTTCTCCTGGAGAAGCATTCTGGAATGAAGCAATTGAAGTTGCCGACGGTTTGTTTGTAACAAATATTGACAGAGAAATTAGTACTGTGAACATGCAGTGCGAGACAAATAATTCGAACAATTTGAGAAATGCAGGTTGTGGTATTCTGTCAAACAAAATATTAGATGAAGGTGAAAGTAGAGTCGGTGGTGTGGAAATGAATGCTTCTACAGGATCAACAGGGAAGCATGGAAAGGATTTGGATGAAGAAGCATCCCCATTGCCAGTGAAGCATTTTGACTTCTCGTTTGAGGACAAAAATTCAGATGATCTATCTGCAGATGATACGAAAGGTCTTGCGTATAGAAAAGGTGCACAAGCTGGATGTGCTTCTGTAGATAATAGAAGTCTTCAACCTGCTAATATAACAACGCATTCTCGCTTGAATGGCGCAATGCAACAACTGACATCTGGTTGTGATGTAGCTGAAAGGAAAGAGTGTTTTTTGAGTAAAGCTAATGATACTATCGCATCTAGTGCACCGGAAAAGGAAAAAAGAAATTGCATGGTTTTCCGTGAAGATGCTGGAGATAGTACTCCATCAAGTTTTGCACCGCTAAAAGATTGTTTAGATCTTAGCTTCTGGCTTCCTTCTGAAATATGTGCTATATATAAGAAGAAAGGAATTTCAAAATTGTATCCATGGCAGGTATGTTTCTAACTTCTGGATGAACCTACTTTCACTATACTTCTTACACTATAAAGGAATTACTGATAGAAATAGCGCAGATTAGTTGGTGGTCCTCTCTTATCATATTCACAAAGGTTCTGGATTTTCATCATTGGGTATATGGATTGATAAATTTATTTTTGAATTGTGTTCAAGGCAAGCTGGGTTAGGAAAATTTCCATCATGTAGAGTTATATATTTTGTCATCTGTATGATTTTTTACTAGGAATTTTTATATTCAAATATAATTTATAATGTTTTGTTAGTTTGTTGCCAGTTTTTTTGGGGGTGGGCTAAGTTTATGCTGAGGAATTGCTGTCTAGACTCTGCCCCTTAACCCACCTGCCTGCCTTGTTGCTGTCTGTAAAATGGAAGAAAGTGATTATGTTTGTGAAATATACTTTTGTTTTAATTTTTATGGATTGTTCCTGTCTTGATTAAATATATGCTTATATGAATTTTGTTTTTTCTGTGTGATATGTATTTGTGCTCTTCCCTCCCCCCCACCAATATTAATTTCATTCATGTTATGGTATAAACTTAGCAGCTGTTGCCAATTTTTTTATTTTATTCACTTGATTATATCCCATTTTGTTGAAGTTTGATTTGATGCTGTGTTTGATCATGATATGATTTTTATATGACAATTTTCCAGGTTGACTTGCAAAATGATGTATCAGTTTTTATTTTTATTTTTATTTTCCATTTTATATATATTATTTTTCTAACATTATGTTTGAAGCTGATCTTCGTGTGGTTTTTAATGTCCCCCACCCCCAATTGAAAGCTGAAAGCTCATTGCACTCATCTTTTATTTTTCAGGTTGATTGCCTTCAGGTGGATGGTGTCTTACAGAAAAGGAATCTCGTATATTGTGCATCTACTAGGTATTCTTATAGATGGAATTGAAGTTCATATTTATGTTAGACAGGTCTTTAATATATTGCTATGGTTTCAAAAAGCTTCTCTTTGATAGTGGTAATAGGGGGGAAAGGTTCTATTACTCCACTACAAGGAATTGCATTGTGAAATCTATTCTCTTATTCCCTCTAGCTTGTTTCATCTGGTACTACTTTATGGTCTTTCATTTCAACCTTCATAGTCCAAAATAAACCAATCTGACAAAGAAATTGCTCTTTTTTTTTTTTGGATGAATTGTATTCACTATCCAATCCATGGACAGGTGAGCATTTTGATTGGTTATTTTATATTTATTAGTGATGGTTATTCTTGTTGATGTTTTGTGTTAATTTTTGTTAGAGATTATTTTAGTATGTCTTACATTTCTGGAGCAGTTTCAGTTTAGAATTAATAGTTTACTCTTGTCTTTCTTTGAAAATTCAAGTTTCATATATGCCTTGGTCTTGTCTTTGGTTACAAGTTCTTTGTTGTGGAGGAACTTCAGTTGTCTACCACCTTTAAAAATAACAGAAAGTTCTATTTGATAATAAGATGTTTCTGTGGTACTTGAAGCATTGCTTAAACTTGCTTCCTTTGTCACAGTGCTGGTAAAAGTTTTGTTGCTGAAATTTTAATGCTACGGAGAGTCTTGTCAGCTGGAAAAATGGCTCTTCTTGTACTTCCATATGTATCAATTTGCGCAGAAAAGGTTTGTAATCCCCCCCCTTTTGAATCAGTTTTTGAACCTAATCTATCTGTTGTACTTGAATCTATGGCTGGCTTGGAGCAGGCAGAACATCTGGAGGTCCTATTAGAACCACTTGGCAAGCATGTTCGCAGTTATTATGGAAACCAAGGTGGTGGGACTCTTCCAAAAGATACCTCTGTAGCTGTCTGTACAATTGAGAAGGCAAACTCTTTAATTAACAGATTTCTGGAAGAGGGTCGTCTGTCAGAACTTGGGATTATTGTGATAGATGAACTGCACATGGTAGCTGCCTTTGATGTAGTCTTTTTTAATTTTTAGTGATGTTCATCAATTACTTCTTGTTTCTTTTTTCAAAATTGTTTTAATGCTTTTATAATTGTAGTAGATTATAGAGATGGTTCTCATCCCTGGGGTTTGTTGACAGGTGGGTGATCAGAATAGGGGTTATCTGTTGGAGCTTATGTTGACAAAGCTTCGTTATGCAGCTGGTGAAGGCAATATACAATCATCTAGTGGAGAAAGTTCAGGTACAAGCAGTGGGAAGACTGATCCTGCTCGTGGTCTCCAAATTGTTGGTATGAGTGCAACCTTGCCAAATGTGGCTGCTGTTGCCGATTGGCTTCAAGTAAGTGTATAAAATCACATCTCCAAATAATCTTAATTGATTTGACTTAGGGTAAGAGGTGCAAACAAAAAGTTCGATGTATTTGTTGAATTTACTATATCTTATTTGTTACATAGTATCCAAGTCAAGTTGATTTGTCTATTTGGTTTAATTTAACATTAGATCCGTTGTGCCGATTTTGTATGGTGCTGAATCTTAGGACAATGAAGTTATGGGAAGAGGATTTGTTTCAGTTACATTGTAAATGGGTGGGTATATGTAGATATGTGCTTTGTATATGATATAGTGAAATTTTATTATGTTTCATGATGTCATTTGTTTTGGTCATAAATGCATTGAAAAGTCAATAGGTGATGCCTTGTCATTTCATTAGTCTGAAAAACCATTATGCATTTGTAAGGTTATAATCTGGCATATAATTAGGGGGCACAATGGGTATGTTTGGTTTGTGTTTGAGAGATGTGTTTTAGAGATAAAAAGTACGAAAACATGTTTGGTTTGGTTTTTTGGGAAATTTGTTTTGGAAAATTGTTTTGAGAGAGAGTTTTGGAAAAAGTGATTGATTTGATGTGTGTGTGAGAGAGATTTGTTTGGAAAACTTGTTTGGTTTGTGTGTTTTGGGAAATTTTTTTGGGAAAATTTGTTTGGTAGAGAAAATTTCTGAAATTTGTTTGTAGAGAAAATTTCTGAAATTTTTTTCAGAAACACAAACCAAACCTACCCAATATGTTTAAAGGTGGCAAAACCAAGTACAGCCAAAAGTAAAATTTTGAACACTTGTAGCTTGAGGCAATGGTTCCCAGCTTTCATTCACCATTCCTATAATGTATCAGCATTTGATAATCCCAATCAGTTTGCAAGTCAACTGAATCATACCATGAAAAAAGTTCTATAATTATGTTATATGTTATATATGTGTGTATATGTCCTGCCTTTTTGGCGTTTGATAATTTTCTTCACTGATTTTGCTTGCAGGCTGCTTTGTACCAGACTGACTTCCGACCAGTTCCATTAGAGGAATACATTAAAGTTGGAAACACCATTTATAACAAAACAATGGACGTTGTTAGAACAATCTCAAAAACAGCTGAACTTGGTGGTAAAGATCCAGATCATATTGTTGAATTGTGCAATGAGGTTGGGACTCTCTTTTTCTGCGAAGTAAAGCTTTGCTTGGCATAGAGTTGAAAGTTGATCAATTATTAACGCTTGAATAATATCAGGTTGTTCAAGAGGGTAATTCAGTGCTAAAAAGGATGTGAATCAACTGCTAGGCATATTGCAAAATTCCTCAGGAAATTTCCTGTCAGTACCCGTAATGATAAAAGTGAGTTCTTTGATATCACGTCAGCTATAGATGCCTTGCGAAGATGTTCTGCGGGATTGGATCCTATTTTTGAAGAAACTCTCTCTTCTGGTGTTGCCTACCATCATGCTGGTCTAACTGTATGTTTTACCCATTATTTTACTACCTACATGTGTTCCTATATTACTAAATCTCTTGCTCATTATGGTCGTATACGCCTTTCTTACCTTTTATCATCTGAATTCATATCATGAATGCTGTTTTCTGATTTTTGTACAAGCATTTGGGTATGCTCTTATTGATTTGGAATGTTCATGCAGTGACCAATATCTGACCAGCAGGCAATTTTTTCTGAATTTTTTTGTTTGCTTTTTATTTAAACTCTAATTAGGTTGAAGAAAGAGAGATTGTTGAAACTTGCTATCGTAAAGGACTAGTACGTGTCTTAACTGCTACATCTACTTTGGCTGCTGGGGTTAACCTACCTGCCAGGAGAGTCATTTTTCGACAACCCTGGATTGGTCGTGATTTTATTGACGGGACAAGGTACAGACAGATGGCTGGTAGGGCTGGTCGGACTGGAATAGATACGAAGGGGGAGAGTGTATGTTTATTTACTTCGTGCATGATTATCACTTCCTCTTGGCACTGTTTTGTTTCTTGGTATATGTATACGTCAATCTGTTGTTTTCAGTTGGAATGCTGTTAGGTGCTCATATAGTCATGTCCTTGTTTTTATGTTGTTCATGCAAGTTTTGGTCAAAGATACCTTTAATAATGCAGATTGGTTTTCTTAAACAAATCAGTATTCTAGCTTTAATTCTGATTTTGATCATTTTTATGATTTCATCTAACCAGGTTCTACTTTGCAAACCAGAAGACGTCAAAAGAATTATGGGAATTCTTAATGACAGCTGTCCACCGCTGCATTCTTGTCTTTCTGAAGATAAGAATGGGATGACCCATGCAATCTTAGAAGTTGTCGCTGGTGGAATTGTTCAAACTGCCAATGATATTCATCGATATGTGAGGTGTACTCTTCTCAATTCTACAAAGCCATTTGAAGATGTAGTGAAGTCAGCACAGGATTCTCTGAGATGGTTATGCCACAGAAAATTTATTGAATGGAATGAAGACACTAAGTTATACAGCACCACACCTCTTGGACGTGCATCTTTTGGCAGTTCTCTCTGCCCTGAAGAATCACTTGTATATATTTACACCTCCATTCTTTCTTTTCATTTTTTTTTTCTTCTTTTTCTTTAATATCATGTGCTTCTGGTATCAATGCATTATTGAACATACTGATCTTGAACGGATGAATTAAGTAATTGTTGACTTTAATTATGTATTTTTATATTTTATATATTTTAATTTTTTTCTAGATTGTACTGGATGACCTTTCAAGGGCTAGAGAAGGATTTGTGCTTGCATCTGATTTGCATTTAGTATACTTAGTTACACCCACCAATGTTGAAGTTGAGCCAGATTGGAAATTATACTATGAAAGATTCATGCAATTGTCTACTCTTGACCAGGTAAGCATGTTTCTCATCACCATTGGGCGTCTGTAGTCCCAGTTGACATGTTCATTCTTGAATACTAATTGCTAAGTTTGCAGAATGTGTGGCTTAAGCTTCAGTTTTTTGTTTTAGTTCGTTTAATTTATTACAAGCAGACCTTACCTGACAGTAAGATTGGAGCTAGTCATATGGTTATATGGCATTGACAATTTCCAAGAAATGTTATGCATTTCTCCTTGTATCTCAGTGTATACATGTATGTACTTATGTATTGAGGCAAACCACAAGCAGTTGTCATTGAGGGTTAGTTGAGTTAATTTGTGTATGCATAAATGTATAGCTATGTCAATCAAAATTGTCTGCTGGTATTTTATTGTTTAAAATGATAAAGAGGGAATTGTCGTGGACACATAATATCATTTGCAGGATGTTATGTCTGTCCCAATTTGGTGTTTTAATTCCTTTTTGGTTGAGTCCTGAGAAA
Source organism: Camellia japonica (assembly GCA_030407325.1). NCBI lineage: Eukaryota > Viridiplantae > Streptophyta > Magnoliopsida > Ericales > Theaceae > Camellia > Camellia japonica. The sequence continues at coordinate 130,847,763 of JAPPVO010000013.1, read as the reverse complement.
TGGGGTGCCAACACACGGAGTGCACATTTCAGAAACAGGGGGGCCTTATGGTGTGGCAACTGACATAAATGCTTTATGAACTCTCTTTCACTATTTTTTCCCTATGACTTAATGCACATAGATACCTAAACTGCTAGTTTTGAAAACACCATGAACTGGACAAATTGATTCTTTGGATCAGCGTTCCGATTTCAAATGTGGCAATTTTGTGATGATCTCTCTCTCTCTCTCTCTCTCGACCATCAGGTGATTTGATACTTTTCATGCCTTGCGTCCTGCTTATTTATTTATTACAAATTTTTATACAAATGAATGTTTGTTAGTGTTAGTTTTCAGGGGCTTATCTCAGTTCTGAGGGAAATCTCCTATTCTAGTTTATATTGTAACTCGTCTTTTGGTCTAATAGTTTATGTGGTTATTGAGGTGCTTATTACTAATTATTTAATTTCATGAAATGCAGTCGGTTGGCAAACAAGTAGGAGTGCTAGAACCCTTTTTAATGCGTATGGCCCATGGTGCACCACTGCGCACTTCAAACAGATCAAGGGATAATGCAAAAGGGTTGTTGGGCAGATCTGACTGCAGAGTTGGGATGGCAAACCAAAGTATGCTTTCAGATGAGCAAACACTTCGAGTGTGCAAGCGCTTCTATGTTGCTCTCATCTTGTCAAGACTTGTGCAGGTGAATGCCTTGTTATACGTGTCATGAATACTGGCCTGTTCTAGTTTCTTTCTTCTCCTCCACATCAAAAACTACCTGCAAACACACACACTCAAAACGGATAAAGTTGAATTGCAAGATCTGAACTTCTGTCATCGCATCATTGCATACCTTATCTGTGCTCAAAAGAGACAATTTCTGTGTTGATATGCATATGCTTTTATTTGGTTGGAGATGTCCAATTTGCATATATTCACGTCTTCTTTTACTGTTCTCATTTTCAACCCGTCTGTTCATAGAAAGACATAATGCCATTACCTCTTTCAACCTTCAGTCCTATATATAAATTCATCTCCTATTGATGTGTTTGGTCTGATCTATTTAATTGCTTTATGCATGTGGAGTGGTTTTAATTGCTTAACTAACTTGCATTTATTTACTTTTCGTGATATATTCTTTTCATACTGGTCTGAAGGAAGTACCTGTGGCTGAGGTTTGTGAAGCCTTTAAAGTGGCACGAGGCATGGTTCAGGCCTTACAAGAAAATGCTGGAAGGTTTGCTTCTATGGTTTCTGTGTTTTGTGAGAGGCTTGGTTGGCATGATCTGGAAGGTTTGGTTTCCAAATTCCAAAATCGTGTTTCATTTGGAGTCCGGGCAGAGATTGTAGAGCTTACCACCATTCCATATGTTAAGGTTGTATACATGAATCATTTAATATTTTACTGTCTTTAAAATCTTTTTGTGAGGCTTGGAATTAATTGGAACTTATGACCTTAATTGCCAAACGGACTTCAATTGATGTTTAGTTGAAAACTTCATTAGCAACCTAGTTAAGTTAATGATTTTCCTCATTGAAGAGATTATTTTTATTGTTTATTACTGCCAATATTATCATTAATTCATTATTGTTATTTCTCCTTATTAGGGTTCCCGAGCTAGACAACTTTATAAAGCTGGCTTGCGCACACCTCAAGCAATTGCTGTAGCATCAATATCTGAAATTGTAAAGGCTCTTTTTGAATCTTCATCATGGGCTGTACAAGGTGAAATCTTGTGTGTGTGTGTGTGGACTGTTTTGGCATGGATTATTCAATTTAACATTGTGAACATATAATAGGACAGTATGTAGTATCGCCAGACACATGCATTCTCTTGTGCTTCCTTTGCTTGCTTCTAAATATAGTATCATCATATGTTTTTGTTGTTTCTTAGACCCTTCACTTCTCCTCTGTTATATCATTATATTTTCTTCCTCCACTTCTTTTATTTGGACCACATTCCTCCAGTTCATATCCTCTGATTTTGACTATTTGCCTACATGACTATCGAAGATTCAGCACAACGACGGATTCAATTGGGGGTAGCCAAGAAGATAAAGAATGGTGCACGCAAAATTGTTCTTGATAAAGCTGAAGAGGCAAGGGTTGCTGCCTTCACAGCTTTCAAATCTCTTGGACTTGATGTTCCCCAGTTACCTCAACCTGTATTAAAGGCTGCTAGTGATGCCACTCAAAAAGAGGCGACTAACTCTTCTGGGGAAGAGAGTACTAGTAGCTTTGTTGGTGTACAGCATACAGAGCATGTTTCAGCCAAGTCAACGTTGGTAAGATGCGAAAATTTTGATAAAGTTACGATAGAAATTGGACAAGAGAAGTCAGCAAAAACCGTAGGTGTTGGCTTAGGGACTCCACATGAAGCAAAATCAACTGGTACCATGCAGACTAATTTTGGTGCTGAAAATCCTGCAGCAGTAGTTGAAGGGCCTGGTACTCTTGGTGAGGTTAATACAATTATTGAACATATTAATAATGCAGACATGTCCTTCTCTAGTCTTGTAAGAACTACTGGTAATGAGATCAGAAAAGTTGATAAGTATTGTGATCTTGGTGAGCAGGAGCAAAATGATCGAGAAAATGCATGTCTTGACAATAAGGAAAATGCTTCTGAGAAAGGTCCTGTAAATGCTGTTAATACTCCGGGTGGATTTGATTCGTTCTTGGATCTTTGGGACTCAACCAGAGAATTCTATTTTGATATTCACTTTAACAAAAGATCTGAAGTGAACTCGACTGTTCCTTTTGAAATACATGGCATAGCAATTTGCTGGGGAAATTCTCCTGTCTACTATGTCAATCTTCCCAAGGATATATTTTGGTTTGACAGCAGAAGAAATGATTCTTTGTCCATATCTATTTCTGGTGATGGCAGTGATGTTTTAGCACCAAAGCATCAGTTCGAAGTGGCAAAACAAAGATGGAGTAGGATAGTTATGATCATGGGAAAAAAAGATGTCAGAAAGTTTACTTGGAATTTAAAAAATCAGATTCAGGTGTTAAAAATTCCTGCTGTTTCCATTCAGAGATTGGGTAGCCTGAATCTTGCAGTGAAAACTATGGGTCTTGAGCTCAAAGACAGCATATACTATTTGTTGCACCCAGTTTACGTACAAGATGGAATTGACATGTGCATTGTAGCATGGATCCTTTGGCCTGATGAGGAGAAAAGTTCCAATCCAAATCTGGAAAAGGTAACTTTGAGAATTGGATTAACTATGAGACTGAAATTTATAATCTGAATTTTTCTAGTGTAAGAGAATTTTTCCATTAGAACAATATCCATCACTGAGATACAATCAAAATTTGAATATCCTTCCATTTGGGAATCTCTTAAAACTTCATCATGATTTAAGTTGGCTTATGAAGTTGTAATACTATTACAGGAAATTAAGAAAAGGTTATCCAGTGAGGCTGCAGCAGCTGCTAGTCGCAGTGGTAGGTGGAAAAATCAGATGCGAAGAGCTGCACATAATGGTTGCTGCCGTCGAGTTGCGCAAATCCGAGCCCTATGTTCTGTTCTCTGGAAATTGCTAATTTCTGAAGAACTTGTTGAAGCACTTACAAGCATTGAAATTCCACTGGTGAGAATTCTTATACCACCTACCCAAAAGGCTATTTCTTTTGCCTGTACTCCTTTATGTGAGACATGCGTATGAATGTTGAGCAAAGAATTGATGATCAAACTATAGTATCTGAGGGTGAAAGATAAGATTATAGGCCATTGGTAGTACCGTTTGTCTTTACAGTATGCTCTCTTCTTGTCAAAAAATAAATATTTTGAGTTAATGTAGTAAATTAGATACTGCACTGTTTTGTAGGATGGTTGATTTTGGTCATTGATATACTTTATTTCCAACATAATAATAAGAATTTCCTGGGTGGGAAGTCCTCGTGCTCTTGGGTTTTGCATCACTAAAGACATGCAATGTTTTCAGTGGAATTTTAGAAGACCTATAGTTGAGTTCTTAGAGTCAAGTTCAGACTAGGATTTGGAGTTTTTTTAAAATTATTATATTAATCTTATTTTATTCTTTCTGCTCTTAAGTAGGTATGCTGTGAATGTTTAACTATAGCACTAACTAATGGAGCACTAACTAATGTGGAGTAGGTGGAGTATTTGTAGGTGGAGTAGGTAGAAATTGTTACATTCAACAGCCCCCCTCAAACTCAAGGGGGTTAGGAACTAACCAACTTGAGTTTGGAGAGAGTAACAAAACAGGAAAAAATAATCTGACAAATAAAATAAAAATGGATAGGAGACACTGTATGGTCGTGTCAGACTGTTGTAGAAGACCGTATGGTTATGGCAGACCGATGTAGAAGACAGTTTATGGGGTCATGTCGGACCGTTGTAGAAGATAGTTTATGGGGTCATATCGGACCGATATAGAAAACAGTTTACGGGGTCATGTCGGACCGTTGTAGAAAACAGTTTACGGGGTCATGTCGGACTGTTGTAGAAGACACTATATGGCTGTGTCGAACCGTTGTAGCTGAGAACCGAAATCAATGTCGGAACAGTTTACCGAGTCTTGTCGGACCCATATAGGAGCTAACTGGAATCAATGTCGGGACAGTTTACAGAGTCTTGTCGGACCCATATAGGAGCTAACCGGAATCAAAGTCGGGACAGTTTACGGAGTCTTGTCGGACCCATATAGGAGCTAACCGGAATCAATGTCGGGACAGTTTACAGAGTCTTGTCGGACCCATATAGAAGCTAACCGGAGTCGGGATAGTTTACCGAGTCTTGTCGGACCCATATAGGAGCTAACCGGAATCAATGTCGGGACAGTTTACAGAGTCTTGTCGGACCCACAAAAGGCGTGCCCAATCTTATCAAAAAGCGTGCCATCAAAAAGCGTGCCATCAAAAGATGTGCCCGACAGCCATCAAAAGGCGAGCCATCAAAAGGCGCGCCGATTTGTCGTCTGGCGTTGAGAGGCGCGTAAGGCGCGTGTCTGCCTTGCCTATTTAAACCAAGGCGAGGCTGCCGCTGATGCATAACAAACCAGCTGAAAAAACTTCTGAAAAAAGACTCTTCGTTCTCTGAGAGCTGTTATCTCTGAAACCCTCTCCAACCAACTCTGAATATGGCCTCTTCTTCCCGTTCAGCTACCCAGAACATAGCCTCTTCGTCCCGTGGTCTCACTCTCTTTCCCGACTTCAACGAGTCCACAAGAGAGATGGCCGGGGCAGGTGCCCTTGAACCGCAACCAAGCGCCCCTGGACCAAGCGCCCCTGGTTTTGCGCCTTTGAACTTTCCGATGCTGTCTGTGGAGCAAAGAATGGTTGCACAATCAGATATTGAGGCGAATTATTACACACTGAAGTCATGTGTTGAGACCATGACTGCGGTCTCAAACCTGTCGCACCGGCTTCAGAGTAGGACAAATGAGGTGCAGCAGTTAAACGCCCAACTGGCTCTGCTCCAGGGCATGTATAAGGATGCCCGAGCAGAGATATGTGGGCTGAAGGCAGAAAACAAGGAACTGAAGCGGAAGGCCACCGTGATGCACAGATTTGGAGGGCCGCCATATGTGACGGTTGAGGAGCAACGGGAAGTTAACGTGCTCGGCGGCATGGGAAACACGGAGGCAGCACCGGCAAGGGACGCCCAAGACAAAGGCAAGAGGAAGAGATCGGCAGAAGAGGCGAAAAAGTAAGGCCGGTTTTTGTGGTGGTTATGGGTTGTGGTTGTTTTTTTTTTTTTGTGTAAAATGGTGATCGGGTTTGATTCCTGGGATGAATAAAAGAAGGTTGGTGTGCAAATCTGAATGGTATGAATTTGATTTGAAAAAAAAATTAAAAATAATGTGAAAGAAAAATAAATAAAGAAATAAGAAGAACATATTTGAAATCAAAACAAAAGGTGGAGAGTGGTTCACATTTTTTCTGGTGCAAGACTGAGTTTGAGGCTGTTGAACTGATGGTTTTTTCTGCGGCTACGGCGGCTGCTGCTGCTACTGTTCAAACAATGTCAACTCCTCTGGTTTCTCCCATGTGCTTTGACCAGTTGAACTATTATAATTGTACTTGTATCCATCAGGGGAGGTGTGTTCCGTCCAATTACATTTTACAGGAGCCACTGCCTGGGATACTGCAGAAAGAACTGATGTAGCAGATGTGGCAGGCTGCACATCTGCCGCTGAAGTGATAGCAGGGGTGCTGGCAACTGTTTGTGGTGCCATCCCCGCCCATGGAGCTTGCTGTTTGGTAGCTTGAGAACTTTGCTGTTGCATTAGAGTTTGATTTGAAGGTTGCATTTGCTGAAATTGTTGTTGAAGCTGAGAGAATGCCTGCTGAGATGATTGAAAGCTTGCCTGTAGAGTTTGTTTCTGTTGAGATAGCATCTGAGCAAACTGAGAAGGTGATTGTTGGAGTGGCTGAAGCAATTGCTGCTGAACAGCAGGCAGTTGCTGTTGATTTGCCATGGCAGACAGGTGATGTTGTTGTAGGTTAAAATTCATAGGGACTTGTGCCAAGGACTGGTTAAAATTCTGCTGTGATGCAGATGCAAGTCCAGGAAAGACACCATGTGCAATTCTTTTGCCACTTCAGGCGCATGTTTGAAGACAAAAAGTAGAGAATTGGAGTCAACAACAGAAAACTCATAATTGGTGTCCACAATGTGACTTGCATCTGTAGTTAAAACTGTATGCTGGAAAACAACTCTTTTAGGTGCGTCAATACTATATGGAAAGAATCGTGATGAGAGTGCCATGGCAATCACGGTAAGTTGCAGCAAGAATTGTAGGATAGCTGATCTGGCTAACCAATGGCCAAGAACAGGTATAAGAGGTCCCACACACCAACCAGTTACAACTCCAGTAAGTGCTGCTACTGAGTGATTGATGACCAAAAAACTTCAGTGATAGGCAGAAGCAGATCCATGCAGGAAGCATAAAAACTGACGAGGAAAAAGTCAAGAAACCTCCACTCAAGCCAGCTACAAGATAAGCCGCAGTCAAAGCAGCATAAAACCCAAATGCTCCCCAAAACCTTGCTTCATCAGCTAGTTCATAACAGTGGTGGTGGCTCGGTGTAGAGCGGAGTTCTGCTATGGAATTTGTGGCAGCGGAGTGAAGGTATGTGTAGAGGTCCGGCGGGCGGCCAAGGCAAGGTTGCCGCCCGCCGGTGAAGCAGAATGACTAGGTTCTCAACCTTGCTCTGATACCATGTAGGAAATTAATGTATAGATATTATTGATTGATATCTAATGTTTTTACAAGAGCTCTCTTTTATAGAGAGAAATGGGATACTGTAGGAAATTTATGTATTGATAATATTGATTGATTGTATTCAATTTCTTATGTTCTTACAAGAGCTCTCTTTTATAGAGAGAAAATAGGATACAATGGAGCCATAATGGAGCACTATACCATAATGGATCACTAACAATATCACTAACTATATGGGGCACTAACTATAGCACTAACTAATGGAGCACTAACTAATGTGGAGTAGGTGGAGTATTTGTAGGTGGAGTAGGTAGAAATTGTTACATTCAACAGTCCCCCTCAAACTCAAGGGGGTTAGGAACTAACCAACTTGAGTTTGGAGAGAGTAACAAAACAGGAAAAAATAATCTGACAAATAAAATAAAAGTGGATAGGAGACACTGTATGGTCGTGTCAGACCGTTGTAGAAGACCGTATGGTTATGGCAGACCAAGGTAGAAGACAGTTTATGGGGTCATGTCGGACCGTTGTAGAAGATAGTTTATGGGGTCATATCAGACCGATGTAGAAAACAGTTTACGGGGTCATGTCGGACCGTTGTAGAAAACAGTTTACGGGGTCATGTCGGACCGTTGTAGAAAACAGTTTACTGGGTCATGTCGGACCGTTGTAGAAAACAGTTTACGGGGTCATGTCGGACCGTTGTAGAAGACACTATATGGCTGTGTCGAACCGTTATAGCAGATAACCGAAATCAATGTCGGAACAGTTTACAGAGTCTTGTCGGACCCATATAGAAGCTAACCGGAATCAAAGTCGGGACAGTTTACAGAGTCTTGTCGGACCCATATAGGAGCTAACCGGAATCAATGTCGGGACAGTTTACCGAGTCTTGTCGGACCCTTATAAGTCGCACCCTCAAAAGGCGTGCCCAATCTTATCAAAAGGCGTGCCATCAAAAGGCGTGCCCGACAGCCATCAAAAGTCGAGCCATCAAAAAGCGCGCCGATTTGTCGTCTAGCGCCGAGCGGCGTGCGATACGCGTGGCTGTTGTGGCTATTTAACGAAGACGGAGGCTGAGGCTGTGACAGAACAAAACACCTGCTGAAAACCTCTGAAAACCTCTTCGTTTTTTTGCTGAGAGAGATACTCTGTAACACTTCTGAGAGATACTCTGTAACACGCTGTTGCTTAGAAAATGGCCTCTTCTTCCCGTTCAGCTACCCAGAACATAGCCTCTTCGTCTCGTGGTCTTACTCTCTTTCCCGACCTCAACGAGGCCACAACTCAGAATATAGCCCTTGAACCTCAACCAAGCCCCCCTGGTTTTGCGCCTTTGAACTTTCCGATGCTGTCTGTGGAGCAAAGAATGGCTGCACAATCGGATATTGAGGCGAATTATTACACATTGAAGTCATGTGTTGAGACAATGACGGCGGTCAACAACCTGTCGCACCGGCTTCAGAGTAGAACAAATGAGGTGCAGCAGGTAAAAGCCCAACTGGCTCTGCTCCAGAGCATGTATACGGATGCCCGAGCAGAGATATGTATGCTGAAGGCAGAAAATAAGGAACTGAAGCGGAAGACCACCGTGATGCTCAGATTTGGAGGTCCGCCATATGTGACGGTTGAGGAGCAACGGGAAGTGAACGTGCTCGGCGGCGTGGGAAACACGGAGGCAGCACCGGCAAGGGACGCCCAAGACAAAGGCAAAAAAAGAGAACAGCTGAAGAGGCGAAGAAGTGAGGCCGGTTGTTTGTGGTGGTTATGAGTTGTGGTTGTGGTTGTTTTGTTTGTTTTTTTTTTTTTTTTTTTTGTGTGTAAAATGGTGATCGGGTTTGATCCCCGGCATGAATAAAATAAGGTTGGTGACATTACTGCAATTGCTTTCTCTTTTTGGATGACCCAGATTTCTTTTTCTGAGTATTCCAATTCTTGGAGAAGAAATCAAAGCTATTTGCAGCATTATGCAATCCTTCCATCTTTTCTTCCACGGGATGTTGGTGGAATGTTGGCGACAGGATGGTTGCCCCTACGCCCCCATGGTGAGCCAGTGGCATTGCTGAATAAGCTATTTCCAGGTGAAAGAGGAGCCCCAGAGTTAAAGTTGGAAGGAGGTGGCTGAACCTTAACAGGATTCCATTCACTGCCACGAACAGTTGTGGATGATCTCCCATGATTGAACCGCTGAACAGATTGCTGCCCCAAACGACTTGGAGAACTTTGTGGCAAGTGGGGCATGAAATGTGAAGGCTTTGACATGGGACCGGCACACCCACCATGCAGATCATGACCTGAATGATGACTGCCCACTTCTCCAATTGAAAATGCTTGAATGGGTCCATTTGGCCTTTGTGTTGATACACTAAAACTTGTGCTGGAGATGCGGTTAGATCTTCTAACACAAACTGATGATTCTGGGGGAACCAAAGCTTGACCTAGTTGCAACCCCTTGGTGAACTCAGTGGCCATGCAACTCACATCTGAACCATCCTCTTGCAAAAGAAGTTCTTCACTATAGTTGGGATCCCAACCCCCGGGATCAGGCAGCGAGAGACTTGCCTCCGGCTTGTCATAAGCAGCTTCCATAGGCTGAGAGAGTTGCATATTTGGAAGTGTTAATGAACCTGGAATTTTATGAGCTGCAGAGTAACCAGCAGTGATTCCATTGCATCCTCGTTGCTGCTTCCAACTTGGAGCATTTGAGTTAGACTGCAGATGCAACGGAGAACCACCAAGTACTGGAGAGTTTCCCTCAGCTTGGCCAGAGCTGGTGCCATCAGTTACTTGCCCTTGCCAATGAGGAGATGATGAACTCTCCTGAGACTGCAAACCTCCAGAATACCCCCAACTTTTTCTTCTATTGAACTGGCTGACTGCAGCAACCTTTCCTAAATGTGATCCATGACTGCCTCTTGCAGGGGAAGTTGGACCATAATGTCCTGGAGAACTAGCAGTAACCTGACTATAGGAGCTTGGAGGAGTAAATTGCGAAGGACTAGTACCAAGGGACATAGGCGCAAAATTTCCTGCTGATGGACTGACACCAAGTCCATTTCCAGGTGGGAGTTAGAGTTCTGAGGTTGCCTCATCATCTAACACAACTAAAGGTGATGGTTTTAAAGCAGCAATACCAGTAGAATTGGGTTCTGAATTTCGGCTACTGTTGTTTTTCTGATACCTAGACAGAGTTCATGGAAACAGCCCACAGATTCAAAGCAGCTGAAGAATTCACAGGCGTCTACTAGGAAGATGTTGAGGAACCTGAAGTTGCTGCTGAAGAGGCAGCTGAAGCAATGGATGCTGTACCGGCTGAGGAACCGGTGTTTGAAGAAAAGAAACCAAGTGAAGTAGGTTGAGGACCGGCGGGCGGCCAAGGCGAGGTTGCCGCCCGCCGGTGAAGCGAAAAATACTAGGTGCTAAACCCGCTCTGATACCATGTAGGAAATTTATGTATTGATAATATTGATTGATTGTATTCAATTTCTTATGTTCTTACAAGAGCTTAATGGAGCCATAATGGAGCACTATACCATAATGGATCACTAACTATATCACTAACTATATGGGGCACTAACTATAGCACTAACTAATGGAGCACTAACTAATGTGGAGTAGGTGGAGTATTTGTAGGTGGAGTAGGTAGAAATTGTTACATAGAAATTGTTACATTCAACAGTTTAATTTATGCTTGTCTTTTCAGGTTAATGTTCTTGCGGACATGGAGATCTGTGGAATAGGTGTTGACATGGATGGATGCCTTCAGGCACGACAGGTGTTGGGAAAGAAACTAAGGTATCTTGAGAAGGAAGCTTACAAACTGGCTGGTATTTCATTTTCATTGCATACGGCGGCCGATATTGCAAATGTACTCTATGGGATTTTGAAGTTGCCCATACCCGAAGGGTATAATAAAACAAAACAACACCCAAGCACTGACAAGCACTGTTTGGATTTGTTGAGGTAGCAAGAAGAATCTTTTCTTTATCCTGTTCTACATCTTAATGGTCACCCCTGATGAAGTGATGCTTGTGTGTACCTTGATATGCTTGATGCGCTTAGTGCTTATTTCTCCTCTCATATATGTTCTAATACTTGTTTCTCCCTTAATGTTTTTCATACTTGCCGAGCCATGTAAATTTAAAGGATTTGGTTTGATTTCAGGCATGAACATCCTATTATTCCTGTTATTAAAGAGCATCGAACTCTGGCAAAGCTCTTAAACTGTACATTGGGATCAATTTGTTCTCTTGCTAGGCTTTCAATGACAGAGAAGTACACACTGCATGGCCGTTGGCTCCAAACATCTACAGCAACCGGGCGACTTTCAATGGAGGAACCTAATCTTCAGGTTTTATTTTTCCCACCCATTCTTTTCTTCCTGTCATTTCTTTTCCTTGTTCTTTATCCCTTCATTTTTCTTATTCTATCACAAAGTGAAAATTAATAATTGGAGCTTATGGATATGTAGTGTGTTGAGCATATGGTTGACTTCAGAATGAATAACGATGAGAAAGACGGAAATGATTCAAATGTAGATCATTACAGAATAAATGCTCGTGATTTTTTCGTACCTACTCAGGTAATGATTTGTGTGATTTCAATATGTATATAAATACCTATGTCTCTGAGGATCAGCAGTTGCCTTGGTTCATTTTTAAAATGTTTTGGCAGGGCAATTGGTTACTTTTAGCTGCAGATTATTCTCAGATAGAACTGCGAATGATGGCTCACTTTTCAAAAGATGCTTCATTAATTGAGCTTCTCAGTAAACCTCATGGTGATGTCTTTACCATGATAGCAGCAAAATGGACTGGGAAAGAGGAATCTAATGTTAGCTCCCAAGAGCGAGATCAAACGAAAAGGTTGGTTTATGGCATTCTGTATGGTATGGGTCCTAATACGCTTGCCGAACAGCTTGACTGCAGTTTAGATGATGCAGCTGAGAAAATTCAGAATTTCAAAAGGTCTTTTCCTGGTGTTGCTTCCTGGCTTCAAGAAGCTGTGACATCTTGCCGTCAGAAAGGGTGAGGCTAATATGTCTCTAGTTGCTTGCTATTCATCGATTTGTCCAAGGTTTTGTAGGGTATAATACGAAATCATAAGATTAGTGAGTCTAAGCTTGTGAAATTTTGCAGATGATCCTCACGAATTCCAGTTTTGTTTAGTTGGTTATTATAAAATCTTATTTATTAATCCTCTTGCATGATGTCTTGCATGACAATGTGTTCTGAGCCACCCTCGTTCTGTTCTTTTCTTTTTTCTTCATAATTTTTTGTGTGAAGGACTGAAGGCCTTTCCGGTTTGTGTCTTCATATTTCTCTCACATTTTAAAAGTTATTATTCTCCAATGTCTTGTCATTGGCATCGATTTCCTCAGTTATGGGTTATAACTTACATGAACTATATTACATATCTATGTTGTGCTGCTGCAGATATGTGGAGACCCTTAAAGGAAGAAAGCGCTTTTTAGCAAAAATAAAATTCGGAAACAGTAAAGAAAAATCTAAAGCCCAGAGACAAGCTGTCAATTCTATTTGTCAGGTAGTGTTTTATTTATTTATCTTTTGTTTTATAATTTTTTCCTGGGCTGGGGCTGGATGGTGTGGGATTGAGTTGTTAAAAGGTGGCTGGGAAAAAGAAAACATTAATTAACTCGGCTTGCTGCTTTCTAGGGATCTGCTGCTGACATAATCAAAATTGCAATGATAAATATACACTCTCTGATTGTTGAAGAAGTTGGGAGGTCGCATCCTAGCACTTTATTTGCAGCACAATTCCACATGCTTAGGGGCCGCTGCAGAATCCTTTTACAGGTGACTTTGGAGGCCTTTATTTACTTGTTTGTTCATTTATATTATCAGAAGTGGTCCTCACGATCTGATTTTCCCCCCTTCATAGAAAATGTGTGATAAAGAAAATACTGATAGTAGTGCAGCCTTAACAAGAGGAGTCTTGCCTGTTTCGGACAGGATGCTTCTCTAATATGCCTGAGTTTATAAAAAATTATGCAGTAATTGTTCTTCTGTTAATTTATAAATTTCATACACATTGTCGATCCGTGGCCAGCATGGAATTGGAATACAATTGATTCAATAATACACCTGCTTCTCTTAGTTTTTAGCCAGAGTTTTGTTGTGAAATAAAGACAGCATTTCCCTCCCCTGTTTGTCCCTATTTCCAGAAGCTACGGCCAGTTCTTGAAGTAGAAGAAGCAGGGAAGGAAACAGGATTACAGTTCCAGATAGGGCAGCTTACAATGAATAGTTTGATTTTATTGATTGAAAGTATGAACTGTTTTTGCGTCTGTTTGGTGCAGCTTATCTGAGTTGCTTGTAGTTTTTATTTTTTATTTTTATTTTTATATATATTCTGTGTGAGAAATAGTTTAAATAAGTTGAAAAAAACTTGATTATCTAGAAGCTAGGGGAGGGGTAATCAAGTGTTGATCTTCTCCTATTCTCCATACACTTGACCACCTTTTGCTAAATTCTGAACGTTGAGACCATACATCCTAATGTTTACAAATATTGTTCTAAACAACGTGGATGATCTGTGGTTGTTGAAGAGTAACTCCATATGAAAACCTTGGTCACTCCGTATAACTTGCATTTTACTGATAAGTGACTCCATATGACTTACCAAAAATGCTCTCTAAACTTTGTGATATTTTCTAGTCTTCACATTGGGAACATTAAGACTGACAAGAGGCAAACATGAATTGAGTGTTTTACACTAGTTGAGAAGGGGGCAGCACTATAAAATAAAGTGTTTTATTATTTGTCTTTGCCACTTTTGTGTCTTGTTTAAAGCACCTACTATCTTAAATTACAGTCACCAAAAGATTTTGCTTTACTTTTGATATGTGAGATGGAATCCATTTGGCAGAAATCTGACATGCTAGGAGTTTTCTCTCCAGGTACACGATGAATTAGTACTGGAAGCTGATCCTTCCGTTGTAAAGGAAGCTGGGTTGTTGCTTCAAATGAGCATGGAAAGAGCTGTGTCACTTCTTGGTATGAGTATTCAAAATCTACTCAGCATGTTTCTTGCTTTTACCCTTTAGTTCTTCATATTCACCCTTGAGAATTGTTTTGATTTCTTTTGAATGTTGGGGTTTGCTTTACCATCTTCATTATTTGTTTGCCTTCTTTAGCTTCTTTTATCTTTGTGGATTGATATCATGCTGCCTACTCTTGGTACTTCATAAATATATTTTGGTTTCTTATCAAATATTCTATTTTTGTTTTAGTTCCTTTGCGCGTCAAATTGATGGTTGGGAGAACATGGGGATCTTTGGAGCCTTTCCTGGCTGAACAACATGCAGATGAAGTTACTATCCCAAATCCTTAGGTTACGAGGAGCTGTGGTTGCTTTTCACTCTAAATATGATGGTCGACATTGGTAAGCAAAGGGCGTTTTGGGGCAATGCGTGTAGTGGTAATTGCATTAACCTGTCTCTGGCATCTTTGTTATTTAGTCTAAAGCAAAATATGCTTAGGGTGTTCTAATCTCTGAGTACATCTTTATCTTATTCTCCAGTGGAAGCAATCTTATATTCTGGTCAAACCAATTTTTGCCTGGGGTAATGGACTTGGAGACTACTTTGCCCCATGAACTGCAGTTCTGCAACTACTTTTGTCTTCCTTGCTACATGATGCTTCAATTATGGTTGTGCAAGAGTGACTTCAATGGACTGATAATGAATTAAGTACTTGGATTTTAGGCCTTCTATATGATGGATGGTATGGCATATTGTGGCTTTTTTTCCTTGTGCGTGCTGATGCTGGGAGCTCCTTCCATTCTGAACGGGTGATATTACAAGAAGTTTCAGGACTTTGGTGAACACTTGAACAAAAATGGTGATACTGTGGTATGAAAATATTGTAGAAGTAGGGTTGTTGGTCATGCAACTTGCATTGAGTAGACGTGTTTGTCATGCAGATATGATAGAAGAGGTTATGTGCTGCAGTAGAATAAAGAGGATAAGTACTTATTGGAATGGTTAGGTCAAACTGTCTGAGATGATTCTTATATTCTGATTTGGTGAACAGACACTATCTCCACACTTATTTTATGGTCTCTGGCTACACAATCTCTTGCTCTGGGTTAAAACAATTGAAAGAAATGTCAAATGGTATTCATAAAGTGCTAAGAGATATGTGTGGCTGATAATAGCGTTGGCATTGCCTGATGAAAAAAGAGGCTTTTGTGTTGTGTCTGTGTTGTGACAACACTAGTGGAATGATCAACCATGTTAAGGATTGGGCCAATTGTTTGACGTGATCTCTAGCTGTTGAGACTGTAAACAGCCAGAGGAGCTTTTAAGTTGAGCAGAGAAATGCCATCCAGAGGAACATTACGGGGTGATAATCATGTTGGCTTACTCGGTTCTGTTCTTATTTCTTTTAAGGCTCTTACCATTCCAGGATTTCAAGCTGTCTTTGGAATCTTGATATTGCTTGTGAAAATATTAGAGCAGGCATGTAGATTTTGATGTTATCATTAGGGAGCAAATGGGATTAGATCTTGATGTAATTAAGTTTCAGAAAGATACCAAACCAAACTAAGCTTGTGTTACACTCGAGTAGGGTCGGCTACAACAATCCATTTTGCCCTAGGATTCATGTTCAAAAGGGATCTGATGGGGATTTTGTTGGCTGTCAGGCTACTTAACACAACTCTTCTCCTTTTTGGGGCTGACTGGCTTTGTAAAAGATTAAACACAAGCACGAGGCAAAGTTAAGTTTCAGAAAGATGCATCAATAATAAGCATGAGGTATAGACGCTCCTTCGTCTAAGCTTAAAATCTCTGTACCATTTTTAGATTTTGTCAAGCACTTAGATACATGAGGAGGCGGTTAGTTGTATTTTTGGCTTTTATTTATTTTGCTTCTCTTTCTTGTATTTGAGAGGCATCCCCTTAATGCTGTTCTAATAAAATTGTTACTTACAAAATGGAAAAAAAAAATAAAAATGAGAAGAGAGTTCAAAGATGGATACACTACAACATATAAGAGTTTTAGAGATCGAATTTTTTAGTCTCTAAAAGTGAAAATTTTGTTGCAAAAGATATTTAGGGACCAATTTTTATTGTCGTGAGGATAGTTGTTAAAAGATCGTCTCGAAAAGTCAAAAATAAGGCTTTTAGCGACAATTTTGAAAATGTCACTAATAAATATACTTTTGGGGACAAAATAATTTGGTCTTAAAATGGTTTATTTTTTGAGATAAAAAATTTGGTTACAAAAAGATAATAATTCATCACTAATGTCTAATTTTCGTTGCTAAAAATATAATTTTTGTAACAAAAATATTTAGTCTCTAAAAAATAATATTGTTTTTAAATTTTAGTCTTTAAAATCTTAATTTTTTGCAGTGATAGAAAATTCTACAAGTCTGTTAATGAATTCGGTGAGACAGCTTAGAGACAAATTCACTGTTAAAACTTGAAAATACATTATGAATTTCCTTACATCTGATGATTCTTCCATATGTCTTTATAATGCTTTTAACATTTTTTCTCCTGTTTAATGCAGTGTTAAATCGGTATTGCTAGGAAGGTAAGAAAAATCAAAAAAAGTGATTGAACTAGACCGAATTGGTTTTATTTGGTATGTTTTTTTTAACAAAAATCAGTTTATGTTGTTTTTAAATTTTTATTTTTTTTGATTTTTTCAGTTTGGTATCGGTTCAAGCACTTTGTGCATTGAACTATATTGAAACCGACCATTTCAACATATATTGTATTTATACTATATATACATATATAATCTAATAATATAATGATATTAATAAGTATAATAAATTATTAACCTTATCATTTCTATAACCTAAATTTGTAAACTCTTATTATATATAATCTTAGCTCTAACTCATTATTCTTGAAATCTTAGTATTTTTTAACTTTTTTTTTTGTTTGTATTTTTGTTGATCTAAGAATTGAAAAGTATTTATTAAATCGATAGATTAGATATGTTTGAAGTGGTAGAAAAATAATTAATTTAATATTTTTATATAGATCAGTGATTATTAAAAAGTAACTCCAATTTAAAAAGTTGATTAAACCACATCAAACTGGATCGTTTTTAGTGAAATTTGCTCCCATCTCCTACACGCATTACGCACTGCCTTTTTTTGTGTTTTTTTGTTTTGGGTAAGTATCTTTTTTATTATTATAATTAGATTATGATATAAGATTTTGAATTCATTTTAGAGTAATGATATGTATCATGAAATAAATATCATAAAAAGTTTTATAAAACTAATTCAGGGGTGATTGCATTACATATAATAAAACATTACAATTAATTCAAAGGTGGAGAGTTTTCATGAAAGTTTTTCATAATATTACTTTCATGATATCTAGTATTATTGTTCATTTTATAGCATTCATAATGTAGACATTGAAGGTTTTATTGTAGTTATTGACTCATATGTTCGGTTCACAAATGTAATTATGAATTACACTATTGTATAATTTTTTTTTGGGCAAATTACATATACGTCCTTCAAAATTTAGCTAAATTACAGATATTCTTGAGGTTTGAGAAATTACAGATACCCCTTAAGGTTTATATTTTCATAACAAATTGCCCACTGAGGTTTATATTTTCATAACAATTTGCTCCCTAATTTGTTATGCAAATAGTACCTTCAGGGGGTATCTGTAATTTCTGAAATCTCAGGAGGTATCTATAATTTTGCTAAACCTTGATGGGGTATATGTAATTTGCCCTTTTTTTTTCAACCACGTTTCAAGAATCCTCGACGGCTTCCTTATTTGTCTATCAATTCAATGTTGTTGCAATAGTGTTTACATAATTTTAGCCACCAAAGCAATATGGGTTATTGATAATTGCTAGTGTAATGGTCGTATATAATATTTGCTCCTGGAGAAAATTCCCTACGAACACTTCTTGCAATTGAAGAGTAGTTGTAGTTCAAAATAGAGCAATGTTACGTATCATGAAAAATCTTTCATGAAAATAATAATGAAAATTTTGTGACCTTTGGATTACACTTAGAATAAAGCACCACATACTAATCAAGGTAATCTAAGGATCATAAATCTTTCATGATCATTTTCATGAAATTTTTTTCATGATTCCTAAGTTTTCTCTTCAAAATACTAGGAACAGAAAATCTATTACGTGTTCCAAAATGTAAATTGTTAGGATGTTAGCGTTTTCTAATTCATGTCACTACGTTTATAATTCAGACATCAAAGGCTTAATAGCAGTTGTTGGCTTAGATGTTTGATTTACTACTTCAGTTAAGAAAAGATATTTGATTTACTGCTTGGGTTGTATAAAGGTCCCTGGCTGCTTTCCTTTTCTTATTTTGTTCTTTGTTTTGCTTTGGCTTGGTTGGTTCCTCACCAACCTGAGATGGAGCTAGCATATGATTGAGCTCTCTTTTTGGTACCAACTTAATTGGGATTGTCTAGCTTAGCTATGATGCTTTTTATTCTTTCCTATTTTATTGATGTTTGTGGTGTATCTTGTACTTTCTCTATTATCAATAAAGTTTTTTCTTTTATTGATCAAAAAAAAAAAAAAGAAGATGTATTTTGCCGAGATGAGCGAGTATGAGAACTTTGCTCTGATATTGCAGCGCTCCGTCCAAGTAAGCCCCTAACACTTGGTACTTTTTCATTTTCT
This sequence comes from Camellia japonica, assembly GCA_030407325.1. Classification (NCBI taxonomy): domain Eukaryota; kingdom Viridiplantae; phylum Streptophyta; class Magnoliopsida; order Ericales; family Theaceae; genus Camellia; species Camellia japonica. Next base: position 130,828,921 of record JAPPVO010000013.1, on the reverse strand, counting down.
GCTATTTCATACTTAGAGAGTTTTACTAACTTGGTTTTTTGATTTCTTCTAGGCGATCCAGCATGGCCACTCATTTGCGATGCAGGCCTTTGCCATCAAGAAGGAGTTGGCAAATAAAACCAAGGAGGCTGCAAGCTTGTAGAGGTCCCTTAACAAGGCTGAGGGCAAACTGAAGGGCTTGACAGATCAGGCCGATGCAGCAAAGAAGGCTCAGAACGAGGCCGAGGAAAAGGCTAACACTGTAGAGGCCATTGCCAAGGTCTTTGCGGCCGAAAAGAAAGAGGCCGTGGCAAAGATGGTTGAGGCCCAAAAAGAGCTTCAAGATGCCCTGGCCACAAAAGAGGCCGAGATCAAGGCCGCCAATGAAAAGGTGTATACCGAGGAGGCGGCCGACGCCAAGGAGGACTACAAAAAACAAGTGAAGCAGGCATGCAACAAGTGTTTCACCCTTGGTTGGATGGCTGCCCTCAAAAAACTGGATGTCCCTGAGGACTTCCTCCCTCAAGAATGATGGCGACCTCCCCCTGCCATTTCCCCCTATTCTAAGCCAATCCGAATACGATTCTGAGTCCGAGGAGGAAGCTTTGGTCAGGAAGAAGAAGGAAGCTGCTAGGGCCAAGTCCCTTACTCTGAATGAGCAAGTTGTGGACTTGTCTCAGGATGAGGAGGGTGAGGTCTCCAAAGATGCCACTCCTGAGAGGACAACATCAGACGCGCTTATCGCCGACAAGAGCTTCGACTAGACTCTCAAAGAGATCGACGCCGAGCTCGCGGCTGAGAAGGCCGCCGAGAAGAGTTCCCAAATGTCCTTTGAGCCCCAAACCCAACCAACTAATGACGTCGAATAGTCTAGTTTCTTTACTTCTTGTACTTTTTCTTACTTTTTAAACAATGTAAGCTTTATTTTGGCCGATGTGCTACTTTTGTAATCTGAACAATTACTCTTTAATGTCAGGCCGACGTGTATTTTTTCCTTATCTGAATGCATTCTCTAATTTCTTCTTTTAATGTGATTGAATATTTGTCTTCCTTTTACTGTCTTGTATGTTTCTATACTTAGAATCATTAACATGTCTTCAACGTACACCTTAACTGTGTAATTTTCTCGGTGTGGAATAAATCGGCTATGCCCACTAACAATTTGCCTCGGCATTGACCTAACACTTGAAAATATTTCTCATAATTTCAATGAGTGTAAAACCAACTCCCAAGCATCATTCTCCAGCCCTTTGTCCCTTAATGTGAACTTAAATTCCACTTAGGTTCTCATTAAGTATGTGACTTTGACCTTGTCGCCTAGGTCAGATTCTAACCAAGATAACCTCGGCCTCTTTGTTAATCTGACTGACATGCACTTAGCTTCAATCTGTGTCTGATTCTGCTGATATGACAAGTTCAGGTTAATTCAACTTAGTTCAACTCTATTATATGCAAGTAGGAACTCTGTCATATAATAAGTCTAAGTTATTCATCATGTTTCAATAAGAAACATCGCCAACTTAGTTCGACTCTATTATATGCAAGTAGGAACTCTGCCATATAATAAGTCTAAGTTATTCGTCATGTTTTAATCAGAAACATCGCCAACTTAGTTAAACTCTATTATATGCAAGAAGGAACTCTGCCATATAATAAGTCTAAATTATTCGTCATGTTTCAATTAGAAACATCGCCAACTTAGTTCAACTCTATTATATGCAAGTAGGAAATCTGCTATATAATAAATCTAAGTTATTTGTCATGTTTCAATCAGAAACATTGCAAACTTAGTTCAACTCTATTATATGCAAGTAGGAACTCTGCCATATAATAAGTTTAAGTTATTCGTCATGTTTCGCTTAGAGACATCGTCAAGTATCTTATCAGTCATACTGCACAAGTTAAAAAATCAAGCTAAACTTTTATTATTACTTCGGCTAATAACAAAACAAAAGAAAGCTTAAAAAACAAGAAAATCTAATGATAGAAAAACTTCAGATTGCAAGTATTCCAAGGTCTTGGCAACTCTTTGCTTTCACTGTTCTTAAGCTGATATGCCCCGTTGCCCAAGACCGAGATGATTCTATAGGGTCCCTCCCAATTCGGGCCAAGCTTGCCCTTTCTGGGATCTTTCTTGTTGCCGACGACCTTTCTCAGGACGAGGTCACCAACTTGGAACTCTCTTGGGTTGACCTTCTTATTATAAGCCCTGGCAAGCTGCTGCTGGTATGCCCCCAGCTGAATTGCTGCTTTCTCCCTTCTTTCTTCTAGTAGGTCCAGATCTCGGGCCAAGAATGCCTCAGTGGTTTCATTTTCTACTCCTTGGGTTCTGATCCCTGGGATGCCGACCTCTAATGGAATGACTGCTTTTGTGCCATAAGCCATGGCAAATGGGGACTCCCCAGTTGATTTTCTCGGCGTAGTCTGATATGCCCAGAGTACACTAGGCAACTCATCCACCCACTTTCCCTTTGCTGCTTGCAGCCTCTTCTTGATCCCATCCAATATAACCTTATTGGAGACTTCCACTTGACCATTACTCTGGGGAAAGCTTGGGGTAGAGTAATAGTTCTTGATTTTGTACTTTGCACAGAAGCTCTTGATTAGCTTACTGTCAAACTGTGTACCATTGTCAGCTATTATTGCTCTTGGGATCCCAAACCTGGTGATGATGTTCTTCCAGATGAAGTTCTTTACATCAACGTCCCGAATCTTTGCAAGGGGTTCAGCTTCTACCCACTTGGTGAAGTAATCTGTTGCTACCAGCAGGTACTTCCTTTGTCCAGTTGCTTGGAGTAGTTTTCCAACAAGATCCATGCCTTATTGGGCAAATGGCCAAGGACTGGACACTGGGTTCAAGTCTGTTATTGGTTGATGTATCAAAGGTGCAAACCTCTGGCACTTCTCACACTTCTTGACATAGGCTTCAGCATCTTTCTACATGTAGAGCCACCAGTACCCCTGAGTAATGGCCCTATGAGCAAGTGACTTGCCCCCAGCGTGGCTTCCACATACCCCTTCATGTGTCTCGTACAGAAAATCTTCAACTTGTGCAGGATGCACACACCTCAGAAGGGGTCCAGTAAAAGATCTTTTATAGGTCCTTCTACTGTCAAGCTGAATCTTGTCGACTTCAGTCTAATCTTGTGCACTTCTTTACGATCATCTGGCAGCTTCCCATCTCTAAGGAATACTATTATTGCATCCATCCAACTTGGTCCCATCTCCACACACATTGTTTCACGCTCTATGTTCAGTGGTTCCATGCTTGGACTTGACAAGTAGTCAACCATTATCGTTCTTGCCTCTCCGGGCTTCATTGCACTAGCCAGGTTGGCCGGACCATCAGCATGGCTGTTGTCATCTCGGCTAACCTGCTGTAATCGGCAATTTTGAAATAAGGCTACCAGTCTGCCCACTTCCTTTGCATAGGCCAACATCCTTTTGTCTCGGGCTGTGTATTCACTTGTTGCCTGGTTAACTATAAGCTGGGAGTCACAGAAGACTATTACCTCGTCAGCTTCCATTGCTACTGCCAGTTTTAATCTTGCGATTAGTGCTTCATATTCTGCTTCATTGTTTGAGGCTTTAAACCTCAAACGAATGGATTGTTCCAGTATCTGCCCATCTAGCGATACTAGTACTACTCCTGCCCTCGTTCCTTGTCGGTTTGAACTCCCATCAACAAACAACCGAAAGGAGTCGCCGATGTAAATGCTGCAGGGCTTGAGTTTCTCTTCCTTCCTTTGTTCTGCTGTCCCCCGCTGGGTTCTTCCTTGCTCATTTGGATGCTGTATACCTCGGCTCAACGGAGCCCGATGTATGACGGCTTCTGGTGTGAACTCGGCCACGAAGTCAGCCAAGACTTGGCCTTTGATTGCTGTTCTGGTTCTGAATTCCAGGTCATATTGGCCCAGGGCCACTGCCCATCTGGCTATTCTGCCTGTCAGATCTCCTTATTGCAACAGGGACCTCAAAGGATGTTCAGTTAACACCACAATTCTGTGGGCTTGGAAGTAATGATTCAGCTTTTTGGAAGCCATTCCTAAAGCCAGTGTTAACTTCTCCAAGGGTAGGTATCTGGTCTCTGCATCTGCCAGGGTTTTACTTACGTAGTAAACTGCCCTTTGCTCTCCCTTTTCTTCTTTGACTACTACTGCACTCACTGCGTGCTCTGAAACTGCCAAGTATAAAAACAGCTCCTCTCCAGGTACTGGATTTGAGAGAACTGGAGCTGTGGTCAAATACTTCTTCAAGTCGGTCAGGGTGGCTTCACACTCTTCTATCCACAAGAAGTCTGTGGCTTTCTTCACTAAGTTGAAGAAAGGTTTGCACTTGTCAGAACTTCTGCTTATGAATCTATTCAGGGCTGCAGCCCTTCCAGTTAACATCTGCACTTGTTTTGCCGATGTTGGGCTCTTTAGTTCTAAGATGGCTTTGATCTGATCTGGGCTTGCCTCAATACCCCTTCTGGTAACCAAATATCCTAAGAACTTACCAGACCCAACTCCAAATGCACACTTCGATGCATTGAGTCGGAGCAGATATGTTTTAAGGATGTCAAAAACTGCCTTTAAGTCTTCCAGATGACCCTCAGGTTCTTTGGTCTTCACGACCATGTCATCTATGTATACCTCCACAGTTTTGCCAATTAGATGTCTGAACATCTTCGTCACCAATCTCTGGTAAGTTGCTCATGCATTTTTCAATCCAAAAGGCATCACTTTGTAGCAATACAGCCCTTTTGGGGTGATAAATGTAGTCTTCTCCTTATCTGGGGGGTACATGGCTATCTGATGGTACCCCCTGTAAGCATCCAGGAAGCTCATCCTTCCATGCCCTGAAGTGGCATCCACCAATTGGTCAATCTTGGGTAATAGGAAACTGTCTTTGGGACAAGCCTTGTTTAGGCTGGTAAAGTCCACACAGACCCTCCACTTGCCATTCTTTTTCTTCACAACCACTGTGTTTGATAACCATGTTGGGTAATTTACCTCTCGAATGGCTCTGGCCTCCAGAAGTCTGTCCACTTCCTCTTCTACTGCCTCAACATGCAGTAATGTCGGCCTCCTTGCTCGCTGGATGACAGGTTTGGTCGACCTGTCCACATTCAGTCTATGGCAAGTGACCTTGGGGTCAATGCCAGGCATCTCGTATAGTGTCCATGCAAACACCTCCAGATTTGCTCTTAGGAATGCCTCTAGCTCTTTTTCCTCTTCTTTGGCCAAGCCCGAGCCGAGAAGGAAGAAGCGTTCTTCGTCCCCTTACTGGACAAGGATTTTCTTCAGGGCTTCTTCACTCTTCTCAGGCTGGCTCTTTGCCGACGTCCTCTAGGACTTCTACGTTCTCGTCTTCGATCTCTGCTGTTTCTGCTTCTCGTATGTTGCAGGTAGATTTCATTGCCGCCATGGAGCAATTCTTTGCCTGTAACTGATCCCCTCTGACCTCTCTATTCCATGCTCTGTTGGGAACCGCAATAGCTGATGCAATGTTGAGGGAACAACCCCCATTGCATGTAGCCATGGCCTTCCCAGGATAGCATTGTAAGGGGAGGGAGTGTCGATTATAGTGAATTCTGTTTTTATCTTCTTGGTGCCAGCCTGCACCTCCAAGCTCGCTGCTCCCAGGGGTCACGTCGGCGTTCCATTGAACCCAACCATTGGGCCATTGGACTGCTCCATATCATCTTGGTAAAGGCCAAGCTCCTTGGAACACCTGACATACATGATGTCACAAGAGTTGCCCTGGTCAACTAAGATGCGCTTCATTTGGCACTCTCCAATCTGGAGGGATATTATGAAGGCATCGTTGTGTAGATGTTGCACCATCTCCAGGTCTTCCTCAGTAAAGGATATCACTGGTCCCTGGCTCTCGTCTGCCCTAGGTCTCTTCTTCCCGACCTGATACACATGTTGTAGGTGTTTTACCTTCTGGGTTTCCCCCCTTATCTCATTCTCATTCACCTTCGAGTGGATCACGTTGATCACTCGAGGTCTGCCTGTTTGTGGTTGTGGTGATGGTGGGGGAGGTGCTGTCGGTGCTTGGGGCAGTCTTGCCTGCTTTTCTCTTGTCCTGGCCTCGTCTACCAGGTCCTTTGAATGGCCCTGTCTTACCAGATCTTCCAGATGTGTCTTCAGGGCTCTGCACCCCTAAGTCAGATGTCCAGCTTCATTGTGGTAAGCACAGTGCTTGCCAAGGCTTCTTCCCATAAATTCACCTGGTATCCTTGCTGGTGTTCTGTAATAGGGCTGATTTCGGATTTTCTCCAAGACTTTGTAAATCGGGATTCGGAATACGGTTGTGACTGCTTGTGCAACCCTTAATCCTGTCTCTGGTTTGTTGTATCCACCATCACCTCGGCCTCGCTTCGGCAAGCCGTTTTTCTTCTCTGGTTTCGGCGCCTTTGTCCCCGGTGTGTCCTCCTCGGCCCTGGCATACTTTTCTATCCTGGCCATAAGTTCCTCCATGCTTTTTGGCAATGTCTTTGCCAGTGATTTTCGGAGCAGGCAATCATTTTTCAGGCCGTTCTTAAACGATACGACCGCCACCTCTTGGTTGCACCCTGGTATTCAGTTGAATACCTCATAATACCTTTTGGCATAGGCGCTAAGGCTTTCGTCCTCGCCAATTCTCAGGGCCATCAAGGTGTCTACCCTTAATGGCTGTAGTTTGTTTGTTACGAACCTGGCCACAAACATTTCGGCCAGGCCTTCCCAGGTTTTCACAATTCCTTTCGGCAACTTGTGAAACCAGTCTGATGCAATTTCTGTAACAACCCTCATACCGTTTACCGATAAATTACTGAATTACTTACTGATTATTGTTAAACTGGACTGCTTAAGACTGATAATTGAAACAACTGAAGTACTGAACGGACTGATTGAAAACTGGAACTAAATTGACTGAGCATATCTATTGTATTGCGTTTTTATCTTTTCGATTAATTGATTATCTGTTCGTGTTTTTATGTTTAAACTGCAAATTGAAGGCCTTATCGACGGCCGAACTGGAAATTGTTTAGTGTTTCATGATCAGTAGAATTTTTGTGATTTAATGGTATATTTATCTAAAATGTGATTAGGAATGATTAAACTAGATCAAATAAAGCCAATTAAAGAGTTCGTCGTAATTACACTTTTGCCATTGTTAGTGGGCCTTTGTTTATTCTCATTATTGAGCCTTGCCTACACTTAGATGAACATTTCATCAGCTCTATTCCCTTGTTCCACCGAATTTGAGAGAGAGTGAGGGAGTTAAACTCAACTTGGGGAAGTAGCTTGAATCTTGAAGAATTGAAGTGTAAATTGGCATAATTGAGCTCCTAAACCTTGAATACAAGACTTAGGTAAGAGAATTCATCCCTCTAATTGTGAGTTAGAGCTAATTCTTGCATGCTTCATGCTTCATGCTTCATTTTAGAATTAAGTCATGTTGTAGCTCATACATGGTGAATTATACTAGAAATCATGCATGCATGTTTGAATTGATGAATTTTGAGTTGAGTTCATGACAAATTGTACATGCATGCTCATGTCTAAGCTTAAGTCCATGATTTCAACTTGTTTTTGGTATAAATGGCTCACTAGAACATCAAATTGGAGCTTTGAAATGGTTTAATTTCATGCATGTTTGCATGTTCTTCATATTCTTGAAAATGGGTTTGAATATGGTTTTAATTGACTCACCTTTGGGGCTTGAATTCATAAATTGAGCTTTGAAACTTGTTATACATTGAATTTAGATATGTTTTCCAAAATTTGGGCCCAAGAGGTCGAGTTTGGAGTGGTAGAATGCTTGGTTTGAGCTTGGGAGGCAAATCTGGAAATTCCAGATTTGGCTTCCTCGCTCGAGCGAAGGATTCCTCGCTCGAGCGAGCACCTTTGTCCAGGGCTCCGCTCGAGCGAGCATCGAGCGACCATCGCGCGTAAAATCACAACATCCAGTATTTTTACTGTTTCGACAGACCGCTCGAGCGAAGGATTTCTCGCTCGAGCAAAGCCTTTGATTTTGGAAGCTCGCTCGAGCGAAGGAAGGCTCGCTCGAGCGAGGCTCCTATTTTCAGCAAACTTTGTAAAATGTTTTCTAAGTGTATTTTTGCATCCTCATCCCATTCTAGGCATTCTTAGGCCTAGTTTAAGGCATCTTAATGAGGATATAGATGTAGAACACACCCAGGCAAATTAGGGATTAAGTCATGATATTTCCCAACTGTGTAGCTTAGTGTGTGTTCAACCTGTGAACTGTGTAGGGTTGGCGACTGGGGAGACACGCTCTAGCATACTGTAGCCCAAACTCTGTGAGTAACAATTGTGTAAAGATATGTTGAAAATGATTATCTTTCGAATACTGAAATGAACTGTTTACTGAACTGTTTACTGAACTGGTATTATCTACTGGATGAATGTATGTCCTTTATTTTTGAGCTGTACTGTGGCATCCTTAGCACCTACTGTTTACTGTTACTGTTACAGAGATCTCTGTCGGTTCCCTCGTGGAACCACTACTGTTTACTGATTGATGGCCATCATTACTGTTCGGTCTTTAAGACCTACTGTTTATTGCTATGCTAATGGATGTACCACATATGACTGAATAACTGTTCTGACTGAAAGACTGAAATACTGTTTAATGAACTGTTTTCATTACTGTAAGGGCATTTCATTCCTAACCTCTTTACGCATTATGTTATTCACTGGGCTTTAGCTCACTGTTTATATATATATATATATATAGGTGCTCAGCCACCAGATCGGAGCTAGGAGCGTGGGTTAGACTCCAGTTTTGTCAAGCCAGCCTACGTACCTCACTGCGAGGTTCCAAGCCTATCATGCTAAGGCTTAGGGGTGTTTTAGCATTTCCCCTTCTGTACTGTCTCACTGTTTTGTACAGACTGTTATCTGCTTTACTGTACTGTTATCAAGGGATTAGGTCCCTGCACTGAGTGACTGTAAATATTGGTATAGACTGTACTGTTTGACTGCATGAATGTATGAAAAATCTTTTTGGCATACAGACTGTCACAGCTCATTGGACATGATTTATTTACTGTATTGGCTTCCGCCAGGCCCTGTACTCTGTTTTACTGTATTACTGTTAAACAGGCCTTCTGTAATCTCGGATTACTGGCCGGTTACGGTACTAAACCCATAGGGCCGGGTTTGGGTCGTGACAATTTCCCTGAAAGATGAGGGGAACACTTTGCAAAGCAACGACTCGTTCCCAGTGTATAATGCCATCGAGTTCAGGTACAAACCGACGTGAAAGTTAGGGTCCGACTTACCATCATATATCTAGAACCTCGGCATGTTAAACCTCTTCGGGGCTTCGAATTTGTCCAATTCTACCGAGAACGGCGTTTTTGGCTTGACAGGGGAAGTTACCTCGGCATCTTGTTGCTTCCTCTGGAGGTAATCCCTCAGGTCCTCCTTGGTCCGTCCAGGAGCTTGGCTATCGACCGATTTCAGCTTTTTTGGTGCGCTACTCCCAATTTCATTATGAGTCCTCTTGGACCTTTCTCCATTAGTTGCGTCGAAGCACAGCTCCTGCCCTTGAACATGCCGATGTTCTTTGGGGTCAGCTTCCTTGGTGCGATGCGTCCTTCTAGAATCTCCCCTTCTTGACTCTCCTCGCCCGACCTCTCTTGAAGGCCGGTGAGAGTGTTTTTCGATCCTGGTGTGCTAGGGGACTGTAGGGACTGTTTTCTGCCCATCTTTTTGGGCATCTTTCTTGGCCGCTGGAATCGGCGTATCTTGTAATGGGAATGGTGGTTGCATGACATTGTTCTGCATCATGAAATTGACGACCGTTTGCAGGTCTGCCAATTTGTTCGCCGTTCTCTTCATCTCGTTGTCCCTCCGCAGGCATCTTTCTTTCCACACTTGGAGGTCGTCCTCGTTATAATACCCGCTTCGGTCTGATTTCTTTGACATGTCGCCCTCCTGGCCGACATCCTTTTCTCCGTGATTCTTATCACGAGTCTTTTTGTTGCAGTTGTCTTCTTTTACATCAAGGTCAACAGGTTTCCCACTCCCAGTAGGAGTGTCGTCCCCAACCTTCTCTTTCTGTCTGTTATTGGCCATCTATTCTTATTTCTTTCCCACAGACGGCGCCAAATTGTGTGGGTCGATTTCTGACCACACTGCCAAACTAGTACTTAGCTGGAGAGCACCGGTAGAATAGATTAAACCCGAACGACCTGTCACAGAAAGAAGAGATTCCGGCGGTGGTTCGTCCACCTGGGGGCACTCCGACGATCAAGTCAGTTATCTCTCAAAGATAGCGAAAGTGCTTAACTCACTATTCAGAATATCAAAAGCATACCTTAGACCCATGAGGGTGCCTCTCTTTTATAGCCAACACAAACCTAGTCCTAATAGAAGCCTAGCCTCAATGGACTCTGGATTACTGCTAATCTTGGACTCCCAGTAGGATTGGGATAAACTCTCTAAGAGTCTTACCTTTATCCACACTGAAGTCTTCTCTCACTCTAGGACTCTTGTCCCTTATCCGTTTACCCCGGATTCCGGTATCTTCGCAGATAACTTCGGCCTAGCCGAGATTTCCTCGGCATCATGATCAGGACACGTGGCACCTCAGCTGACACTTCGGTGCCACCTCGACCATGTGTTGCCATTCAAAAATCATGTCTCCACAGAAATAATGAAGTCGAAATTTTGTTTAACTTTAGTTTGTTAAACAAACCAAGTTGTCGAGCCTATGATTACCGAATATCTTATAGTTGTTTGGATAACTAAGACCGAACATGAATATAATTTTGTCACAATTTAGTTTGTTGGGCTGGATAGAGTCAACTAAATTTTTTTTTTTGATCGACAAAAAAGAAACTTCATTGATGTAAGAGCAAAGTACAAGGTACAAAACAGAATACATCACTAAAGAAAGGAAAGTGCGAAAGTATCACGATGAGTTAAATCATCCGAACTAAGTTGGCACCAAAAAACTCATTCTATCATTTGCTAGCACCCCCAAAATTGGTGAGCGACCAACCAAGGAAATGGGAAAAACCACAACACCACAGCTAAGCATAGCAGCCCACCAAGAAAACAGATCAACCTCCTTCCACCACCTTCAGCCAGAAACAGCAGCATAGCCCCAAAACAGACTCATCCTCCATTCCTGCTGCTTACTCAACACCTAAACAGACTCACCACCACAACTAAATTATTGTATACAATTACGTGATTGAACAAAACTTGAATGCATATATCCACGTCATTATCCTCTTTTATATCAATGAAAAAGATAAAAAGAGAAAGACGGGAGGAGGAGAAACAGGAATGGAAGCAAGAAATACAAAAAGGGGGTAAAGAGAAAATGTGAAGGTCATGGATGATGATAAGTTTGATATTATACAGATATAAAGATATATTTTAAAATTTAAATTTCTTTGGAGGGTGTAATTCCATTAAGAAACAAGTATAATGAGATAACAACATTGTGTAAATAGAACACTTAGGTGGCATCAATTCATATTCGTTTTAATTTTTTAACAATTCGTTAATGTCAGTTGCGTTTATTAGTTAAAAATATGATACTTGGATATTTTTTAAGAGTAAATTGCGATGGTACTCCTTGTATTATTTTGTTATATATAATTTTAATTGGTTCGATATTGATCTTAAATGTATGATTTTATTTTAATTTGTTCCAATTAATTACAATTCTTAATTAATATTTTTTTAAATAAAAAATATGCATATAAGTGGCATGCGTTATATATTTTAGAGTAAAATTATAAATTTACTAAACTTAGTGAGTTAAACTCAACTAATTTAGTAATTATTTTCCGCCAAAAACACTAAAACATTATCAATTGGATCAAATTGATTCAAAATTTAAAATTAAGGGTCAAAATTAATCTAATTGAAAGTGAATGGACCAAAATAATACAAAGGGTAATATAGGGACCACCGGTGTAATTTGTCTTTTTTTAAATAAACTTCTATCTTTTAGCAAAGATTTTCAAAAAGTGAAAATATTTTTTAAAAAAATGTATACATAAATAATATTTTTAATTAGCCAGTTACAAACTTGTTTTTGAAGTAAAAACACACACTCCCATCCAAAAAGTGCACACAAACATAAAGTTATGGACTTGGTGTAGGTGCTTGGCTTGGGGTTGCTAATCCCAGATATATAAGTAAAACGGAATCCTTTTGATAAATTAAAAAAATAATTTAAAATTTTTAAAATATATTTATGTTTACATGTGTTTTTTATTTGGATTAGAAAATATTATGCTGAAAGATAAAAATTTATTTGAAAAAAAATGCTAATTTCCTAATATTTGCAGTTTCCTAGGAGTTGAACATCTGATTTCAATTTTGCTACGATGCAAAGTTGTGTAGTTGCCATTTGGCCAATTCAAAATAAAATTGTAACTATAAGATGAAATTTTAGATGAATTTGTGACTTCAAGTAGGGATGGGTTGGCCCAAAGGGATGTAAGAACAAGTTTTCGGGCTGAGGCTAGCACTCATCCAATTTGTGCATCTGTTAATGGGGTGGGGCAGCCTAATCCTATGCCCAGTAGGACGGGCTCAACCCTTATCCATAAGAAGTGTTTGCAGGTGAGAGATGAGCCAAATCGTAGTCATAAACTAAGGAAGAAGATAAAACACGAAATAGGGAAGAAATTTATGAAGAAAACACTCAATCTAAGGAAATGGGCAGTGTTCAGGTCTGCCGTCGCTGCTATTTCTCTATCAATGGCCAGTAAGTCTAGCAGAGGAGGCTTACAGGTATCAGATGCAGCATCATCTATCCAAATTGGTAAAGTGCTGGGGGTAGCTTGTGATGGCAAGGTGGAAGAGGTGATGAGCAAGTTAGAGGAACTGGAAGCCACAGATAAAAGGAAAGATGTGAGAAGGGGAGGGGAGGTTCATTGAGCTCTAAGCTCAAGGTGTTTTGAGTGAGATAACTCTTTGCTATGAAGATACAATCTTGGAATGTAAGAGGTCTTGGCAGATCAGAGAAAATGAGAAAAATTAAACAAAGTTTGGCAGCAAGGAAAATCAATTTTGTGATGATTCAAGAAATAAAGAGATCATTCATTACGCCTGAAATAGTAAAGTCTCTCTGGTACGAAGATAATTTTGAGTATATGGCAGTGGACGCGGCAGGTAGACCTGGAGGGTTGCTATGTATATGGAGTACAGGGGTGTTTCAAGTAGAGGCTTGCTGTGGCAACTGCAATTTTATCCTACTGTCAGGTAAACTGATTTTCTCTTTTCATTGTGTGCTTGTCAATGTTTATGGCCCATCGGATGTGGTTAAAAGGAAAGAATTATGGGTCTCTTTTGCTCGGTTGAAGAGCATTTTCTTAGGCCCGTGGTGTATAGGGGGTGATTTCAACGAAATAAGGAATATTGCTGATTTCAACGAAATAAGGAATATTGCTGAACGTATTGGGTGTTCTAGAAAAGACAGAGGAATAAGGGATCTTAATGTCATGGTAGAACAATTGGAGTTGATTGACTTGCCCATGCTTGGGAGGAAATTTACTTTGTGTAACTCACAAACAAGAGAGAAATAGAGCAGAATAGATAGATTCCTACTTAATTATGAGTGGATACAGAATTTCAATTTCAAGTTATGGGGACTTCCTAGACTACTTTTTGACCACTGCCCTATCCTTTTGATGGAGGATGAAAGAGATTGGGGTCCTAGACCTTTTAGGTTTCTGAATGCTTGTGTCCTCCATCCTAAGTTTGCAGGTTTAGTGGAAAAATTTTGGTCAGATCTCCAGGTTGAAGGTTGGGCTGGATATAGATGTCTTATGAAATTGAAAGCCTTAAAACACAAATTAAAAGTGTGGAATATTGAGGAGTTTGGGAAGCTTGAATTTAAGCTTAAGGTTGTGTAGACACCCCATTTTTGACCGTCCATAAGACTTGGATGCGACTGATGGTTTGCTCGGTGATGAAAGATGTGCAGGGCAAAGGTTCAATTTCTTCGGCAAAGAGAGAGAGTCAAATCTCAACTTCATACCCCTGTTCTGGATCAAAACAATCTTGATCAAAAGATTTTAGTCTTAAAACCCTCTCTTTCAAAACGTTTTTGAAATAAAGTTCCTACGATGTTCTGACGCTCGCATTTTGTTAAATGTTGCGTTTTTCGGTAAACCGAGCGAGGACAAAGTGGGAATGAATGAAAGAGAGATGAAATCTTTGAAAAATCTTTCAAAACACCTTACTTAGGTGTTTGAAGTTGAAGAAAAGAAAAGAAGAGGGAAGAAATCCAGTCGGGGGAGAAAATGGGCATGAACCGTTAAGAGAGAGTCGAGCAGCCCTCGCCGAATCGGGCCTATTCATTTGGATACTTGGAATCAAGCTATGAGGCCACTACCATTGGAAAGCTTACTCCCGAGGCTTCATTTTGCACTCACGAATCTCCTAAATTCAATTCCGGATAGAGGAGATATGGTTGATTGAAGTGGGGCATCACTCCGGTTGAATCGAAATCTGCGCAGCTTCACCAAAACGGGCATAACTTTTTCCACAGGAGGAATTTTGATGCAAGGTTTGCGCCATTGGAAAGCTAACTTCCGGGGCTTCAATTTGGACACTTGAACAGCCACATTTGGACTTCCCAATTACCCACCGGACACTTTTCTTTCCGGAAGCCCACTTTTTCTGTCCTGAAAGTAGCTGGCCGGCCAGAAAAGCCAGGAAAAGTAGTTGGCCGGCCAAAAAACCCAGAAAAAAGTAGCCAGCCGGCCACCTTTTTTGGTGGATGATCTTTTTTTCCCATTTAAACTAGCCGGCCATTATCCCCCTCCCAAGTGTGTTCTAGCCATATATTTTGTTTTCCACTACACCCATGTCCGAGGGTTTGGCCATTTTGGGGGGAAACTTGGTTTGTTTTCCCCCCCTTTTTTCCCCCCATTTTTCCCCCCATTTCCCCCCTCTTTTTGCCTATATAACCAACACCCCAGGTCTGGTTTTGAGGGTTACAAAAATTGCTAGAGAGCTCTCCTGCATACACTCTCCATTTCCCTCCCTTCTAAGCCTCCAAACCTTAGGGCCTTTGCATCATTTACACTACACCACCTAGCCCCACCCTTCCATTCTCCATTCCAGCACATTGGGACTGTTTTGAAGAGGTTAAAGGCTCAGAATTTGGTCCAAAAGGCAGCTGAAAGATTGGTCTACAAGGGTAAGCACACTTCTTCTCTTTTCTAGCCTTTTCTTGGTTCATTTCTAAGCCTTGCTTGCTTGCTTTTTTGGGCTCCGACCCTAACTGGAACTAGGCTTATTTTGAGCCATTTGTCATGTTTGTTGAGGGTCTTACCCTGTTTGAGACCTCCAGCCACCACTTTCTTTATTACCCCTCTTGGATGCCATATTTTTGCATGATATTTTTGGCCTATATATAATCTGTTTTGAGCTCTGTCATAAACTGTGAAGTTGTTTATTTTGAGCCATTCTTCAACATTATTGAAGGGCTCATCACTGTTTGGGGTCTCCATATATCACTTGCTTTGTTATCCATATTTTAGCCCCATTTTTGCATGAGTTAGTAGCCTATTGAGCTTCTGTTTTTGGACCTTGGTCCGAACTGAAAATGGCCTGGTTTTGACCCTCTCTTCATGTCTCATTAAGGGTCTATTACTGTTTGGAGCATATTTTGTATACTTTGTATTGTAACCTCTATTTTGGCCTCTTTTTTGCATGATGTTTTGAGCACAATTGTGTACTGTTTTGGGTCTGGTACTAAACTGTAAAAGGTCATATTTTGGGCCCCTCTTCAACATTGTTCAAGGGCCCTTACCTGTTTGAGGCCAGCATGCATCAGTTGCTTCTTTATCTCCATTTTGGCCCTTATTTTGCATTGCATTTTGAGCATACTTGTATCTGTTTTTGGGGTTTGTCATAAACTGTAAAACATCATTTTTTTGGCCCCTATTCAATATTGTAGAAGGCCCCTTCTCTGTTCGGGGCCAGCATCTGTGAGTTGCTTCAATACCTTGCTTTTCGGGCCCATTTTTGTATACTAGTTTATCCCCATTTATGCCCATTGTTTGGCCTTGATTTAAACTGTAAACTTGCTTGTTTTGGGGCTGCCTTGCTTTTGTATTTACACTTCATTTTCAAATATTGCATGCATTGCATAGCTATAGGCCATTTCATGCGCCAAAATCCGTGTTTCGGGACTCGTTTCATGCATCGGGTTTCATTTTACCGGGTTTCGGGGCTGTTTTGCATCTCATTTTGCCTCTGAAATTTGCATGCTAGTATGCCATATTACATGTCTTGCCATGTCTTGTTAGAGTGGCATTCCGTGCCGTAGGTTCGGTCATCGGTTTGCGTGCACGCGTGCACGCATCTCGAGTTGTCTCATTTTCATCTTATGGCCTCCTATGTGAGTGCGGCTGAGGTCCACTCATGTTGGTGTAAGCCCATATTGCATCGTGTATGCCATCTTAGTCCTTTGCATTGCGTATGCTAGGTTGTATGTTAGCGCATTGTGTATGCCATGTTATCTCGTGCATCGTGTATGCCATTTCATAGCATTTTGCATGTTAGGTTGTATCTTAGTTGTATTTCATGCATGTCATGCATATTGCATTGTGTTCGGGATAGGGGTTAGCCCGAGCACAGGAAACGAGGGGCGTTTCGTATTTCGAGTGACGGAACGTGTCTCAATTCCCAGTCACCGACACTCTGGATTATCCATGATGGAGTTAGGTTTTAGTTGAGTTTTCATTTGCATTCATTCTATATTGAGTCGTGCAATTCGATTCCTCGGCCATCATGCATCGAGATGCGTGATTGGTGGCACGAGGATCGAGCATGCATACATTTGTGAAAATACATTGCCATGCCCCTTTCCTGCTCTCTGTTGCAGCAAATCAAGAATCAGCAGCTTTCCGGAGCTTGGCGCGCTTTCCAAGAAACAATTGTAAACAAAGGCTAATTGGGGCATCGCGGTGGATTTCCGCACAAGGCAACCCAGACATGCATCATTCATCATCTGAAGAAGAGTCAAGACAGTCCCTGGCTTGCATGCCAGTTTATTCTTTTCTTAGTTAATTTGTTAATTAATTAGGAATTTGTACATATTTTGGACTGTATTATTTATTTGGACTGTACTATTTGGGACTGTATATTATTCATTCGGACTCTCTGCGCGAGGGCATAATTGTAATAAGTGTACGTGAGTGTGATGTATGTCTTCCAACCCCACGTCTTTCTTCCATTTTATTTACCAGCTTATGATGGTTAGATTAGGGCATGTTTTCAATTAGCATACAGTATGATAGCATGTTTGCATTCATTCATCTGTCTTGCACGCACCGGGCTCGGCGCATCATACTAACTCCATTTGTATTTCAATTCTAAGTTGAATACGTGTTAGCTGTAGCATTTCACATGCCATGTTTAGAATAGCCGAGCCTGCTATAGTTGCATTTCTGCATGTGTTGCATTAGGCATTTCTGTATAATTAGGATCATGCATGGATTTTTAATCGGTTTCTGTTTTGGCTTGGAGTACTCGGTGAGTTTTATGCTTTAGCATCCTTGCATGCGTGTGAGTGACTGCCATGAATAGCATGCTTACCATGAGGCTAATGTTATGTGATATAACTGCCTTGAATGCCTGTGGGTGGAGGTTGGGTTATTTGGATTGGAACAATTCATCAAATGTTTGTTTTAAGCCCACTAGATAGTGGCAAAACCATCTTTTCTAAGCCCCTGAGGGTGGCAAAATCTGCATTTTAAGCCTACCTGCGGGTAGCAAACCATTTTCACAAACAAACATGAAGTGTTTTGTTCCAATTCAGACGACTTAGTCTATACTTGTATGCTGTGCGCATCACATAGTAACCTAGGCTAATAACCGGGATAAGAGCCACCAAAGTTTTCAAAACTAGATATCATGGTTAGTAGAGGCCGATCTTTGATCGGGCGAGCGGGGGTGCTCACGAAGTGACCTTCCCCAATCGTACCCAAGTTCCCGAGCCGAGGCAACTTTGGTGATGACGGACACGTGGCCTTTGGCACCGAGTCAGGGTTTCCTAAATTTCCCCAAAATAAAATATTTAGGTGCGACTCTGTATCTGGCAAAGCAGTCCATGTTTGGCACTTCTTTCAAAAAAAAATCTGTTTTCTCAAAATGATTTGCCGGATTTGGACTCTTTGGTTCAAGATTAAGAACCGTGACACAAAATTGAGTCCGAACTGTAGCGAGGTCCCCTGCGGACTTGTCTACAGGTTGCTGAAAAGGAAGCCCATGCCATAGAGTTAATCGCAGAAAACAGACCACTTCTGGGGAATGAACAAGCTAGAAGAAAGGAAATAATGAGTGAAATTTAGAGGTTAAACAAAATGTTGGAATGAACTTTGCTCCAAAAGTCCAAGCTTAATTGGGCATTAAAAGGAGATAGGAATACAAGGTACTTCTACATTATGGCTTCTAATAGGAACAACATAAATTCCTTGTGCACAGTTATGGTGAATGACTCATTGGTGGAGGAACCTATAGAGGTTAGGCATGTGGTGAAGTCTCATTTCATGAATCTCTTTTCCGAAACCTGGGCTGTTAGGCCTAAACTATCTGGCCAATTCAAAAATATTGGAGGTCGTCAAGTAACGGATTTGTTGGAAGCAGATTTTACAGAGGAGGAAGTCAGAAATGTCATCAAGAATAGTGATGGTAATAAAGCACCTGGGCCTGATGGCTTTAATTTGACCTTTTATAAGAAATGTTGGAGAGTAGTCAAAATTGAGGTAATTCAATTTTTAAGAGAGTTTCACCAAAATGCCTCATTGGTGAGTGGTTTAAATAGCTCCTTTATAGCTTTAATCCCAAAAGTCGATAGCCTATCAAGCCTGAGGGATTATAGGCCCGTAAGTCTCATTGGATCCTTATATAAAATTTTGGCTAAAGTCTTAGCAAATAGGATGAAACAAGTGATGCCAAGGATTATTAGTGAGTCTCAATTCGCATTTCTTGGAGGTAGGAATATCCTAGATGGGATCCTCATTGCCAATGAGATTGTTGATGAGTGGAGAAAATCAAACAAGAAAGGTTTGGTGTTGAAATTAGATTTTGAGAAGGCCTATGATTCAGCCAATTGGGAATTCTTATTTAATATGTTATCTAATTTTGGATTTGGTGATAGATTGGTGAGATGGATGAAAAGTTGCGTAACCTCCACTAAAGTGTCAGTTTTAGTGAATGGTTCACCTATTGAGGAATTTTGTCCTCAGAGGGGTCTAAGGCAAGGTGACCCATTGTCCTCTTTCCTTTTCAATATTGTGGCCGAGGGGTTAAATATCATGTTGGTAAGGGCTAAGGAAATGGGCTTGATAAAATGGGCCGCCATCGAGAATAATGGGTTAACAGTAACGCATCTGCAATTTGCAGATGATACAATATTGTTTTGCGAAGCTGAGTGGGTGGAAGTGGTGACTATCAAATGAATTTTGAGATGTTTTGAAATTCTCTCGGGGTTGAAAATTAATTACCATAAGAGTGTGATTGCTGGTATTGGAGTGGATGAAGTGTTGTTGCAAAGTTTTGCCTCTAGGTTAAATTATGCCCATCAGAGGCTACCTTTTAAGTATCTAGGTCTACCTCTAGGAGCTAATCCTAGTAGGTCAAGCACTTGGAAGCCAATCTTGGACAAGTTTAAACAGAAGTTATCTACATGGAAGAGAATGTTACTTTTGTTTGCTGGGAGGCTGACTCTAATCAAGTCCGCTATGAGTAACTTGCCTATTTACTACTTGTCATTGTTCAAAATACCAGTGAGGGTGGCAAAAATGATTGATAAGATTCAAGCAAACTTTCTTTGGGGGGTATCCGACCTTAGAAGGAAAGTCCACATGGTTAGCTGGGATACCATTACCAGGAGTAAACATTTGGGAGGTCTGGGGATAAGAAGAATCATAGTCATGAATAAGTGCTTACTGCTGAAATGGTGATGGAGCAGAGCACCATACTCTGTGGAAAGATGTTCTATGCTCTAAGTATAATATGGGGAGTGGAAGATAGCTGCCATGTATGGAAGGAAGCAGTATAAGCTCAAAAATTTTGTCTAATATCATTGGTGCAATTATATCTACTCCTATGCTACTCAATCAGTACCTTGCAAACTCAGCAATTGAGTTGGGGAATGGTAGGAGAACCCTTTTCTGGCTGGATAAATAGGCTAGGGAGTTGAGCTTTAATGAGGAATTCCCCAGACTTTTCTCTCTGTCTGCTAATAAAATAGGAGTAATGTCTGATTTTTATAACAAGAGTGGAGGGTCTCAGGTATGGAATTTGGAATTCAGGAGAGCTCTGTTGGCATGGGAAGAGGAGGAGGTTAGTAGACTTCATTCCTTCCTTATGAATGCTCTAGCAATGAGGGTCACTAAACAAGATGCTTGGAAATGGAAGGTTGATCCATCTGGGTTGTTTTCTGTTGCATCAGTGTACAAAAGTTATGAACTCTTCTTGGGTCCTGTTAGGAAAATGGCATAGGTGGTCTAGAATAATTGTGCCCCACCTAAAGTCAAATTTTTTGGGTGGTTGGCTTGGCAAGGCAAGGTGAAAACCTCTAACTTCCTACAGCGAATTAGGATCTTAGCTGCTTCTGCCAATGTGGGTTATGTTTTCTGTCAAGTTGATGTGGAATCTGTTAATCATATCTTATTATTCTATCCTTTTGTCTGGCTGTTGTGGTCTAACATTATGAAATGGTGGGGCTTTTAGTGGGCTATACCAAACTTAGTGGAATGGCTGCTACAATGGTGGTCACTTTGCAGAATGAAAAAGACTGAGAAGCTGCTATGGAAGGTTGTGTCTTTGGTTGTTTTGTGGTCCACATGGAAGCATAGAAATGACTGCATTTTTAATGGTTGCCAGCCAAATTTTGAGGAACTAAGTGAGGTGGTCAAAGTAAGAATAGCTTTGTAGGTCAAATCCTCCCCAGCTAAAATGGAGTTCTCTGTTAATGATGTAGTCTTTAATCTGCCTTAGGTTCAATTTTGTATTAGGAATGGGAGCTGAGCTAACCATCTATTAGTCTGTCTATTTGGTTGAGTAACTCATAGGGAAGCAGTACTCACTGGAACCTGTTTAGAAGCCTGTGGGTGAATAGAGTATGGCTGCTGTTGGTGTGTTTGTTGCTAATGGATGTTTTGCTTCTTGGCTGCCCAACTATGCTCAGACTCTAGCTCTGGAAGTGGTTTGTTGTGTTTGGTCTGTCTTATGCTGGTCCATAGGTTGGCTAATAGTTTTTTGATTTGTGCTATTGATGGGAGAGTGTGTTTCTGTGTTCTGAGTTGATCTGGTTGAGCTTATTTGTTTTGCATTAGAGAAGGTGACTGAGCTTGTGCAGGCCTGGTTTCTGAGGTCCAATATTGTATTAGGCATAGGAGTTGACTGAGCTTGTTTTGTAAATCTTCATCTTTATCCTTCTACTGTGAGTAGTTCTCTGGTATGTTGACTTGTTGGCTGCTTTTTTAGGTATTGGTGCAAGGGAATAGGGTGTATACTAAGTATTGGAGTTATGTTGGCATGTGCAGATACTATGAGTTGTGTTGGAGTTGTGTTGGCGTGTGCGATACTATGAGTTTGTATCAAAATGCTTACATTGCCAACAAGTCAAAGCTGAACATCAGCGACCCGCAGGCTTACTTCAGCCCTTACCAATACCGGAGTGGAAATGGGAACATATCACTATGGATTTCATTATTGGTTTACCTCACTCCAGTAAAGGTATGGACTCAATTTGGGTTATTGTTGATAGATTGACTAAATCTGCTCACTTCTTACCTGTCAAAACAATTTACAATGCGGACAAATTAGCTATAATTTATATTGATGAGATTGTTAGATTGCATGGAGTGTCTGTGTCCATTGTTTCTGATAGGGACTCGAAGTTTACATCGAGATTTTGGCAAAGCCTACAGACAGCATTGGGTACCGAATTGAGACTGAGTAGTGTATACCATCCTCAGACAGATGGCCAGTCAGAAAGGACCATTCAGACTCTGGAAGATTTACTACGGATGTCTGTTCTTGATTTCCAGGGAAATTGGGAAAGTCATCTACCTTTAGTTGAATTTGCCTACAACAACAGCTTTCACTCGATTATTGGTATGGCGCCTTTCAAGGCTTTATATGGCAGGAAATGTTGATCTCCTATTTGATGAGCAGAAGTTAGAGATGGGCCTTTGCTTGGGCCCGAGATTGTACAGGAAACCACTGAAAAAGTGAAACTGATTCAGCAGAGATTGAAAACTGCACAAAGCCGATAGAAAAGTTATGCGGATGTCTGGAGGCGAGACCGGGAATATGAAGTGGGTGATCATGTTTTGTTAAAGTGACACCAATGAAAGGGCAGACTCGTTTTGGAGTTAAGGGTAAGCTGGCACCGAGGTATGTTGGGCCGTATGAGATCATTGAAAAGATCAATCCGGTGGCGTATCAAGTAGCGCTTCCTCCTGAAATGGAGCATATGCATAATGTCTTTCACATTTCAATGTTGAGGGACTATTTTCGGGATTCCTTCCATGTTATTGAGCCTACCATGTAGTGCTTAGTGATGACTACACTTATGAAGAACGGCCTATTCAGGTTGTAAACCGACGAATCAAGAAGTTGAGAAACAAAGAAATTTCGTTAGTGAAAGTGGATTGGCAAAACCACGGTGGCACTTACGCCACTTGGGAAAGAGAAGATGATATGTTGAAGAGATATCCTGAATTGTTTCCCCTAGATCCAGTGTTCTTTCAAAATGAAGGTAATCCGAGTTTGGAGGGCCAAACTTTTTTAAGGGGGGAACACTGTGACAACCCTCACCTCTGATTAGTGCTAATCTCTGATTGAGCATGATAAGTAATTGAACAGACTGAAATTCTGAACCGAATGCATGAGTATGTTGTTTAATTGCATTTCTATCTGTAAGTCATTAAATGATCTGTTTATGTTTTATCTTTGAATTGCGAATTGAAAGTCTTATCGGCGACCGATTTAGAAATTGATTGGTATTTTATGCTAATTAGAATTTATATGATTTTATGATAGGTTTAATTAAAGTTCAATTTGGAATGATTAAATTAGATTAAATAATGTTAATTGCATTAGTTTGCTTTTATTACCATATTGCCATTAGTAGGCCACTTTTTGCACCATTGTTTGGAATTCAATTCATACACATTTCATATCATCTCCTCAGCCTTTTCTAGACCCAAACCATGGGAGAGAGAGAGAGTTAGGAGAAGTTTGGAATTCATCTTGAAATCTTGCTTTAATCTAGAGGAATTGAAGAGAGATTGCATAATTGAGCTTCTATACTTGGAATTCAAGACCTAAGGTAGAGATTTCATCTTCTCATTTGTACATTTGAGTTGTTCTTGCAGGGTTCATGGGATTATTGGAGGTTAGAGTCAAATTATGGTTTAAAGTATTGAATTGAGAATTAATCCATGCATGCATGTACATGTTCTTGGAAATTTGAGGTTGTTTTCATAAAATCCTCACATGCATGTCCATTTTCTAGTTGTAGTTCATGAATTCATCATGTTTTTGGAAGGATTGACTCATTTGATCATGTGTTAGAAGCTTTGAATTCAATTGAATACATGCATGTTAAATGTACATCTTGTTCTTGAAATTTATTTGAAATTGGTGTTCAGTTGACTCACCCTTGGGCTTTAATTTTACAAATTGATCTTCAAAACATGTTATATTGTTGGCTTCCAAGTGTTTTCCAGAAAATTGGCCTAAAAAGTTGAGTTTTGAGGTGTTGAATGCTTGGTTTGAGCTTGGGAGGCAAATCTGGAAATTCCAGATTTTGGCTTCCACGCTCGAGCGACCGTCTTTTGTTCAAAGCTCCGCTCGAGCGAAGGAATGCTCGCTCGAGCGTAGATTGCAAGCTCTCAGATTTTTGGTGCACGCAGATGCACGCTCGAGCGACGAGACCTACGCTCGAGCGAAGGATGTGTCTCATGCTCGAGCGAGCATCGAGCGGGGATTTTCAACGTCTAGCACTTTTTGCATTTTTACAGACCGCTCAAGCGAGGAAGTCCACGCTCGAGCGACCCCACTGTTTTGACAAGCTCGCTCGAGCGAATAAAGCCACGCTCGAGCGAGACCCCTGTTTTCTGAAAATTTGAAAAGTGTTTTAAAGTGCATCTTTGCATCCTCATTACATCCTAGGCATTCCTAGGCCTAGTTTAAGGCATCTTAATGAGGATAATGTTATAGAGCCACACAAAGTCAATGTAGGGGCTAAGATGTTAATCCCAAGTGAGTAACTTAGTGTGTGCTCGTTCTGCAATTGTGTAGGGTTGGCATCCGAAGACGCTCGTTAGCTTGCTTATAGCCCAGTGCTCTATGAGTAACAATGTTGTAAAGATATGTTCAATGATGATTATTTTCTGAACAATTAACTGTACTGTTTTCTGAAGTGATACTGTTTACTGAATGAATGATGTCCTATTTATGAACTGTACTCGTGGCATCCATAGCAACTTACTGTTACTGTACTATTACTGCTACTGTCACTGAGATCTCTGTCGGTTCCAATACTTGGAACCAATACTGTATACTGTTATGATGGCCATCAACTGACTGCTTGGTCTGTTAAGACCTATTGTACTGTTTGTTATTGGATGTGCCACATATAACTGATATGACTGATTTATTACTGAAAAGACATTCATTCTTAACCTCTTTACGCATTTGTTATTCACTGGGCTTTAGCTCACTGTTTATACTTATATTTAGGTGTTCAGGCACCGGATCGATGCTAGGAGCGTCAGGTTAAGCCCCAGTTTTGTCAAGCCAACCATGGTGCCTTACTTCGAGGTTCTAGTCCATCAAGCTAAGGCTATTTTTGGGGGGTCTCAGTTTCACCCTTCCGTCTTTGTTTTGTAATAAATGTTTAGACCTGACTGTACAGTTATGTAAAAGGGATTCGGTCCCTGACGGGGTTGTTTGTATATATATGTTTGTGCATATGTTGTATGTATGTTTTGGTTATCCATGTGGCATGTTTATAAATGGTCTTTTCACATTCAGATTGTTACAGCTCATTGGACATCTTTTATTTACTGTTTTGGCTTCCGCCAGCCCCTTACTCTGTATTACTGTCATTACTGTTAAGCAGGCCTTTGGGAATCACGGATTACTGGCCGGTTACGATGCTAAACCTATAGGGGCGGGTTTGGGTCGTGACACAAGGTCCACAGTATATGAGTCTGTGTCTATTTTACATCAAGTTAGAAGCTGTATTTAGTGTGTTTGGTAGGCTTTTGTTCATTAGGATTGCTCTGCTGTCAGTTTTGCCCTGTTACTGAACTTGGGTAGGTGGAATTGCAACTGTTTAGCCTGAAATTCTGTTTGTCTTGCCCTACTGCCTTTTTGGCTCTGTTGGTTCAGGTTCTATTTTGTTTGGATTGTTTTTAGCTGATACTTGGGCAACCATATTGCTATGCTTGGTCTTCTCAGCAATTGATTGATATGGTCTGATTTGGAAGATGTAAAAAGAGATCTAGTTGTGTTGCTGTTTGGATTGAAAATACTTTCATTGATCTAGGAATTGCCCAAGAAACACCCCACCATCTGTTAGCTGCTGTTAATATTGCTGGTTGATATTGGACTGATATGCTCAGAATGCATTGAGTGGTAGCTATTCTTCCTTACAAAGCCAACCCAACACTTAGGTGGAGATGGAGAACCAAGGCGGTATGCCACTTTCATGCAACATTGATGGAAGGGATCTGAGTTGGGTTCCAAAAAGCCTTCATTCTGGGCAGCTTTTAATGCAACTTGATCCTTGGATTAGTCTTTACAGTGCCACAGTTCGTGAAAGCATACTTCAAGCAATTACTGATAAAGCAAAGGGAACACTAGTAAGTAGTCAAACACCAGGGTCATCCACTAGCCATATCTCAATCAAAGCTTTCTCAACCAAAAATCAGTTAGGAATTTCATCTGGAGCACGAGAATCTGTTGATAGTGAATTTTCATCGATTTTGTCTAATCATGGTGGAGTATTAGATAGTGAATTTAGTGGTTGTGCTACTGTTTGTTGTGCTTTGTTGGTCTGCTTTGCTAGTGGTCTGCTATGCTGGTTTGTTTTGATCTGCTTTGTTATGTTTGGCTGATATAGGTCTGTGTTGGTCTGCATTGCTAGTGGGCTGCTTTGCTGGTTTGTGTTAATCTGTTTTGATATGTTTGCTCTGGCTACTCAGCTAGCAGCAACAGTGGTTCAATGGGTCTGATTGCTCGGCTGTGCTGTTGTTGCTGTGGTGTTTTGGTTTGTTTCTTTCGTTGGCTTCTCACCAACTCTAGGGTGCTAGCAAATGATAGGATGAGCTTTTTGGTGCTAACCTAGTTGGGATGATTTAGCTCATTGTGATGCTCTTACACTTCCCTTTTCTTTATTAGTGTAATTTGTTTTGTACCTTGTACTTGATCCTTACATCAATAAAGTCTCTTTTTGGCCGATCAAAAAAAAAAAAAAAAGTTGCGATATGTATGTGTATTTAGTATATTTGGTCAAATAGTTTAAAAATTAAAGAATTTTATAAATTGTTACTATTAAAAAAATATAATATTAAATTAGATCGCTCTATGAAGTGATTGTTTTCTTTTCATAATCGGAAAAGATAAGAAGAAAAAGAAGTGTTACTTTTCTTTTTTCTTTTAATAAATTAGAGATTCAAACATGATATTAATTTTCTGAAAAATGAAATGCATATACAAATGCTCAAAAAAATAGATCGAGATGTTTAAAAAAATTCACAAGTAAAAACCACAATGGTACACGCCAAGGTCTTTTTCCATTTTGAGTCACTTCTAGAGTAAAAAAATCTATTCTCTAATTAGTCAAATTATTGCCCAGACTCTTTCTTGCACTAAAGTGATTTTTTAAAAAAAAAATAATATTATAATTTTTCTCTCATGGGTGTAAGAGATTATTTACGACTAGGAAAGTGATATTCATAAAGAATATTGTAAATTTTTAAATTTTTAAATTTTTATCTCATGGATGAAAGAGATTATATATACCACTAGGAAAGTAATATTCTTACAGAATTTTTATACAAAATTCTTGACCAGAATAATGTGACAATATCATTGAAATTTTTAAAAATATAAGTCGTCTTGATGGACCTTTTGTTTTAAAGTGATAAAATCAAAACTTGCTATATTAATTATTACATATTGATTTGTTGTATAATTTTTGTCTGTATAACATTACTTTAACAAATATCATGAGATTTATAGCAAAATAGAAGAGAGTGTCCATAATGAGAAGAAATAAACTTAATATAGGAGTAATAAATTAATTGGGCTAACTCAGTTGGTCACTCATGTACACTCTCAATTAAGAGGTCAAGAAATCAATGACGAAGATTGATTATCTGTATCTTACTAAGGGCTTTTCTTTAATTGTTTATTTCTTTCTCATCATGAAATCATTCTTGCATTGATATAATGGTCATTAGTTTTTGCATTGATCTGTTGTTTTTGCACTGTTTTTGCACTTGGACCTGTTTTGCAGTGGACGAGCTCTATTCTGTTTTTGCTAAGATCTGCAAATCTGATACTGGTTTGCTGTTTTGCTGTTTTTTTTTTTTTTGCTTTTTCCCTCTTTGATTGGTTTCTCATCAACCTATGGCTTGAGCTAGCAGATGATTGTGCATTCTCCTTGGTGTCAATCTAGTTGAGATTAGGGAGGTTTGCAATGATGTTTTTGCTTTTGCCTTCCCTCCTTGTTGATGTATACCATGATGTATTTCGTTATGTTATCATCAATAAAGAGTTTTTTTTTGGCTGATCAAAAAAAATAATGGTCATTGGTTGCAGTATATGTGATGTTGAATTTTCTTAAATAATTGATTGTCTAATTTAGCCTTCGTTTGACAATGACTTTTTTAGTTCGTTTTTTGGCTTTTTTGACTTTTTTAGCCTGTGACTTTTTTGTTCGTTTGGTATTCTTGATTGGCTTTTTTGACTTTTTAGCTTTGAAATAGTGGATTTTTTTTTTTGTCTTTTTGTGATTATTTAGCCAAATATGATAACCAAACACCACCTTAATATAATTATCTTGATATTGTATTAAAAAAAAAAAAAAAAACTTAATACAAAGAGTCTATTAAGGGAGAAATAATTAATTTTTGTCTTTTTTGATGGTTGATCTTCCATCTTCCAATTAACAATCCAACTGGTAACTGAACTAGTCCAATTAATTTTTCTTTCCAAACTCTAATCATAGGGAAGAGATTTGATAGGGAGCACTCTTCATTTTCATTTTTCGAAGGAAAAAATAATTTTAAATATCTTTTTGGTGTTTATTTTTGTCGAATCAATTTCTATTTCTTTAAAAAAATTTACAAAACTGATTCTGAAATTGAAACAATGTTGGAGGACGGCTGTTAATTTCAAGAATCCTTTTTGGTTCTTAAAAAATTTTAGGTGCCAAAGGAAATGTAAGTTGGTGATGAGATTGTTAGCATGATGGTATTAAACGTTTGTTTGAGAAAATTCCCAAGAACCACTTGTGCCATATGAAGAGTAGTTGTAAGGAATAATGTCACGCATCAAGCCTTCGGAGTACATGCATATGCTTATGTATAATGAAGTGGGTGTTTATTACATGCATGCATGTGATACTATAGTAGTAGAGTTTCAAAATATTACAATCCAAACTACACAAAACCAACAGATGGAACTAACAAGTGCTGATTCGTTTTTGCAGAGATCTAGTTGGAAAACCAGACAACATGATCCTCCGGAAGGAAATGGCAGATCGGAAGAGTTCCCGGTTTAACCTTGAGCACTAGAAAGGCCAAGTGCTTCGGATTCCATGCCGATGTATCGGTATGACACACTGCCACTGCTTTTGCTTGTGTGCCGTCAGCACCGGCCATCGACACCATATATGCTTTCGTGGTGTCTGTTTTGTGGCAGTAAAATACAGCATACTCGTAGCTCTGCTTATGGCACACCACAGCTTTGCCGTCGGCTATCTTCTCCACTCCTGAAATACTATACTTCTGCAACGGAGTTTCTTTTTGTACCTCCGTGGAGACTGCGTGGGCGGTTTTCCCGAGCATTGAAGTGCTGAAATCAATCATCGATTCTAATGAAGTTGCACAATATTTCTCTTCTCCTTTGATCTCGGGCTCTTCACACTCTTTGATCGTTTTCTTCATTATCTCAGCTTCCACTGAGTTGGGTTTCACCGAAAAGTGGTTTAGAATTTCTGGCAATTTGTCGGACGAAAAAGGTATCTTCTCCGAAACCTGGCGAGGTAAGAAAGTAGCCGCGTTCGTATCTTTAGTGAAGTGCAAGGTCATTTTCGTGCCGAGTTTCATGTCTTTTTCCAAGAAGAAAAGAGCTACGTTGGGGTTATCATGGAGTTGATCTGCAGTAGCAGCATAACTGTAATCGAATGGTGATATTCCAGGTACTTTAACATGTACCGATGTTCCTTTGTGGGGCTTTCCAGCGCTGACGTCGACGCCGACTGTGGTGCTTTTCTCTCCCATCAATTCTGCTAATTAACATGAAATATTAGAAGTGATTGTCTCCATGTGCATTATTTGCAAATTTGTACCTTCTATGATAGGCATTTGTCATTTAAATTAGAATTCAAAATTTCGAAGTGTCGTTTTTTCTATGTTCTCTGGTATATACTGCTAGGTTAGTAAAGAAGCGAAGCAAAAAAGGACAAATAAAAAAGTTTATTTAACCGGATAGATGAACAAAATAATGTACTTTCTTGATCTATTACAATGTTATTATTTAACAATATATAGAGAAACTTATAAAATCAGTAACATATTATCGTTGAACAGTAAGTTTTAGGAGCATAAACATGTAGAAATTATGTGAAGTCAGTTTTTTACAAAATATTCTTGTGACTTTGTGAGTTTGTGACTTTGTGAGTTTTTTTAAATTATGTTGAAGTTATAGAAAGATTTTGCAAAGGTTCTAGAAGTTAATTGTAAAATTTCATGATCTACGATATAAGAACGAGTTTCACCCAAAAAAGAGTTTCTTAATAATTTTTGATCTTTTCAACAAGCAATTTTAACTTTGTGGGGTTGAATAATCATATACTAAGGAAAGCCAAATTTATTTGAAGGAAATCAGGACAGACGATTCGGCTCTGTCCAAAGGGGTCTAATGTTACTTAATGTATGCATGTATATTTACTACTAAAGGATATGTTTTACAAAATACATGCCATATTGTTGTGCAACCAATTAGTACTAAACACTTGTATATTGATGTGGCAGTAATATTAATTAGCATTTTTACAAAATTACTAAATTTCACATTTCCTCCCTATACTTTCTAGGGAACCAAACGGTATTTACAATAATATTAAGGTCTTATTTGTCATTCTTTAAAAAAAAAATTAAAAAGTCAAAAAGTCACTATCTTATTTAAGTTATATCATCTTATTTAAGTTACATTACATCTCTACCACATCAAAAAATACGCTAATTTAGAACATCACAAACAAAAAGAAGATGAAAGTAGTCTAGTAGACACAAATACCAACCACGTTGTAGACTATTCTTGACAGCCATAGGCATGGGAGTGTTTGGCAACATGGAATTCCAGTAAGCTTCTTCAGGTGATAGAGCTGCATGGCTTGCCACCAGTGCCACCTGAAACACAAAGTGAACTTTCATTAGTTTCACACACGCACACATATCGAACATTCATAAATCCACGTTTTCCTTTTTTGTTTTGGTTTTTCCATGGAAAAGTGAACTTTCATTAATTTGTTTTTTCTTCGTAAAATATAGCTTGGCATACAAATACAACGAAAGAAATGTATTAACATACATAAATACTAGGTCTTATTAGGTTGTGTTTTCATTCTCTCTTTCTGTATTTCATTTCTTGAAAACAAAAAAAACTTCTTGGTGGGCTGTTTGCAAAAATTATTTTCGAGAGAAGTTTCCAAAAATTATAGGAAACACAAAAATGAAAATGATATGAAAGTAAATGGTGTTTTCGAAATTTTCATTTTTTTTTTGAAAACAGAAAAAATGAAAACTAAACACACATAAATACATGTGTATATGTGAGAGAGGAGGAGAAGGAAGAGGAGGAAGCAAATATAAAATTCCAAGAAAGTATTTTCTATGTTTTGAGGATTTGGAAGCTTTAGAAACTCACAGAAAGAAATGTGAAGATGGGTAGGAGATGTAACTCCATTGAAGCTGTAAAACTGCCAACAGAAAGTGTGAAAGCAAAGCTCACTTATGTATTGGAGGGAAGGGGGTTGCAATATTTATAAGTGAACATTAGGGTAGTGTTTGGTAATTAGAATAACCCTGAAATTAAATAGAATAATCATTTCTTAACTACCTTGTAGAATGACTTTTCCTTACCATTCACCACCAAAAAAAATAAAAAAATTAAAGTTTAGAGACGAGAATTTAGGGTTAAAATTATTTTTTAGGGCCCAAATATTTTTGTTGCGAAAAGTGTTATTATTATATTTTTAGTAACGAAATTAGACATTAGTGATAAATTATTATCCTTTTAGACTAAATTTTTTATCTAAAAAAATAAACTATTTTGAGACCAAATTATTTTGTCCTTAAAAGTGTATTTATTAGTGACATTTTCAAAATTTTGTTGCTAAAAGCCTTATTTTTGACTTTTCGAGATGACCTTTTATCGACTATGCTCATGGCGATAGAAATTGGTCTCTAAATATCTTTTGCAACAAAATTTTCACTTTTAAATACTAAAAGATTTGATTTCTAAAACTCTTATATGTTGTAATGATTGTAAATGGTTTGCATGTACATTTCATCATTTTTAGGCTTGGAGAGGAATTTGTGAAAAGGAAAAGAATATAATGAAAAATGTGAGTGAAATATAAATTAAAATTTTGTTACTCTTCTCTTTTCTTTTCCTTTCTAACTTCTTACTTGACAAATCCTACTGAATTAAACTTGAGGATAA
This sequence comes from Camellia japonica, assembly GCA_030407325.1. NCBI lineage: Eukaryota > Viridiplantae > Streptophyta > Magnoliopsida > Ericales > Theaceae > Camellia > Camellia japonica. The sequence goes on along the minus strand of JAPPVO010000013.1, from coordinate 130,796,975 downwards.
ATATTCTTATGGAATGATCATTCTATTTTATATCTCTTTTAAGTAAACAAAACACTAAGACCTCATTTGGAAACATATTATTTTAGTAATTTTTTGACTTTTTTGGCTAAAATAAGAGGTAAAAAAAATAGTATATTTGGAATGACTTTTTAATTTTTTTACGAAAAGATGTGCAAAAAGTAGAGAGAAAATGGAATATTTAACTTTTTGGTATATGTTATAGAATTTTTGATTTTTTTAGTAATTTTTTGACTTTTAGACTAAAACTCTCGCATGCCAAACGAGGCCTAAACCAATTAGGCCTAGCCTAGTTTTTTTTTTTTTTTTTTTTGATCAGCAAAAATAAACTTTATTGAATAAGAACTAAGGAGAAAACCTTACATCTTACATCAATAAAGATAAAAACTAGGATGAGAGTTCTTAGGGAGGTAAGGGAAGTTGAATTAAGGGAATTCAAACATTTAGGTGCTTTGCTAAAGGTGATGAGATTTTCTCTCATAGGGGCTAATCTAACAACTAACAACTAACATTTATCAATTAAAAAAAAAGAAATAAAAAATAAACAAAACACTACCTAAGAGTGAAGTTGGGGTTCTTAATTAGTTTTTTAACAACTTTTTTATCGACTATTTTTCGTTTTTAGTGAATTCAATTTTTTTTTTTTAAATTCACTTTTTACAGATTTAAAATGTGAAAAAAAAAATATAGATTTCTTTTTTTTTTTTTGGGTTAAGGAAAAAAAAAAAAAAAAACAAACAAACATAACCTCAATTGGTGGGATACACAAATATATGTGAGAGACAGTGATATATGTGGTTCATTTCAGGGACATACTTTTAGTTAGGTTATGGATGATGATGGTGGTGAAGGTACGAAAATGAATAAATATTAAAATGTAAAATCATAATTTATTTATTTATGAATATGTAATTAAAATTTGAAACCTCCACTCATATGTAATTTCTTCTTTAAAAAAAAAAAAATATTTTTGGGAATTTATATGTAGGTCTTAATAGGTAGATTTATTATCCAATAAGTCCTATGATAATTAATAGTATTTTTGATCAAACACTATTAAAAAAAAAATCACTAATTGTTAATTTTTAATGACAATTTAAAAATTGTTACAAAAATGTCACAAATTATAAGTTTTAGCGACAGTTTAAAAAAAGTCACAAAAAAACATAATTAATTTTTAATTTTTAGTGACAGTTTCAAAAATTTGTCACAACAGAAAGTCACTAATTTTAAGTTTCACAGACAATTTACAAAAACCGTGATAAAAAAAGTCAATAATTGTCATTTTTTAATGATATATATGTAAAAAATCGTCACAAAAATTATTTTAAGCGACAATTTTATTAAGACTTTTTATAATAAAAGTTGATGAGAATTAAATCTAACTATTAAGATATATTAGTAATTTACTGTAATATTTTCGTATATTTGATTTTTTTTTTTAAACTAAACAATGTAAATATTTTGATTGTTTCCTTCTTTTCCACCAAACTCCTCCACCCCTTCCCGTCCACTAACGACGAGCACCTTCTCTCCACTCTTTTGTAACACTCGACACCTCTATCACAGGAATATAAAGAAAACAAAAATAAGTAATTTTTAAAAAAAAAATATATATATAGTCGAAATATATATATGATAATGTAAATATATTTTATATTAGATTTTGGTGTTTGGAGATGTTTGATTATGATTTTTTTATCATTTTGATGTAGTTTTGTTCTATTTAAAAAAAATAAAGTCGAAATTACCAAGTTGTTTAGCCTATGAATTTTTGTTGAGCATTGTTTAGTTTATGATGACCGAACATCATAAAGTTGTCTAGATAACTAAGACCGAACGACACTATAATTTTGTCACAATTTAGTTTGTTTAGAGTTGAACGACCTTGATTTGTTTGGGTCTAGACAATTACTTGATCGAACAAAACTTGAAAATATATATCGACCTCATCAATCACTTTTATATTGATGAAAAAGGAAAAAAGAGAGAAGGGAGGAGGAGAAAGAGGGATGGAAGCAGGGGAAAAGAAAGAGTGTATAGAGAAGATGTAAAGGTCATGGATGACGGTAAGTTTGATATCATGCGGGTGTAAAAGATATATTTTAAAATTTAAATTTCTTTAGGGGTGGAATTAAAAAAATAAGTGTAATAAGGTAAAAGCATGGTGTAAATAGAAGCACTTAGGTGGCAGCTTATCAATGGACCACTTTTTTTTTTTTATCAGCAAAAGAAAACTTTATTGATGAAAGATCAAGATACAAAGTAAGACTAACATCAACAAAGTAGGGCTATGCAAAAAGCATCATAACTAATCAAAACAATCCCAACTAGGTTAGCACCATAAAGAAAGTCCAATCATATGCCAACACAAGACCCAAAATTGGTGAGATACCAACCGACAGAAAAGAAAAGAAAGCAGAAGGACCAATTCTTTAACAATTTCATCCATTAATGTCAATTGCGTTCCTTTAAAGAAACTTGTGTCTATAGAAAACATGAAACTTGGATCATTTTCTCAATAAACTTCTATTGTTTAGCAAAGATTTTTTAATTACTTTAAATAAAAAAAATAAAGAAGGTATACATAAATAATATTTATAATTAGCTATTCCAGATATGTTTATGAAGTAAAAAAACAAACTCCCATCCAAAAAGTTCACACAAACATAAAGTGAAAATATGGACTTGGTGTTAGGGCTGCAAATGAACAGAGCCGTTCATGAACAAGTTCGAGCTCGGCTCAGTAAGAGCTCGTTCGAACTCGGCTCAGTAAGAGCTCGTTCGAACTCGATTCGTTAATTTTTTTGCCGTTCGAGCTCGAGCTCGTTAAATTTTTAATAAACAAGCCCAAACAGTCTAAAGCTCGGCTCGTAAGCTCGGCTCGTTAGCTGGCTTATTTAATATTTATTATTTATATATTAAATAATATAAAATTATGTATAAAAAATAAGAGAAATATGCTATTTATATATTTAAAAAATATAAATGTAAATAATACTTAACTATAGATAGTATATTTATATAATAGTGGTAGTAGATATTATTAGTTTAGTAAAATATGGACTTTTTTTTAGTATGTTTATATATATTGTGTATATAATTGTATAATCAAAGTTTTAATTGTAACTTTAGTCTCACATGCAAGTATGAATTTATAAATTTTTTGGCTCGTTAAGGTTCGTGAACAGGCTCGAGCTCGAGTCGAGCCTAAGCCAACTCGGCTCGAGCTCGGTTCGTTAAATTTTTATTCAACTCGAGCTCGAGCTCGTTAAAATCTTAATAAACAAGCCCAAACACACTAAAGCTCGGCTCGGCTCGGCTCGTTTGCAGCCCTACTTGGTGTAGGTGCTTGGCTTGGAGGTGCTAATAGACCCAAGTACAATGGAATCCTTTTGATAAATTAAAAAAACTAATTTAATTTTTTAAAAATATATTTATGTTTACAGGTGTTTTTTATTTGGATTAAAAAAATATTATCCTAAAAGATAAAGATTTATTTGGAAAAAAAATACAAATTTCCTAATATATGCAGGTTTTCTGACACAAGTTTCCTAGGGATTGAATATCCTATTTCAATTTTGCTACGATGCAAAGTTGTGAAGTTCACATTGTTGGATAATCTTTACTCAATTTAAATAATTAATTCTGTTTGGGTACTAAACGATAAACAGAATATAAAAAAAAAATAAAAGAAAGGAGAGGAAATATTTGATTACAAAAATCAAATTAGAAATAAAAATAAATAAATAAAAACAGATTTTATTTTGTTACAAAAACAAAATTAAAATATGATTTAAATAAATAATAATAACACCGAAAATAAATTAAATAACTTACTTGGTTAATTCTTGAATAATAATTTGATCAAGTCCAGTGTTCGACACTGTGTCCTTAAGACAGATTCGTTCTCTTCACGGTGCTTTCAGAATATGGACGTCTATCTTCCAGGATAAAATGATTAACAGCAAATAATAGTAGCACTACAAATTATTTGCCTAACGAACACACTAAGTGTTTACACTATTTCTCACAGAAATAAAATGCAGCAAAATGCAAAATATATTAGCAGAAGGGAAGTACGAATTTTCTGAATGAAAATATCAAATGAGGGACTACCTATTTATATAGGTGAAGTAGTGGCTATTGATTTTGAATTAAACAGGTGCTAACCTGTTTTGAACAAGTATGAACCTGTTCAGTTTTGAATTAAACAGATTTGAATCTGTTGGGTTCAAAATTCAAACAGATAAAACTGTTATGTACTGTTCGGGTTTTATGAATTTTAAACATATTTAAATCTGTTCGGGTGGGAGAAAAATTGACCCAATTTTTGAATTCAAAAAATTGAAATTTAAATTGGACAAATTTAATTTTACCAAAAAATAAAATTGAATTCAAATGTTTTTGGCCCAAAAAAATTAGTATTGGGCCAGACAAGCCCAACCCAACCTCACACCATGCACCTGCGCCCAGGCCCAGCCTAGCCTGGATGGTGGCACGCGCGTGTGGTGATTTTTGGGTCCAATGGGTCTAGCCGATTTTGCCCATAACCTCACTCTCTACAAAACTTGGGTACCCCTTGGGGCACACCACAAGTTCTAATCCCATGTCTTATAAACCCATTCAAAATTTCTCACCAAATCAATGTGGGACAATCCATTTTTCAACCGTTAAGGACTTTCCACCAAAATTCCATTTCATTGGAACACACTTTGGCTTCAATTTTTTATTCACTCGATAATGGTTTTGAGCAACCAAATATACCACGTGAATCACAATACTACAAGAAAATGCACATTTGGCGACTAAATTTTTAGTCGCCAAAAGTGATTTTTTAGTCGCCAAAAGTCGGGTTTAAGGTTTTCGCGACTAAATTTTTTAGTCGCCATGTTTGTTGCTGGAAAATTGTCGCGGAAGGTATGGGCGACTAACCCGCTTTTAGTCGCCAAAAACAGCACCTTTAGCGACTAAAATTTTCGTCGTCAAAGCTCATTTTTATTTTTTAATTTATACATTTGGCGACTAAATTTTTAGTCGCTAATAGTGAATTTTATTTTATTAATTTATACATTTAGCGACTATTTTTTCCGTCGCCAAAACTAAAGCTTTTGGCGACCACCTATTTTAGTCGCCAATACTCAGTTTAAAAAAAAAAAGAAATTGAACCGACGTCCCACTTCCACATGCCAAATCCTTTGCACAACACTCCCTCCACTATGCCAACACATCATCACATGAACATATATGCAATATATATTATTTATATAGTATATTAACCGCAATTAATACAAAATAATATTTATAAATATAATTTTTTTAATTCAATATAATTTATGTCAAAAATAAATTATTTATTAAAAAAAAATTTTAGGCGACTTTTGGCGACTAAAACCATTATTTAGTCGCTAATTGTATTATTTTGGGCTACTAATTATTTATTTGTCACTAAAAAAACAAGTTCCAATTAAAAATCAGCACTTTTGGCGACGAAACCTAATTTTAGTCGCCCCTTTTGGCTACTAAACAGAATTTTAGTCGCCAATACTTAGTTTTTAGCTACTAATTTTTTTTTTGTAGCCAAAAAGCTTCACTTTCAGCGACCAATCTGGTTTTAGTCGCCAAAACACCTACAATCGGGGACCAATCTGCTTTTTAGTCGCCAAAAGCAGCACCTTTGGCTACTAATTTGTTTTAGTCGGCAAAAACCATGACTTTTGGCTACGAAAATTGTGTTAGTCGCTGAAACCCATATAATAGGCGACCAAACTGATTTTTAGTCGCCAATACATATACATTTGGCGACCAAATTGTTTTAGTTGCCAAATGTCTTCATTTTGGCGACTAAAATGGATTTAGTCGCCATTTGTGCACCTTTCAGCGACGAAATTCTATTTTTTAGTCGCCATTGGTGCGTTTTGTTGTAGTGCAATGCAGCATAGAACGTGTTACCACTTAGACCCGCAAATTTTGGCGTACAAGTCTCACCTAAATAATAGACCAAACTTTAGCAAAAAATTTTGGTTTTACCCAGATTTTCTAACCATTTCCAACACACATTTGGCTAATTTAGAATAAAATCGCAACCAAAGGATGCAATTTTAGATGAATTTGTGACTTCAAGTTGTGACATCGATGTCTATGGAAAAATCTTGGGTGTGCATTGCACACCATATGTATCTGTGGGGATATATTTTCTGAGTACCAATACGTGGCAAGGTGACGCCGACGTGTCAGCCGAGGTGCCACGTGTCTTGACCGTTGTGCCGAGGTCATCTCGGATAGGCCGAGGTTACCTCCGAAGATATTAGAATCCGAGATAAGCAGATAAGGGATAAGAGTTCTAGAATGAAGAGGGAACTTAACCTGGATATCGACAAGAGTCCTAGATTGGGAAAAGACTTCAGTTTGGGTAAAGATAAGACTCTTAGAGAGTTTATCCTAATCCCACTGGGAGTTCCAGATTAGCAGTAATCCTAAGTCCATTAGGGCCAAGCTCCTATTGGGACTAGGATTGTATTGGCTATAAAAGAGAGGCACCCCCATGGGTCTAAGGTATGCTTTTTGATACTCAAGTTTGTGAGTTGAATAGTTAATTTATCTTTGAGAGATATTGAGTACTGATTTGATCGTCGAAGTACCCCCGGGTGGCGAACCACCGCGGGATTCTTCTCTTTCTGTTGCAGGTTATCTAGAAGCCATCTATTCTGCCGGTGCTCACCAACTGATCACTAAGGTGGGCAGTATGATCGAAAAATCACTCACACAGTATCCTTGCACAAAATCACATAAGCTTTTACGAACTTACATAGTTGATCTCACAAAAATGTGTGATCACATCAGTTTTCAAAATTTATTTAAATTTGTGTTCAACTTAAATATTTTTATGTAATCACTTATTTAAAATCGTGAAAACTTACACATTGTTGGGATTCATCCTGTAAGCTTTAATGCTTGCCCTTTAGCTTCTTTCTTGATGTATCTTCTCTTGTATTATACTAGATTTTGACACATCAATATAATCTTTTTTGCCGATAAAAAAAAGAAATTCTTGAGTACTTATGTAATTTTGTGTAGGTTTACATGTGGTGTGCATTGCATATGGGAACATCTCCCATTAAGCCAGATCGCTCCATGAAGTTGTTTTCTTTTCATAAGGGAAGATGAAGTGTAAGGAACTAAATTTTATCACTTTCCTTTTTTGTTTTTAATAAATCAGAGATTCAAACATAATATTATTATTAATTTTCCCAAAAATGAAATGCATATAGAAATGCTCAAAAAGGATTATGTTTCTCAGGGAGAAGGATGATATTTTGTGTGTAGAAATGAAGTCGAATCCTCAGATCATGTATTGCTTTGGTGCTCGAAGGTGTGGATGGTATGGTCTGAAATTATAAATTGGTGGGGTCTTGTTTGGGTGGTTCCTGGTTCTGTTAACTCACTACTCGAATGGTGGCAGAGCGGGAGATTTAAAAGAGCTGAGAAAGTTGCATGGGATGTGATCCCATGTGCGGTTATGTTGTCAATTTGGGGGCTGAGAAACAAATGTGCTTTTGAGAACATTGAACCCAATTGGGAGGAGATTATCGATCTAGTTAAGTTTTGGGTTGTGCTTTGGGCCAAAACGAAACCTGAGTTGAGGAACTTCACATTTTCAGATTTGTTATACTGCTGCCACCATGTGTCCAGCCGTTTGTAGCTAAGGTCGGGCTTGTTTTGAAAAGTACGGGGAAAAAAAAAAAAAAAAGAGTTAGTTTATTGATTTTTTTTTAAAAAAGTGCAAAATAATAGAGAGGTGGTATGACTTAAATAAGCCAATAAACCAATAAACTTCCTGTCTTCCTACTTTCCAAAATGGTTGTAGGTTCCTAGTTTGCTTGTTGCTGTTTTTGGTGTGGGCTATTGGTCTCTACCGTTACAAAAAATTAAGGTTTTAGAAATCAAAATTTAGGGATAAAATTATTTTTTAGAGACCAAATATTTTTGTTGCCAAAAGTATTGTTATTATATTTTTAGCAACAAAAATTAGACATTAATGATGAATTATTATCATTTTGGAACCAAATTTTATCTTAGAAAATAAACTATTTTGAGATCAAATTATTTTGTGCTTAAAAATCTATTTATTAGTGACATTTTTAAAATTTTGTCGACAATCTTTTAGTGACTATCCTCATGACGATAGAAATTGACCCCTAAATATATTTTAGTCTCTAAAAATCTTATACGTTGTAGTGTACTGTGATTGTTTGTACTGCCTGATGCACTGCTGCTCTTTACTCTGTTTCACTTGCTGAAGTGCTTTCTAGCTTTGCTTGCTGGACTGATCTTTGATGAATTTTCCTTCTGATTGGCAGTGCTCTTTTGGGTGTAGTTGTATTTGGTTTTGTATTAGCTCTTACTTCTTATCTTTTATCTTTTGTTTGGTTATTCACCAAATTTAATGTTGTACTAGCTTATGATTGGGCGTTTATATTAGTGCCAACATAGTTAGAATGTGTATGCTATAATATTCTTTGCACTTGCCCTTCTGTATTGTTGTTATTATTGCTACTTTTGATTCATTAATAAAGGTTTTTTCTTTTGCCGATCAAAAAAAAAAAAAAAAAAAAAAGGCTCAAAAAGATAGATAGAGATGTTTAAAAAAATTCACAAGTTGGAACTAAAATGGTACACGCCAAACTCTTTTTTTCATCTTGAGTCTCTTTTAGAGTGAGAAAATCTGTTCACTAATCAGTCAAATTATTGATTGAATCTTCTTGCCCTAAATCACACTCAGTGATTTTTATTTAATTTTTTAAGTTTTGTCTCATGGGTGTAAGAGATTACTTACAACTAGGAAAGGGATATTCTCATAGATTATTTATACAAAATTTTTGACCAAAGCGACAATATCAGTGATATTTTTAAAAATATAAGCCATCTTGATTTACCTTTTGTTTTCAAGAGATAAAATAAAAACTTACTACATTATTATGTATTGATTTTCTGTATATTTTTTTTATTTGTATAGCATTAATCTAACAAATATTATGAGATTTATATGAATTTGGATAATTATAATCTAACAAAACTTATTATACTAGCAAAACGGAAGAAAGTAACCATAATGGGAATAATAAATTAATTGGGCTATAACATATACACTCTTTATTAAGAGTTCAAGAGATCAATCATTGTTAGAGACAAAGATTGAGTTTGCTTATTTAGTGACTTTTTACAAAAAAATGTGAAGAAAAGTAGAAAAGTGATGGAATAACTTATAGTAATTAAATGCACTTATTTAGTGCATTGTCAAACAATTCCTAATTATCTGTTCTTTATTAAGGGCTTTTCTTTAGTCATTTATTTCTTTATCATGATGAAGTCCTTCTTATATTGATATAATGGTCATTGGTTGCCAGTATTTGATATTGGATTTTTTAAAATAATTGATATCTAATTTGATATTATATATATATATATAAAACTTAAATCAGAGAGTCTATTATTAAGGGAGAAATAATTAATTTTTACCTTTTTCAATGTTTGATATCTTCCAATTAATTTTGCTTTTCTAACTTTAATCATGTGATAGGGAAGAGGTTTGATAGAGGAGAACACTCTTTATTTTCATTTTTTGATGACAAAAATAATTTTAAAATATTTAAAATATTTTTATTTTTATCAAATCATTTTTTTTTTAAATTCACAAAATAGATTCTGAAATTGAGATCAAAATCTTTACTTGTAAGTCATAATTTTGGTGTTAAGTCAAAGTTGGAAAACATCCATCAATGGAAACTTGTTTAGCAATTAATTACTCTGCTACGTTAGTTATATATTAAGAGAAATAGCAAAAAAAATAATATAAAAAGACTAATTTTCATTTTTATAAAAAAAATTAATGAAAAGGTTAAAAAATACAATTTATTTCATACCATTCTCTTTATGTGCAAAATAATAACAATAATAATGTGCCAAAAAAAAAAAAATCTTTCAATAAAACAACTTAAAAGTGTTTTTTAAAGCACAAGGTATTTTCTTAGTGTTTTTTTTTTTTTTTTTGAAAACAATTTTAAAAAGTAGTTTGCAAAACAAAATTTTCAATTAGTTTCTATTTATGTTGATTTGGAAAACAAAAAGTAATTCTAGAAAATGATAAGAAACATGCTAAGTTGTCACCTTATTTGCATGAGTTGTTTAAAGTTGTTTAAAAAAGTCAAACAACACAAAATCGGACGCAAACAATAAATTAATTGATACGATTTTTAAAAAATGGGTCTTGTATAAAAAAAATTATATCCGTTCATATAATTTCAATGTTTGATTCCGTGTTTATTCTATCTTTCTAGACTTGTTAGAATTATGTTGTACTCTCCAAGACAGGGACTGAACTAGGAGAAAATTATGAGGGGCCATGGCCCTCCTACTCTGGAACGGAATTATGAGAAGATTATTAGGGGTCATGACTCCTCTATTTCTGTAAAAATTATTATTTGTCATAGAATTTTAAATATATATATATATATATATATTTTATACATAAAATGGCCCTCCAATATAAAAATATATATATGTCATTCTTCTTTCATCTTGAATTCTCTTTTTATTTTACACTAAAAAAACTTCTTCATCTTATTAGAAATTGTTTCTATGATATTTAATTTTTTTAATGTATATATAATTTATATATATCATATTATATATATATGTGTGTTCTGTGTATATGGTGAATAAAATTATTTTTCTTTTGCCCCTCCGATAATGAAATCCTAGTTTCGTCCCTGCCCTGCTTCTGTGAACATTTTTGTTTATCATAGAACTTTAAATATGTATATATATATATATATATATCATTTTATATATAAAATGATCCTTCAGTAGAAAAAATATATATGTCATTCTTCTTTCATCTTAAATTATCTTTCTATCTTACATCAAAAAAAAAAAAAATTTATTCATCATATTAGAAATTGCTTCTATGATATTTAATTTTTTTTAATATATATATAATTTATATATTATATATAAATACATGTGTTTTGTATATATGGTAAATTTTTTTTTTTTTTTTTACCTCTCCGATAATGCAATCCTCATTCGGTCTCTACTCCAAGAGAAGTGAGGCCTAGTCTTTTACCAAAACATCAAAAAAAAGCATGTAAGTGAAAAATATAAAATAAAATGCACATACATAAAAGTTAAACATATAAGACATTTTTATTGAAGTAGCCTAACATGAAAGAAACATATGTAGCACAATAAAATACTAATTCACAATGTAGTTTGTAAATTAATTAAAGTTAAAATATAATACAGTATATGTAGCCAAAATTGTACTAGTAAGCAAGTTTGTTTTTTGTTTTTTGTTTTTTTGTTTTGTTTTTTTTTTTTGAGGGGGAAGGGGTTTAGGAAGGGTAGAAAGAGAACAACCTTAAGGTAAGGAGAAGTTGCATAACATAATTGTTAGACAATCTTCACTGTATTTAAAATAATAAATTTTGTTTGGGTACTAAACGACAAACATAATATAAAAGAAAATAGGAAAGGAGAGAATTTGTTTGATTACAAAAATCAAATCAGTAAAATAAAATAACATAAATAAATAAAAACAGATTTGATTTGTTACAAAAACAAAATTAAAATTTGATTTAAATAAATAATAAAACAGGAAAAAGAATTAACTTACTTGATTAATTTTTTTGAATAATAATCTGATTAAATCCAGTGTTCGACACTGTGTCCTTAAGACAGATTCGTCCTCTCCACGGTACTTTCAGAATATGGACGTCTATCTTCCAGGATAAAATGATCAATAACAAATAAATGCAGCACTACAATTTATTTGTTCAACGAACACACTAAGTGTTTACACTCTTTCTTACAAAAATTAAATGCAACAAAATGAAGAATAAATTTGCAGAGGAGAAATACGAAATTTCTGAATCAATCTATCAAATGAGAGACTACCTATTTATATAGGTGAAGTGGTGGCTATTGGTTTTGAATTAAACAGGTGTTAATCTGTTTTGAACAGGTATGAACCTGTTTGGTTTTGAATTAAACAGATTTGAATATGTTGGGTTCAAAATTCAAACAGATAAAACTGTTATGCACTGTTCGGGTTTTTCTGAATTTTAAACAGATTTAAATCTGTTCGGGTGGGAGAAAATCGGACCAGATTTTGAATTTAAATTTCAAAAATCAAATTGAAAAAAATAGAATTTAATTTTAGAAAATAAAATTCAAATGTTTTTGGCCCAAAAAGATAGATATTGGGCCGAACAAGCCCAACCCAACCACACACCAGCGCTCAAGCCCAACCCGCCCGACTGGACGGACGGACGGCGGCGCGCGCGTGTGTGGTGATTTTTGGGTCCAATGAGTCTAGTCTATTTTGCCCATAACCTCCTTGTCTACAAAACTTGGGTACCCCTTGGGGTACACCCCAAGTTTCAATCCCATGCCTTATAAACCCATTCAAAACTTCCCACCAAATCAATGTGGGACAAGCCATTTTCCAACCTTAAGGAATTTCCATCAAAACTCCATTTTCATGGAGCTCACTTTGGCTTCAATTTCCCATTCACTCGATAATGGTTTTGAGCAACCAAATATACCACGTGAATCACAACGCGGCATAGAACGCGTTACCATTTTGACCCGCGAAAATCGACGCACGGGGCCCATCTAAAAAATAGATCAAACTTAGGAAAAAATTCTGGTTTTACCTAGAATTTTCCCAACCATTTCTAACAATCCCCCACATGAATGGAATTTGATGATAACGGAAATGCAACAATATGTAGACTTTATCGAAAGAGTATAAGTCGAAAATATCTAGCATCAGGATATGTAGCTTTTGGCCTTGAACCTTCCCTAGTGATAACCTATCGGACTTATGGCTAACCAATGGACCCGATGTCTTGAATTGTTCAGCCGTTTGTGTAAGCCAAGGCAATAGATTTCACACAAAATATCTTCTAACACATCGTGGTTCTCACTGTTGTGTTCATTTTGGTCTTGAACGCTCATGGTTTTCATGAGTGTTTCTAGAAAATTTAGCCTCTTTCATTCTCATAGAACCGGCCTCAGTTCGACACTCATATAGGTGATTTTTATTGTAAGTATCTCTTTATACTTGTCTTGATTTTTATACCTAAATCAAGATATAAGTAATCATTAAAAGCAAAGCTTATCCTTATACCCCTGCAGACAACACATGTTGCAGATATCACTCTCACCATAGGAATGGGTAAGGAATTTTAATCCCTTGGTGATTTCTGGCAAGCCACACATAACTTAGTTGTCCCTTTGAACTTAGTTCTTAGGATCTCCAGTCATATAAGTAGGGTTACCATTATGATGACTCTTATGTAATAGGCTTTAATCCCATCCTCTTCGATGAACTATATACTAGCTCTTTTGTCAAACCTTTTGTTAACGGATCCGCAATATTCTCTTTAGATTTTATATAATCTATTGAGATTATTCATTTTGACAACAATTGCCTTATGGTATTATGTCGACGACGAATATGTCGTGACTTACCGTTATACATGTAATTCTGTGCCCTGCGTATTACAGATTGATTATCACAATGAATGCAAATAGCTGGCACAAGTTTTGGCCACATTGGAATGTCTTCTAAGAAGTGACGAAGCCATTCTGCTTCTTCTCCTGCTTTGTCTAAAGCAATAAACTCGGATTCCATTGTGGATCGTGCGATGCATGTTTGTTTCGTGGACTTGCAAGAAACAACAGCGCCTCCCAGAGTAAAGACATATCCACTAGTGGATTTTGAATCTTTAGTATCCGATATCCAATTTGCATCACAATAACCTTCAAGTACTGCTGGATATCGAGTAAAGTTCAAACCATGATCACGAGTGAATCTTAGATATCTAAGAACCCGAATGATCGCTTTCCAATGGTCTTCTCCGGGGTTACTAGTGTACCTACTCAATTTACTGATAGCATAAGCTATATCAGGACGAGTACAATTCATTAGGTACATTAGGCTTCCAATGATTTGGGAGTATTTTAACTGAGACACTGCATCACATTTATTTTTCGATAAATAAAAACTAATGTCTACAGGTGTTCTTACTACATTCATATCATCCTTGATAAATTTATCAAGAATTTTCTCAATATATTGAGATTGAGATAATGCATATCTGTCAGATATTTTAGTAATTTTCATTCCTAATATAACATCTACGACCCCCATATCCTTCATATCAAATCTTTTGTTAAGCATTTGCTTAGTTGATTTGATTATGTTTTGACTGCTTCCATTGATAAGCATGTCATTCACATAAAGACAAACTATGACATATCCTAGGTTAGTGTTTTTAACATAGACGCATTTGTCACATTCGTTTATCTTAAATCCATTAGTAAGCATTGCATGATCAAATTTTTTATGCCATTGCTTAGGTGCTTGTTTTAATCCATAAAGGGATTTTACAAGCTGACAAACTTTCTTTTCTTGTCCCGGTACTACAAACCCTTCGGGTTGCTCCGTATAGATCTCTTCATTTAGATCACCGTTTAAGAAAGTTGTCTTAACATCCATTTGATGTATTTCTAAATTAAACAATGCTGCTATAGCAACAAGCATGCGAATGATGTTATTCTTGTCATAGGGGAATATGTGTCAAAATAGTCCAGACCTTCTTTTTGTCTATAACGTTTAACTACAAATCTTGCTTTATACTTGTCAATTGAACCATCTGCTTTCATTTTTCTCTTGAATCTCCATTTATATCCAAAAGGTTTAGAACGTGGTGGAAGATCCACCAATTCCAAAGTATGATTTTGCATAATAGATTTAATTTCATTATTAACAGCCTCTTTCCACAAAGGTGCTTCAGGACCTGTCATTGGTTCCTTAAAACTTTGAGGTTCATTTTCTAACAGGTATGTCAGAAAATCTGGACCAAAGGATTTTAATGTTCTCGCTCTCTTACTTCGTCTTGGTTCATCATCAGTTAAATCCTGTTGGTCGAGACCATTACTAGTCTCTTGTGTTTAATTGTCATTAGTCTCTTGACTTTGTGTACAATCATAAGTTCTTTTCTGTGAACTTAATTCCTGTCCTTTCTTGTAAGGAAAGACATGTTAAAAAAACACAGCATTCTTTGACTCTATAATAGTGTTCACATTTATATCAGGTATTTCTGATTTATAAGTCAGAAACCGATATGCACTACTATTCTGAGCATAACCAATAAACACACAATCTACTGTTTTTGGTCCAATCTTAGTCTTTTTAGGAACAGGAACTTCAACTTTTGCCAAACACTCCATACTTTTAAGTATTTGTAGGAAGGTGGTCGCCTTTTTCACAATTCATAAGGAGTGCTGTTGGTTTTCTTGTGGGGTATTCTGTTAAGAACATAATTAGCAGACAATATTGCTTCCCCCCCAAGTTCTGTGGTAAGTTTGAACTTAGTAACATGGCATTCATCATTTCTTTTAGGGTTCTATTATTCCTTTCAGCAATTCCATTTTGCTGTGGAGAATAAGGTGCTGTAGTTTGGTGAATAATGTTATGTTGTGCACAAAATTCATTTAATGGTGCATCATATTCTCCACGCCTATCACTTCTAACCATTTTAATGGTTTTACCGAGTTGATTTTCAACTTCTGTTTTGTAGAATTTAAACATTTCTAAGACTTCATCTTTACTTCTAAGTAAATAAACATAACAATATATTGTGCAATTATCGATAAATGTTATGAAATACTTTTTGCCTCCTCTAGTTTGAACAAATTTTAGATCACATACATCAGTATGAATTAATTCTAGAGGTTCGGTTTTCCTTTCAACGATTTAAATGAAGCCTTAGTTAGTTTCGCTTCTACACAAACTTCACATTTATGATTATGATTAATTTCAAACTTTGTATATAATCCAAACCAATTAATCTACGCAAAGCATCATAATTTACATGTCCTAATCTACCATTCTATAAATTCGACTCAAGAATATAAGCAAAAGATGTGTTATTCTTATTCATAACAACTTTTGGTACAATTGTCATTACATTTAGTTTGAAGAGACCATCACTCATGTATCCCTTACCAACATACATGCCACACTTTGTTAATACAAATTTATCAGACTCAAAGACAAGCCTAAAACCATTTTTACTTAACAAAGAACCAGAAACTAAATTCTTCCGGATGTCAGGTACATGCAGTACGTTGTTGAGGGTCAGTTCTTTTCCTGATGTCATATTCAAGATCACTTTTCCTTGTCCAACTACAATAAAAGTAGAAGAATTTCCCATGAAAAGTTGTTCACCATTTGCAACCTCAATATAGGTAGTGAACATCTTCTTGTCCGCACATATGTGACGAGTTGCTCCAGTGTCAACCCACCACTCTTTGGGATTTCCAACCAAGTTAGCCTCAAACACCACAGCAGTGAGGTTGATGTCGTTTACCCCGTCAGAGATGTAATCTAAATCTATCACATTGGCTTGATTGGTGGTATTCTTGCTTGTACTTCCACGATCCTTCTTAGGGCGGCGGTAATCAGAAGCTCGATGTCCAGTCTTGCTACAGTTATAGAATTTTCCTTTGAACTTCTTGTTACCATTGTTGTTGCCTTATTTAGGACCATCTCCAGTAAACTTCCTCTTTTTATTATGTGGTTTATGAACTTGTTCAACCGCATTAGCCTTGGACTCAATGGGATTTTTCTCATTCCTCTTTTCAGCCTTATGGTTATCTTCCTCAATTCTCAGTCTTACAATCAGTTCATCCATGATCATCTCTTTGTGTTTATGTTTTAAATAATTTTTGAAATCTTTCCAAGCCGGTGGTAACTTTTCCACTAAAGCAGCGACTTCAAAAGACTTGCTAAGAGACATACCTTTGAATGAATATCATGCAAAATTATTTGAAAATTTTGAACTTAAGAAATTACCGTTTGGAAGTCTACCATAACAAAGTCCAGAAATTTACCGACAACAAATTTCTTCGTGCCGGCATCCTCTGTCTTGTATTTCTTCTCCAAAGAATCCCATAATTCTTTTGCTGACTTCAGAGGACTGTAAACATTATATAGCATGTTGTCAAGGCCATTAAGGATGTAGTTTCTGCACAGGAAATTTGAATGTTTCCAAGCATCTACAGCGACAACAACTTGCTGATCACTTTCACCATCTTTAAGTGCTGGAGCCTCTTCATGGAGAAACCGGGCCAAATTAAGAAGGTTGTAAGATAGAACAGCATCTTCTGCTGCCATCTCTTAAACTCAGTACCGTTAAATGTTTCCGGTCTTTCTCCATGATTTATTGGTACTTGAACATGGTTCTGGATAGGGACGGGTGTTGTGTAACAATTGGAGTACCATTACCAGTTGCAGTTTCAGTTGTAGTAGCCATAATCTCTTATTACAAAAATCAGAAAAAACACAAATTAATTTTCTAGTTACTAAAACCAGAAAATAAATTATAAACCAAAATAATTTTATTTTCCTTGTTACTAAAACTAGAAAAATAAAATACCACAATAATTTTCTATAACACAAATTAATATTCTGCAATTGTTAATGACACCAGTATATTACTACTAGTTGTCAAAGAAAATAGACAGTATATTACTACTATCTGTCAAATAGCATAAACCACTATTTTTTTTTTCCAACCAGAATATGTCTTTATGAAATCACAGAAAACTAAATACAATGAAGATACCAAAATCGAATCTGTCTTAAGATTGTTGGACA
Source organism: Camellia japonica (assembly GCA_030407325.1). Taxonomy (NCBI): domain Eukaryota; kingdom Viridiplantae; phylum Streptophyta; class Magnoliopsida; order Ericales; family Theaceae; genus Camellia; species Camellia japonica. The sequence continues at coordinate 130,779,226 of JAPPVO010000013.1, read as the reverse complement.
ATTTTCACTGTATTTAAAATAATAAATTCTGTTTGGGTACTAAACGACAAACATAATATAAAAGAAAATAGGAAATGAGAGAATTTGTTTGATTACAAAAATCAAACCAGTAAAATAAAATAACATAAATAAATAAAAACAGATTTTATTTTGTTACAAAAATAAAATTAAAATCTGATTTAAATAAATAATAAAACAGGAAAAAGAATTAACTTACTTGATTAATTTCTTTGAATAATAATCTGATCAAGTCCAGTGTTCGACACTGTGTCCTTAAGACAGATTCGTCCTCTCCACGGTGCTTTCAGAATATGGACGTCTATCTCCCATGATAAAATGATCAACAACAAATAAATGCAGCACTATAATTTATTTGTTCAACGAACACACTAAGTGTTTACACTCTTTCTCACAAAAATTAAATGCAACAAAATAAAGAATAAATTTGTAGAGGAGAAGTACGAAATTTTTGAACAATCTATCAAATGAGGGACTCGAAATTCAAATAGATAAAACTATTATGCATTGTTTGGGTTTTCTGAATTTTAAACAGATTTAAATCTGTTCGGGTGGGAGAAAATTGGACCAGATTTTGAATTTAAATTCTGAAAATCAAATTGGAAAAATTAGAATTTAATTTTAGAAAATAAAATTCAAACGTTTTTGGCCAAAAAAGATAGGTATTGGGCCGAACGAGCTCAACCCAACCACACACCACGCACCAAGCCTAGCCCGCCCATCCAGTGACACGCGTGCTTGGTATTTTTGGGTCCAATGGGTGTAACGCCCTCAAAATAAACCCATAAATCATACATTCTTGACATGTTTAGACAATAAGAGAATTAAGCATAATTATATTTCATCAGAGTATTCATTACAAAAGGTATTACATGTTGACAATAAAAGTAAATGCCCTATAGGCTTACAACTTTCCAAGTCAACACTTGGTTACAAAAGGAGAGTGTTAACTCTACACAAAATAAGCCTTGGCTTGATATACATGTAATACACCAAAAATAACAAAACTAAACAAAAGAGTCTCCAACTCCCACAACCATCCAAGCTAAGACCTCGGAGGCGGCATAATACCTGAACCTGAAAATGATGTCCCATATAGGGTGAGCCAACGCCCAGTAGAGATATGCTAAACATAATATGAGCAATAACTAAAATATTAGCATTTCATAAATGTTTAATTCACATAAATCAATTTATAACTCATTTCAATTACATGACAAATGTGTCCATGTTTCATTTCATTTTCCATTTCTTATCCAATTTCTCAATGCATAACCCTGGCTCAGAATCTGGCCATATACTTTAAATGAGATTACATCTCATATCAATAATTCTTCCATTTCAACAATTTAAATGAGATAATAACTCACATCAAAACACTTCCATAAGCCTCAATAGATACATATATTTGCTATAGCAATAACACATAAAACACTTCCATACTTCACAAATGATACACAGATTTGCTGTATCAATAATTCAATAGATACACATGTTTGCTGTATCCATGAAGTCCATCCCCTATCTCCTCCCAAATAACATCCGGTTTAGGAGTCCATCCCCTATCTTCCCCTAAACCGTGGAGTACATCCCTTATCTCCTCCCACACAATACAATGTATATAACACACATACATAACATGATGTATTATTTCAACCGTCATATTCGATGACATATTCAATTGATTAGTTTCAGTTTGCCTAATTATCATGCATTGTCTACAACAATCAAGACTATCCTCCACCGATAGCCCAAAGCAATTATTTCTAAACAGAAAATAATTACGTCAACAGATAATTTATCAACAATTTTCAAAGGTGGGTGATTAATAAATCCAACTCCACCATTTTATCTCATAATGAGCCAATTTCATTATTTCCATATTAAATGTCATTAATTACACTAATGACCCAAATATACCAAAAAATGGCATTTTCTCCATTTTTCTCAATATTGACCCAAAGGCTCAAATATTATCAACAACATCAATAATCTTCTTTAAGACCCAAAATACATAAGTTTGAATCAAGAGAACAAAACCCTACTTTCCAATATACACATTACAAACCTTAACTTCCCAAACCAAACCATTTATACAAAAAGCTCAACATTTAGGTTAAAGATCATAAAGATGAGTAGGAATCCCTACCTCAAGAGATGAGACCCAAAGGAGAAGGTAAGAAACTCGAATATGCTCCAAATCCAAAGATTTTCAGATTGATAGGAAGCTCACACCAAGCTCTACACTTTTTGTAAAGGCTCAAGGGTAGGAGATCACTCTAACTAGATCAAACCCTAGAGAGAATGTGAAGTGTAGTGAGAGAAGCTCTCAAAAGAGGGTTTAGAAAAGTAAGATAGAGAAAGGAAATGTGAGAAGTGATTCAAAATCACCCAGCTGATATCTGATATACGACTAGTCCACTCGAGCGGAGAATATGACGCTCGAGTGTCAAGCATAACAAACTGAACCCGCTCGGGCTCCAAGACACAACTGCAAAACACACCCGCTCGAGCGCAAAAGAAAAGCCGCTCGAGCGTAGATTACACTCCTCCAGTACTTTTACAGACATCGAACATTCGCTTGAGCGCCAAGGTACCTGCTCGAGCGTTAAGAAATACGCTCGAGCGTGAAAACACATCTGCAGAAGTTTTGCAGAGGTACAAAATGCTGAAAGTGTGTAAACTTCGTTCGAGCGCAAAGGGACCCGCTTGAGCGGACCACCAAAAATATGGGCAACAAGGAATGGGACTAAAGCTCAACCAACCTGCTTGAAACACGCCCAACACATCCTAAAACTCAAATATATGGAATTAAAGGATGACAACAAGACATAAACAACAACCAACTCCACGGAACCTAAGTCCGGAATACTGTTAAACAATGAAGGGAAAACCGAGATCGCTATAATGGGTCTAGCCCATTTTGCCCATAACCTCTCTCTCTACAAAACTTGGGTACCCCTTGGGGCACACCCCAAGTTCCAATCCCATGCCTTATAAACCCATTCAAAACTTCCCATCAAATCAATGTGGGACAAGCTATTTTCCAACCTTAAGGAATTTCCACCAAAACTTCATTTTCATGGAGCTCACTTTGGCTTCAATTTTCCATTCACCCGATAATGGTTTTGAGCAACCAAATATACCACGTGAATCACAATGCGGCATAGAACGCGTTACCACTTTGACCCACGAAAATCGACGCACGGGGCCCACCTAAAAAATAGATCAAACTTAGGAAAAAATTCTGATTTTACCTAGAATTTTCCCAACTATTTCTAACAATGCAAACTCAGCCTCCAAGTCAATCCATTGATTATTATGATTGCTATTAAATAATAATGTCGGGTAAAAGAGCGTGTTATCTAGGGGTGAGCATCGGATATACCGATCTGCCAAAACCGACCGAACCGAACTGATTCGCCGCATTTTGGACGGATGCGTGATGACGAGCGGACGGTTACGGATTGATTTTCTCCAATCCGCTAATCTGGCGGACGGATAGTGAATTTGAGATTCCTTTGGCCGCAACCAAACCGTCAAACCGTGAACACCCCTAGTAATTTATAAGACTTTGTGTTTTTAGTTTGTTTAAATATTCTATTTACGTTTTCAATTAAAAAAGAGTTTAAATATTCTGTTGAAAAAAAGTTTTCAACTTGAATATCTTGTTGAATTGAAAAAAATAAACGTATTATTTATCTATATTTTTTTGTTTTTAAATCTATCTCTAAAAATAATAAATAGAAAATATGATATATGTTGGTTGGTTTTTGTTTTCAAAAACAGATATAGATGTAACAATACAGAGACATACAATCTATACTACTGCTCTGTTCATAGTTTTTGTGGTTTGAATTGTTTTTATATTTTAAGAACCACAGATTGTAATACTTTATATGGATGAGGCATGCTGTGATTGTGATATTCTAAAGTTTCAAACTTTCTTACTTTGGATGAGGCATGCAGTGATTGTAATATTTTTTTAAGTCATTAACTGTAATACTTTTTTTTTTTTTTTTTTAGGAAGTGCACAAGTTGAATTATGTTGAAAATTTATAAAATTTTAAACCGCCAAACCGATTTGCATCCATCCGCCAAACCGCCAAGCCGCTCAATCCACATCTGTTGGAATGGTGGACGGATGCGGATTGATTTTCTCCAATCCGCCTATTTGGCAGACGGATGACGGATTAGAGGTTCCGTGGCCGCAACCGACCCGCGCCCACCCTAGTCTTATCAATTAGGCTAACCCTTAATAATTGCAGACTCTTTTTTTTTATAAATATTATATATATATATATATATATATAACAGTAACAAACCATTTATCCATTGTGAATACAAGGACAATAATAATAATTTGTGTGTTTAGTTTGAGTTTTTTGGATTAAATTTTTTGAAAATTGAGTTTTTTTGTGTTTTGTTTTATTTTATTTTTGTTTTTAGTGAATATTTTTAAAATTTTAAGCATTTTTATTTTTATTTTTATTTTTATTTTATTTTTTTAGATGCACCTTACTTAGATCTATCTAAAAAGTAAAAAATTTGTGAAAAATATTTTAAAAAATTAATAAATACATAAAAATACGAAAATATACTGAATTCTCATATTTTTTTTGTATTTTTTGTATTTAGTGAATGTTTAAAATATTTTTTTTCACAAAAATTATACTTTTTATGTGTATTTATGTTAGGTGCGTCTAAAAATTAAAAAAAAATTGTTTAAAATATTAAAAAATTCAGGAAAAAAAAAAATACGGAAAATAAGAATGTAGAATTTTCTGAAAAGTGTTTTTAAAAAACCAAAAACAAGCAAAGTGAATAATATTAAAAAAAAAGTGACGAAGAAAATGACAGTAACAATAACAATAACAAAAAAGGAGCACAAATATGTATAATTGGAAAAAATATAAATATATTTTTTTTGCCAACAAAAATGACATTTTTATCATCAACAAAATGAAAAACATTCTTATTTAAAGAAGAAAATATTTTTCACTTTTGAAGGTGAAAAATATATTTTATGAACTGAATTTTCACCAATGATTCTACCACTCCACCACCAATACCTGCACATTAATTTCAAAGTAATAACCAAATGCAAGAAATCGTTTTTTATGAAAAATATTTTCCAACAAAAAACCATTTTGGTCGAATCGAATCAAAGAAAAACAAATTTTGTGTGTGCTCAATGCGTGGGGGGAATAAAATATCAATAGCGTGTGCTAAATTTCTTGTGTATAAAAGTATATCAATAAATTTTGTGAAAAAAATAAAACTTGCATTGGGACTTGTTTATATTGTCAAAACTTTATATTTATTTAAACTACCAATAAAAGTATTAGTAGGTGGAAAATATTTATTTAAACCTCATGAAAAATTTATAAAAACTTAAATATTGTGTTCCCAATTATTATTTCTTACTCTTTAAAAATTTCTAACATTTTTAGAGGACTACAAGATTCTCATAAAAATGTGGAGAAATCAAATTTCTATTTAGTTTTTAAAAAAAATATATATATATATGTAAGAAATCATTGCTTAGTTTTATAAAATGATTTTTGTTGAGACAAGTAATTAAAAATTACTTTTCTATTCTAGTCCGTTCCAAAAGCAAGACCCATAATTATATATTTATTTTATTTTATTTCAAAAATTTTATCATCCAAAATAATCTTGTCATGGCCTTGATAGTTGGGCTTTGGGCCCAGGGCTAATGTGTTGTGCTTATTTTGGGCTACGGACACAAACTTTAAGCCCATAGATTATGGGCTTTTAAACATTCTAGCCAGAGTTGAACAAATTATGTGGCCTCGTTTGGTTTCGCTTGAAAGTCAACTTTTTAATATATATTTTTTTTTTCCGACCAAATTTTTTTTTTTTGGGGGTATTATTTATATATTCCAATTAAAATTAATATTTAACTATTTAGGGGGCTTTCAAGAGAGTCTGATTTTGTTCATATACATGATAATGGGTGAATAAAATTAAATTTTGATTGACTCAAAACTGTGAGTGTAATATAATTTTTCCTATATCAATCATTTTATAACCAGTAAATTGGAGAAAAATAAAATTTATTAATTATCTATTTACTTACAACGGTGAATGCTAATTCTGTCTACAATAAAATTTTAATAATTTTTTAATGAAATGAATAATGATTTCGTATGTAATGAATTTTGAGAATTTTCTAGAGAATCAAATGTGGAAATAGACATTCTAATGAAAAATTTGTTTCATTCTATTTTCATGTCAATGAACCAATTACTACCTTATTTGTTGATAATAAGTTTTTCTATTTTGGTTTGCATGTACCAACAATGTAGACTCCTCTCCAACACTTTTTTCATCCAACAATCATTTAACAGTTGATTTAAAGGTCACAATTAATAATAATGAATAGCTGTTAAATTGTAATTTTTGGATCCACTATTGAATGATAACTAAATAAAAAAAAAAAAAGTATTGGAGAGGATTCGGATTCCAATTAACTAAGAAGAAACACAAAATAAGGAGATGGTTATGAGCCAATAATTCATAAAAATTGGTGGGTATATGGCGCACCGCCCATCAATCCTATCCTTAGGTGGGTATGGCGCACTAACTATATCTTCAATTTCTCTTTCCCATGTAAAGCCATTTTTAGATGTATTTTATAACATTCTCTCCCACTAATGGCTCATTTTAATCCTTTTTTATTAACACCATTGTATCTAGGTTTGTTCAAGTTTATTTTGAAAATTTAATAAAATTTAAAATGTGTTCAAATTAAATTTGTTTAATTATCAAAAAATTGATATCAAATAAATTTTAGTGGAACCGATCACGAGTTGAGCTGAAGTCAAGTATTAATTTGAAAATTTAATGAGTGTTAAAATGTGTTCATATTTGACTTATTTACATAATAAATTGATCTCAAACGAACTTTTAACAAATTGAACACGATTTGAGCTCAAGTAATGACTTGGTTCGTTTCATAACTTTACTCCAATCGTTTATGATGATCCTTGCATCCCATCTTCTTTATTGATTGTATCTTGTTTTATGTTAAAGCAATCAATAAAGTTTTCTTTTGCTGACAAAAAAAAAATGTAGATAATGTTAGGATCTCAAATTTCTGGAGAAAAAATTGAAAAAGAGAGAAAAATAACAAAAAAAAAAATGCTAAATTCTTTCTCTTTGTGTTGGTACACTAATTGGTGTGTGTAACACCATTGTATTACAAAAAAAAATCCATATTTTTGTTTAGTCACCCATAAAAAATTAAAAGTAATTTAATTTCCTTTTTATTTTCTTTTCCTTTTCTTTGACGAATCTAAGTTGCAATGGAAATGAAATTTGTAAAGATGTTGCTTTCCATTTTCCTCATGCGTATTGGTTGATTATTGTATTATTAGGTTTAATTTAAGATGATTGGATTATATTATCCTTGTTAATTGCACTTAGCGATCACAAATACTTTAGATGATGATAAAATGGAAGCCGAAGTCAGAAATATTTCTAAATTTAAATCAAATTTAATGAATGAACTGTCATATGAACATTTCGAAGTTAGTGGACATTAATTTTATAAATACATGCTTATTTTCTCTAAACAGTTCTTATCAACACAAAATTTATTGTAAAATCGGATATAGAATATATATGAATAAATAATTTTTTTAAAATTTTGTTAGTAAGGTCTAATTTAATTTTTATTATCTGTCTATATATATTTTTATGTTTAATTTTATGATTAATTTATATCTTTGTAGATTTATTATTCTATTCCAAGTCAAAAAAAAAAATACTATCGACAAATGCACTTTATATCACGAGAAAGTAAGGTCCCTACTCATGTCTAATCAAACTTTGAACTAAGTGTTTAAAACCATAAATAAACTTCAATGGAGCTCTTGAAATTAAAAAGGCAGGAAAAAGTTTAGGGGAGTGGAGGACATGATGCCCAATATGATTTTATGTCATATATATAGACATGGTTTCTCAATGGAGGGAGTGGTAGGAATGATTCTCAATGGTATATATTTATAAAAAAAAAAAAGGCAAATTAAACTAACAGTTTTTATAATTTGAGACTCGTGTTATTTTGGATTTTGATTTTTTAATTGTAATATATTTGATTCTAATTTTTAAATCTTATTCTAAATAAGGACAATTGAAGATATCATTGATCAATTTTAAGGGTAAAGTCGTTAATTTGATAAAATATAAACTAATTTGACAAAAAAAAATGTCAAAAATATATTTTTGAATTTTTAAAAATTATTTCTATTCACCAAAAAGAAAATTATATAAAATTGATAAATCTTTTACACATTTATTTATTTTTTTACCAAATTAATTTTTATTATGTGTTTGGATGATGTTCGTGTAATGGGTGGTTGTTTTTCTTTTCATTAAATTAGTTTTTATTTTTTCAAAAGTCAAATATGGGACAACTTTGATATCATTATTTTTTTTTTATAAGCAAAAAAACTTTATTGATAAAAAACATACATTTCATATGAAATTACATCAATAAAGAGGTGGAAGTACAAAAGTATCACAACGAACTACCCCAATCCCAACTAGAATGGCACCGAGGAGGACGCCTATAATCATCTGCCAGCACAACCACAAAAAGTTGGTGAGAAACCAACACAATACAAAGGAGAAAGAAAAAAAAAAATCACACAGTAGCCACAACACACCACACCAAACTCAACTGCAATCTGCAAACCAAATATATCCTAGAAGCAATACTTCACTTGCTGCAGGTTATACATAATATCATTCACAGAGCAATTGAAAGAGGGGGAAGAAGATCTGATCCATAATGCAATCCTAATCTTGATAGCATTACACAACTCTTCAAAGTCCACCTGTGAGATACTGTCATTACGTTTGCCTCCAAATGGACCAGAGTACTACCAACGGAATAATGTTCTAGAGCACCATTTCTTGTTTTTTGAGTTTTGTACTAGCCCACCAAAGAAGAAGGCTATCTACAGACCCGGGTATTGCCCATTTTACTCCCCACCAATCCAAAATTTTGGACCAAATTCTCTAGGTAAAAGGGCAGAACAGAAGCACATGATTGACAGTCTCCAAATCATTATTACAGAAGATACAGTTCACATTTGACCTACTACTAAGAACACCAAGCCTTTGAGGAAAGTAGGATGTCTTAATCTTCCTTTTCATGATAACCAACCAAAAAACTGAGCCTTTTATGGTGTCACATTCTTCCAAATGAACCCAGCTACTTTGCTAATATCCTTAGAAGATAAAGGGGTTATTTGGGATGATCCAAATAAGTTTGGCATTCTCCAAAAAATCCAAAAAGTCAAAAAGTCACTATCTTATTTAAGTCACATCATCTTATTTAAGTCACATCACCTCTCTAACACATCACTTCAAACCCAACCCAAATCCAACTCATATTTCATAAAAAGTCAAAAAGTACACTCATTTAATTTTCCCAAACTTGTACACTTTTTGACTTTTATGAATATGAGTTGGATTTGGATTGGGTTTGAAGTGATGTGTTAGAGAAGTGATGTGACTTAAATAAGATGATGTGACTTAAATAGGATAGTGACTTTTTGACTTTTTATCTTTTTTCAAGCATGCCAAATTTGGCCAAAATATTCCAGTTATAGGCAGAAACAATAGTGAATAAACCAGATTTATCTGCATTCCATCTGATATTATCCAACCTACCAAGCCTAAGCATTGGTGCATTGAGTAAAAACATATTCAGCCTCCCCGACTCCTCCATTTCCCACTGAAACAAAACTCTTTTGAAGTTAAACCTCCATTTTTGAATACCAATTCCTTTGCTCCTCCCCCCTGCCACAATCTTAGTTTTGTCCAGAGACACATAATATAATATGGGAAATTCATCTTTTAAGCAAGTATTTTCAACCCAAGTGTCAGTCCAGAACTTTATTCTCCTGCCATCAACAATGTTCAGAACTATGTTCTGCTTGAAGAAATCCACCAGCTCAAGACACAAGCCAGCAACACCCACTATATCTCTCCAGATCATGGTTAGCTTGTTATTTTCAATAGGTAAAGGCCACCATCCCCTTCCAACCTATGGGTATTTACTGCATATCACTTGTTTCCAAAGAGCATTATCTTCAGTTCCAAATCTCCACCACCATTTCAACAGAAGACAATGATTCCAAAGTCTAACCTTTCTAATTCCTAAACCCCCTTGACTTTTACTTTGAGTGATCTCCCCCAATTTAACCAAGTGAATTTTCCTCCTAAGCTTATCACCTCCCCATAAAAATCTAGACTAAATCTTTTCAAACTCGTTTGCAACCCCTTCTGACATCTTAAACAAAGATAAGTAATATACTGGTAAAGAAGATAACACAAACTTAATCAATGTCAACCTATTTGCAAATGATAAGAATCTCTTTTTCCAAGAAGCCAATTTTTGTTTACATTTATTAAGTACTAGTTGCCAAGTCCTTCTTCGCCTTGGATTAGCTCCCAAAGGCTAACTCAAATATTTGAGTGGCGATCTTTGATGCAAGCAATTTAGTTTAGCAGCAAGTTTTTCAAGAAAATCATCATTAATCCCAATCCCACTTACCACACTCTTATGGTAGTTAATCTTTAGCCTTGACAATATTTCCAAACATCTCAAGATCCTTTTGCTGGTAACAACCTCCTCCCAATTAGCTTCACAAAACAATATTGTGTCATCGGCAAACTGCAAGTAGGTTATCTTTACACCATTAGATCCAACAGCTGCCCCTTTAATCAACCCCATTTGTAAAGCTCTGCCCAACAAGATGTTTAAACCCTTAGCCACAATGTTAAAGAGGAATTGTGATAATGGATCACCCTGTCTAAGCCCTCCCTGAGGTCTGAACTCAGCTGTTGGTGATCCATTAACAAAATAGAGAACCAATCCATTAAATCAAAAAATTCAAAACTAAAAATAATTCATATATTAAATATATCGATTACATAATAAAATCCTAATAGCCACCTATTACATGATTATTATCCAAACACATAATAAAAATTAATTTGATAAATAAATAAATAAATAAATGTGTAAAAAATTTATAAGTTTTACACAATTTTATCTTTGGTGGGTAGAAATAATTTTTAAAAATTCAAAAATATTTTTTTGACATTTATTTTTGTCAAATTCATTTATATTTTTATCAAATTAACAATTTTCCCCCTGAAATTGAGTAATGGTATCTTCAATTGTCTTTATTTGAAACAAGATTCAAAATTCTGGATCAAATGTATCACAATTGAAAAGTTAGGGACCAAAAAGACACAAATCCCAAACTATAAGGACCGTTAATGAAATTCGCCTTAGAAAAAATATTTAAAATTTAAAATATAGATTAGTTTGATAATACCTTTTTTAAGATAAAATTATTTTTAAAACCGCTGATGCGTTTGTTAAATGTTAAAAAAAATAATTTTTTGTTAATAAAAAGTTGAGTAGATCATTAGGGTTTTTTTAAAAAACATCTTTTTAGCCAAAAAATAACAGATATTTTTTCTTTTGCTTATTAGCTAAAAAGCAACTAAAAGGCTAAAATCAAACAAAGAACATGTCCCACATCACACTCAATTTAAATCTACACCATCTCAGTCCAACAATTTTTATTTTATTTTTTAAATATAAATCATACAATCAAACTTTGTACACTTTTAAAATACTTTTTAGGTAGATAGTATTTCATAAAGTGACATTTCCATCACTATAATTAACCATGGCTTGAGGAATGCTGCCTCAATCTTTCAAAAGATTGTCTGAATTGTTCTCTCTCCCTTTCCCTCATATCAAAGTGTCTTTGTCAAATGGATACATGATATATCATTAGTGCACAATGAAGCTTTGATGGAATATAAAGTTTTGTTTGTGTTTAAAGAAAGACTTCAAAAAGCTCTTATTTGAACTTATTTAATAGGAATCTTGCAATCATCAGAGTGAGAACTTTCCATGTAGATTAAAGTCCACATGAACAAAAGGCATTAGCAAAACTTACTGTAGTCTAATCTTTGTGAATACACACACTTTCTTTATTGTGAAACTATATATAAATATTAATAAAACATCATCGTGCATTATAAGAAATGGATTCATATGAAGATTGCAATGAAAGGACATGGGTCATGCAAAAGATTTCAATCTGTATAGCTAATAATTGTTTCTTCCTTTTTTGTTTTTCTTTCACTTTTTGTTTTTGTTTTTCTTTTGTGGTTGTGTGCTGATTCAAGCTAAATTTAGCTAAATTTATCAAAGATCAAAAGGAGAATGCTAGATATATGGATTTTGGGACATCTATCATATATAATTTTTTTATTTTCTTTGATGGAATATATCGATTTTTTTTCTTTTCTTTTCTTTTTCTTTTGTTTGCTTAAGCACCTACAGGATTTTGGGACATTTATCACATATAATTTTCCGGAATTATGTTGTATAGTTAACATAATTGTATGAAAGTGTCATAGAGAGCAACAAAAGTTCACAGAGCACTTAATTAACTCCTACGAGCAAAATCTCGGGATCCATAGTAATTAACAACAAAGAATGATACCTAATAATTTTTAATTTAATTTATTTATTTTGTGATATAAGAATAAAAAATAAAAAAACATTTTTTACTTTGGCAAATTAGATTTGGATTTGGGGTGCTATTCTATGTAACTTGATAGATTGTTAAAAGAACAAATTACACTAACAGTTCATATAGTTTGAGATTTGTGTCATTTTAGTTCCTGACTTTTCAATTGTAACATATTTGACCCTGAATTTTAAATCTTGTTTCAAATAAGGACAATTGAAGATACTATTGCTCAATTTCAAGGGCAAAGTCGTCAATTTGATAAAATATAAACTAATTTGATAAAAATAAATGTCAAAAAATATTTTTGAATTTGACAAAATTATTTCTACCCATCAAAGATAAAATTATGTAAAATTAATAAATTTTTTACACATTTATTTATTTTTTTACCGAATGATAATCATGTAATGAGTAGTTGTTAAGCTTTTAATGTGTAATCAATATTCAATATATGAAATGTTTTTAGTTTTTGATTTTTTTATTTAATGAATTGGTTTAATAATGATACCAAAATTGTCGCCATATTTTACTTTTGGAAAAACAAAAACTAATTTAATAAAATAAAAAACAACCACATATCATATGGTCATCATCAAAACACATAATAAAAATTAATTTGATAAAAAATAAATAATGTGTAAAATATTAATCAATTTTACATAATTTTATGTTTGGTGGGTAGAAATAATTTTTAAAAAATAAAAAATATTTTTTTTGATATTTATTTTTGTCAAATTAGTTTATAATTTATCAAATTGATGACTTTGCCCTTGAGATTGAGCAATGGTATATTCAATTGTTCTTATTTGAAACAAGATTCAAAATTTAGGATCAAATGTGTCACAATTAAAAAATCAAAAATCAAAATACCATAATACCCAAACTACAAGGACCTTTAGTGCCATTCGCCCTTATTAAAATTACAGAAGTGCTTCATACCCCCACTGGGTCGACCCCCAGTGAGGTGGCGGCCCCCGATTTGCTGCAATCACAAAAAAAAAAAAAAAAAAAAAACTGTTTTTCTTGGCCAATCCCCCAGTGACACCTCACTGGGGGTCGACCCCAGCTGGTGGTGGGAAGCTTTTCTGTTAAAATGATATGATGAGGACTAGCTCTAGACTAGGTATATATTAGGGAAGAGGAAGAGCCCTTATTAAAATGATATGATGAGGACTAGCTCTAGACTAGGTATATATTAGGGAAGAGGAAGAGGAAGAGGACATCTGAGCAATTTGTGTGTATTAACTATTAGTTTATATTGTACAAGTCAACAATGCCTGGATTGTCAACTTATATTGTTCGTTCTGCTTCCAAAGCAAGTACTTTCGCAAAGCAAAAAGAAAAAAAAGAAGGAAAAAAAGAAAAAGAAACAATAATTAGCAAAAGAACATCCTTTTAAATTATACAAAACCTTTTACCTAATTTTTTTTTTGTTGTTTATATAGTTGTCTTCTTTTAAATAAGTCTAAGCTTCATAGTGAAGTTTCTTAAGCCATTTTTTAGCAGTTTGTCACACAATACAGCACTTCCTTTCCATTAACATATTTAATTATCATGTCTAAGTGCTTAAACTTTACTTAAGTACTTCCAAAGTGAGTAGCTTTTACTTTTCTTCTTTCCTATAGCCCCCACTTAATTTCATTGTGATTAGATCGGTTTCAATAATATCCATCCATAGAACAGTTTACTTATGATAAATAAAGATTATTTGGTGTGTATTATATGATGATCCTATAATGCTTTTGGCTTAATTATGTCTAATCAAAAAGAAAAACACAAAAGATTGTCAACTTAACAACAAATTAGCCACTTTTTACTAAGTTAATTAAGTACTAATAGGCGCACGCGAGTCATGATTTTCAAGGCTTGTGCATTGCACATTCCTTTTTAGTGGAATGCAATATTTTATTATCTTATTTTCTCGTTGCCCTTTTTTTTTTTTTTTTTTTCTTTTCGTGGAAGAAAAAGAACTTCGTTTCATTTTATATTAATAGTAGTATGATTAGGTACAATAGATAATTGAAGAAGAAAGCTGAAAATCTAAATTCCTAAAAAATCACACACACAAAAAAGGAGCAAAGGTACAACACTTGCGCTCCGTTTGTTTCGATGAAAATGAAAAATGATTTTAATGATTTTTTTCCCTTCAAAAAATGTTATTTGTAGAAAACATTTTCATGTGTTTGGTTGTGACCTTAAAACTAATGTATTGGTGGTGATGGTGGTGGGGGTGGAAGTGGTGGAGGTGGTAGTAGCAATGAGGTGGTAGAAGAGATCTAAATTGCCAAAATACTACAATAGAAAAAAAAAAAAAAGGAGCAATGCTACAATACTTAAACCTTTTTAACTTTTCTTTATTTTGCAAGTTTAGTTTTCCTTTTCAATGGTACGGAAATAATAAAATAGTTCTATACAATATTGCTCCTTATAATCAAACTGTAAAACAGTTTACACCTCAATTTTTACATGGTGATTTCTAAACATGGTCTAGGACATGGTGGGACACAAGTTACCAACAACGGTAAGTTGAAATTTTTAATTTTTTTTTTATTTATTATGGAAATATGAAAATCAATCTTGTTGAAAAAGTTGCAAAGAACCGTCCTAAACAACCATATAGCGGTGGTGTTATATGCACCAATTAATATACACATTAGTGTACTAACTAGTGTTATGTCATTATTACTGACTTCACCTATTATACAAATTACAAATATTCAAAACCTCTAAAATTATGCCACATTATCTGTTAATATACTAGTTAGTACATTAATTGGTACATATAACATTATTTACCATATAATGTACCTCTTAAGAGCGTTGTTTTCTTAAAAAAGAATAAGAAGTTAGTTGATGCATGTTGATTGGACTAAATTGAAATGATTTATAAAATTTAAGGGTAAAATTGATGCAATTAAAAACTAATTTGTCCATCTATCTATGTTCTTCTTTGTCCCTTTCATTAGCAATCAAATTCAAAGTCTAGTAATAGATTTGATCTTAAAGAAACATCCTAAGATGATCATTATATGAATCTATTGCCATCTCAAAATCTTATAAATGTAAAATTTTAAAAAGAAAAAGAAAGATTGAGGAAGATGCAAAATTATAGCACAAGAAAAGCTTTAGAGGAACAATTGGGTGCTTTTTTTGCATGAGAATTTATGTGGGGTTGGAGATTGATCTTTCTTATGATCCTCCTCTTTTATTGTTTCCATCAAGATCCTAATAATTACCTTTTATGCTTCATCATGATGAAACTAATTTTTTTAAGGGCCTACCATTCACTTGACAACATCTAATGAGTAAAATGTCTTGTAAAAATCATAATTATTTTGAATTAAATTAAACAAAAAAGTAAAAAATAATTTGAGTAAATGAAAAAGTTCAGCGGTGATGGTTTAATTACGTTAACACACTACAAGAAAAAATACTTTTGGCGACTAAATTTTTAGTCGCCAAAAGTTCTCTTTTAGTCGCCAAAAGTCGAATTTTCACTTTTCCCGACTAAATAATTTAGTCGCCGCTGTGGTCGCCAATACATGGTCGCCAATACCTTTGGCGACTAAAGATTAGTTAGTCGGCAATATACAGGTCTTCAGCGACTAAAGTTTTAGTCGCCAATAGTCGATTCCATTTGTGGAATTATACATTTAGCGACTAAAGTTTTAGTCGCCAATAGTGATTTTTTTTTTATTATTTATACAATTGGCGACTAATTTTTTCGTCGGCAATTGTCACTCTTTCTGGCGACCACAGTATTTTGTCGCTAAAAGCATTTTTCAAAAAAAATAAAAGATTACCCACTGTGTCTCAGCATCTCCCACGCTTCGAACCTGCAACCTCCAAGCTCCAAACCTTAACAACACACGCCACCCCATTATGCCACTCAACCATCACATAAATATAATTGCAACTTATATTATTTATATATTACTTTCACCAGTATTAATACAACACTATATATATAAATATAATTATATATATTCAAATATAAATTATGTAGAAAATAAATTATTTATTAAAAAAAAATTTATCTCACTTTTGGCGACTAAATCCATTATTTAGTCGCCAATTCTACAATTTTAGGCTACTAATTAATTCTGCAGTCGCTAAAAAAAAATGTTGCACCAAAAAACACACCTTTTGGCGACTAAACCTGTTTTTAGTCGCCAAAAACGTCCCCTTTTGGCTACTAAACTGAATTTTAGTCGCCAATACTCGGTTTTTAGCTACTAATTTTTTTTTGTAGCCAAAAAGCTTCGCTTTCAGCGACTAATCTGGTTTTAGTCGCCAAAACACCTACAATCGGCGACCAATCTGCTTTTTAGTCGCCAAAACCAGCACCTTTGGCTACTAAATTATTTTAGTCGGCAAAAACCATCACTTTTGGCGACGAAAATTGTGTTAGTCGCTGAAACCCATATAATAGGCGACCAAACTGATTTTTAGTCGCCAATACATATACATTTGGCTACTAAATGGTTTTAGTCGCCAAAAGTCTTCAATTTTGGCGACCAAAATGGATTTAGTCGCCATTTGTACAACTTTCAGCGATGAAATTCATTTTTTTAGTCGCCATTGGTGCTTTTTGTTGTAGTGACATGAATGGATGTGTTTTTCACCCTGCAAGTTCAGAGTTCGCTCAATATTCTTGAAGCTTAAAGTAAAATTTTAATCAGAATTTTTATATATTTGTGATTTTAAGATTGTAAATTTTTTCAATTCAATTCCATATCTACTTTTGTAATTAAGATGACTTTTACCACTTTTGTTAGTGAGGACACTTGAACAATGATAGATTTTGTTAAGCTTTTAGATTATTTATTTATTTATTTATTCTCTCTTGTTAGAACTTTGGGCAAAGAATGTGCCTTATTCATTCTTTATTGAGGACCTATTGACGGAGTTTTTTTTAGCATTCGCAGAAGTTTTATATATATAAATATATTATTTAAATATGCCTTTGGATAATAAAGAGTTTTATTTTTTGTGTTGAGCCTTAAGATAAGGGTCTATTATTTTGTTGAGCTTTTAGACAAGAAAAATTACTATTGTTATTATTATTTATTTTTTTGAGAATTCTTCAAATATCAAAAAGCCTAAAAAATTGAGAAATTGGAAAAATTGGCCACTTTATTTTAGCTTGGAAAACAAAAATTATGGAACTAAAAAATTTTAGACATGAAGGTTAGAGCAAAGTCTGTTTTATTTGATTTTCGAAGCATTTATTAAAAGTGTTAAGGGCTTTATAATTTCTTTCATTTTTTTAAAAGAAATTTTATTTATTATTTAAATTTACTATACAAAAATATATGTAACTAAAGATGGGTTTCTTTATAAATAGGAGTAACCTTATTTTATATGCAGTTTGGAAATTAAGGAATTTTTTTGTTGAAAATTCATATGTAAAAATGAATTTGAATTATATATTAATATCTTTAAATAGAATTTTTGAATATACAATATTACTATTTATACATTTTTTTATTTTTTTTTTTTTTGTTACAAGAAAATTCTCACATCCACCCACAGGTTTAAGGCAGTGCCCGTGTCGAGATCACCAAGTCATCCTATTATTTGTTTCAGATGAAAGACTATAATGTGTCGAGATTGTCAAAGTGTCCTGTTGTTCGTTTCAAACGAGAGACTATGACCTGAGAATTTGCACTGACCTCTCAATACAAGCTCCAATTAAGTTAGGACTTGCACAGTGAGAAAAAATCAAACCCACACCAAATGATGTATTAACAGAGCAATTTGTCAAACCAAAATATCAGGCGTTACAGAGCAATTTGTCAAATCTTTATGGCCTTATGATGAGGTTGGCTTTATGGATGTAGAAGCTGATGGTAATGCGGGTGGTTTGTTGTGTGTGTGGAGGCCTGAGGGGTTTCAATTGGGCGATTGCTGCAGTAGTAGGAATTGTCTAATACTCTCAGGTAAACTTCACCAGTCATTAGAATGTGTGCTAGTTAATGTTTATGCACAGAATGATAAGAGCCTGAGGAGGAAATTTTGGAAAGTATTGGGTAATTTAAAACCTTTGTTCCCTAAACCCTGGTGCATTGGGGGTGATTTTAATGAAGTTAGGTCAGTAAGAGAAAGGAAAGGGTGCAATTCGAGCAATGGTGGTATGAATGAGTTTAATGATTTTATAAATGAATTGGAGTTATTGGATGTTCCAATGTTAGGAAGAAAGTATATGTTGTGCAATGCACAGGAAGGGCATAAATGGAGCAGGTTAGACAAATTCCTAGTCAATGTAGAATGGCTTGAGTGGTTTAGTTTCAAACTCTGGGGTTTGTCAAAGATGTTATCAGATCATTGTCCGATAATTTTAATGGAAGATGACAGGGATTGGGGGCCTAAGCCATTTAGATTCCTAAATGCGTGGGTTCTTCATCCCACTTTCATGAACAAGGTAAGAGAAGTTTGGGTTAGCACTCATGTGGTTGGATGGGCGGGTTTTAGGCTGAAGGCCAAACTGAAAGCTTTGAAAGAAGCACTGAAAGTGTGGAATAATGAAGTTTTTGGGAATGTTGAGTTCAAAATCAAAGCAACAGATGATGAATTGCAGGCTCTAGAAATTGCTACAAAAGAGAGATCTTTGCATGAGGATGAAATAGTTAGAAGCAAAGAGGTTAAAGGGGAATTGTGCAAGCTAAGGAAAATGAAAAAATGGATTTGGGTACAGAAATCTAGAGCAGATTGGGCGTTAAAAGGAGATAGGAATACTAGATTCTTTCACATCTTGGCTACAAAGAGGCAGAGTAGGAACTTGATGGACTCCATTACAATTAAGGGTAACTCTTTCAATAACCCTGCAGAGATGAGGATAGAAATTGCAAGATATTTTGGTGAAGCTTTTGCACAAAATTGGAAGGTTAGGCCCAAGATTGGAGGAATGTAGAAGTCCATTGATCCATCTCAAGCTGAGTTGTTGGAAAAGGAGTTTACTGAATCAAAAGTTTGGGCGGCAATCAAAGAGTGTGATGGGAATAAAGCACCTGGCCCCAATGGATTTAATTTGATTAGCATGCAAAAAGAGTGGAGGTTTATGAAAGCTAATATTCTCAATTTCATGGCCGAGTTCCATGAGAATGGCAAGTTGCTGAAGGGCTTGAATTCTTCTTTTGTTTCTTTAATTCCTAAGAGGCATAGTCTAGCCATTATTCAGGACTATAGGCCAATAAGTCTTATAAATTAAGTGTACAAGATTCTATCAAAGACCCTGGCCAACAGATTTAAGATTGTGTTACCAAGCATCATTAGTTCAGCCCAGTTTGTATTCTTGAGTGAGAGAAATATTTTAGATGGCATATTGGTAGCAAATGAAGTGGTAGATTGGTGGAAAAGAACCAAAAGAAGTGGGCTAATTATAAAACTTGACTTTGAAAAGGCGTATGACACAGTAAACTAGAATTTTTTGTTTGATATGTTGAGAAAATTTGGCTTTGGGTTAAAATGGTTGGAATGGATGAAAGCTTGCCTATCTTTAGCTAGAATATCAATTCTTGTGAATGGGTCTCCATCTGAGGTAGTGATTCCACAGAAAGGTTTGAGGCAAGGGGATCCAATCTCATTCTTTTTGTTAAATGTTGCAGCTGAAGGCTTAAATTTGCTTCTGGTTCGAGCAAAAGAGTTAGGTCTGATAAGAGGGGCTACTATTGGGGCTGGTGGAGTGAATGTTTCGCATTTACAATTCGTTGATGACACAATTCTATTCTGTGAGGCAGATTGGGTGGAGGTCACAAATATTAAGCGAGTGTTAAGGTGTTTTGAAGTAGTGTTTGGTTTAAAAATTAATTATCACAAGAGGGCTATCAATGGAGTGGGTATTGATGACGCAACAATTGTTGAGTTTGCTTCCAGAGTTAATTGCACAAGTCATAAATTACCTTTCAAATACTTGGGCTTGCCATTAGGGGCTAATCCTAGAAGAAAGAAATCTTGGAAACCTGTAGCGGACATGTTCAAAACTAAATTAGCTGGTTGGGAGAGAAGAATGCTTTCTTTTGCTGGAAGGGTGACACTTATTAAATTTGTGCTAGCCAATTTACCAATTTATTACATGTCAATTTTCAGGATACCTCCTGGAATAGTAAAGGAGCTTGAGAAGATTCAAGCAACTTGTTTGTGGGGTGATATTGATTTGAAGAGGAAGATCCATCTAGTGAAGTGGAAGGAGGTTGCAACTGGTAAAAAGTTTGGGGGATTAGGCATAAGGGACTTGAAAGCTGTAAATCATAGCCTTGTTGCCAAGTGGTAGTGGAGGTTTGGATCTGAAGATGATGCACTTTGGAAAAAGCTAATTTGCAGCAGATATGGATATGCTGGTGGGAGATGGTTTCCATTCCACATGGTTGATAGTTCTAGCTCTAGGATATGGAGTGATATATTATCAGTAGCACATTCAAATCCCAAACTTCATCATTTTTTTATGGAAAATGTTGAGATTAAAATTGGTAATGGGAGTAGGATTATGTTTTGAGAGGATGCTTGGCTGGGCAGAGGTTGTCTTAAAGAGAAATACTCGAGGCTTTTTAGTATTTCAAATGACAAAGAGGTTACTTTGAAAGAGATGTTGGCTAATAAAGTCAGTGATGCTGAGTGATGTTTCAACTTTAGAAGGAATTTATTGGCATGAGAAGAGGAGGACCTAAGCAACTTGAAAATGAAGTTAGGAATAAGGCTAGTAATATGTTGGGAAAGTCTGGACAGTATCATCTGGAAAGCTGATAGTTCAAGTTGTTTCAAGGTTAAGTCAGTGTTTAACTGGTGTGAGTTGACTGTTGGATCAATGAGAAATTTATTTGTTTTAATATGGAATAATGCAGCTCCCCCAAGGTCTCAATTCTTTGCTTGGTTGGTGTGGAATGGGAGAATTAAGACAATTGAGTTTTTGAAAAAAATTAGAGTTGTTACTACAAATGTGGGTGTTGTTTGTGCTTTGTGTAACTCAGGGGAGGAATCACTTAACCACATAATGCTTCATTGTTCATTCGTTTGGAGAATATGGTCAAGCATCATCAAATGGTGGGGTGTGCAGTGGGTTATTCCAGGCTTAATGGATAGCTTGTTGCAGTGGTGGAATGGTTGGAAGTTTAAAAAAAAGGTATTACAAATTTGGAAAGTATTACTTTTAGCAATTTTTCGGTCTGTTTGGAAACACAGAAATGAAGTTATTTTCAACAAGGTTCAACCCAATTTTGAAGTCCTTTACAACATCATCAAGGTTAGAGTGGCCATGTGGATGAAGTCTAGTAGGGTAGGAAGTGATTATTCTATACATCAGTTTGTAACAAATCTACATCAAGTCAGGAATTGCATCAAGTAAGAAGCCTATGAGCTGTGATTGGTTTTGAAGGTCTTGGTGGGCTGTTGGAGTTGAAATATGGTCTGCAATTTTGCTGGCGGATTCATGTTGTGTGCTGCTGTTGCATCCTACTGGTGTATGTTGCTCTGCAGTTTGGCCTATTGTTGTATGCAAGCTGCTGCTGTATGCTATTCTGTTTGGTGTTGTTGTTCTATTTTTTTTTTTTAGTTGCTCTTAATTGGTTTCTCACCAATCGTGGGTTAAGTGCTTGCAGATGATTGGGTTTTCTTTGCGGTGCCAACTTAGTTGGGATTGTAGGGGTGGCTATAATGCTTGGTGCACTTCCCTGATTTGTTAATGTAATTTACATGTTTTTTACTTTTATCATCAATAAATCTCTTTTTGGTTGACCAAAAAAAAAAAAACAAAACAGCAACTTAAGGATTTCTTCCTAACCAACTGTACTATATCGAGAGGTGAGGACACAAATATATATATATGCTTCTATGGAGAAAGAGACACCCAATGCCTTAACTTGGGTTGGGACCCATGAATAGGGATGACAATTTAAACTCGGCCCGACAGGGACCTGACCCCCCGTCCCCGATTATAATGGTTTTTTTCCGAAAAATACTCCCCACGGGCCGGGGATGGTATTGAAAAATGCATCCTTGATCAATTTCGGGCTGGAGACGGGGATAACTTTTACAGCCTTGGACCCGGCCCGTCCCCGGCTCCGTCTCGTTTCCTTCCTGAAGTAAAATTACCTTTATGCCCCTCTATCCATTCATATATATATATATATATATATACTCCTCTCTCACAGATTTGTCTCTTTCAGACCGCTCTCTCTCTCTCACACACACACACACACACACACACACATTCAAAACCCTAACCTCAAATCAAACCCATGTCGATCAAAACAAGGAAGGAGTAAACCATGGAGATCGAAGTCAATCGCAGCTCCTCTCCATCTCTCTCTCTCTCTCTCTCATCCGTTGCTCCACCACCGCCTCCGCCATTCGACCACCGCCTCCGTCATTCGACAACGAGAGTCGATCGCATCTCTTCTCCCCTCCCTCTCTCACCGCTGCAGCACTGCTCCACCACCGCCTCTGCCATTCCACTACCGCCTCACCATCGCAGATCTATCTCTCTTTTTCTTTCTCGCCATTTCTATTCTCTCTCTCTCTCTATTTTGTAAATTTTTTGTTGTTTTTTTTTTGGAACAGAATTTGTTGGGTTGTTGTTGTTAAACTGCAGATCTGTTGTTGTTGTTATTAAATTTGGTATGTTGTTGTTGTTGAATATGAATTTGTGGTTGAATATTAGATTTGGGACTGAAATTTTTTTTTTTTTTTTTGGTCGGGAAATTTTGGGGTCGGGGAAACCCGATCCCCATTAGGGGGCGGGGCCGGTGATAGGTTCCCCGTCGGGGACAGGGGAATTTCTACCGTGGGGGATCAGGGACGGGGAGTGCGATCCCCTTCCCCGCCCCGCCCCGTTGCCATTCCTACCCATGAAAGGAGGCTGATTATCCGAGCCTACCAATCCATTTATTACCGGTTTATTACACCACCCGGCCGGACTCAATAAAGCAAAATACCCGTGTATGTGAGCCTCCACCCAACAAAAACTCTCTCTCTCTCTCTCTCTCTCTCTCTCTCTAGTTAGAAAAATTACACAGGCAACAAGAGCTACAACCAGGCAGTAGGCACTAGGTTAGATTCCAGTTCCCATTTACGAGGAACAAATGGAATAAATAATTCTAAATTTATAATCTTCATCTAAACTCATCAATTACTATATTTAGTAACAGCTTTTTGACCTCATTGTTTGGCTTGAATTACATAAGTCACTTCTTTAAAAAAAAAAAAAAAATTTAAATTTTTATCAAAAAATTTTATTTTTTCAACTTATTTTATGTAGACAAATTTATAAAAAGGAATTCAAAATAAGTACACAAAAAAAATTACTATTTTTTTCATTTTTGGACTTTTTTTTATTTTTAAATTTTTTTTTAGCTCATCTCGTCGAATTGAACATTGAAATTTAAAATTTTTAAATTAATTTTAAAAATATTTACTAAAAAATGAAAATAAATGAAAAAAACTAAAAATTATTAAGTGTGAGGTATGACAAATTGCTTAGATTGGGTGGAGGTCACAAATATTAAGCGAGTGTTAAGGTGTTTTGAAGTAGTGTCTGGTTTAAAAATTAATTATCACAAGAGTGTTGTTAGTGGAATGGGTATTGATGAAGCAACAATTGCTGAGTTTGCTTCCAGACTTAATTGCACAAGTCGTAAATTACCTTTTAAATACCATTAGGGGCTAATCCTAGAAGAAAGAAATCTTGGAAACCTATAGCGGACATGTTCAAAACTAAATTAGCTGGTTAGAAAAGAAGAATGCTTTCTTTTGTTGGGAGGGTGACATTCATTAAATTTGTGCTAGCCAATTAACCAATTTATTACATGTCAATTTTCAGGATACCTCCTGGAATAGTAAAGGAGCTTGAGAAGATTCAAGCATCTTTTTTGTGGGGTGATACTGATTTGAAGAGGAAGATCCATCTAGTGAAGTGGAAGGAGGTTGCAACTGGTAAAAAGTTTAGGGGATTAGGCATAAGGGACTTGAAAGCTGTAAATCATAGCCTTGTTGCCAAGTGGTAGTGGAGGTTTGGATCTGAAGATGATGCACTTTGGAAAAAGCTAATTTGCAGCAGATATGGATATGCTGGTGGGAGATGGTTTCCATTCCACATTGTTGATAGTTCTAGCTCTAGGATATGGAGTGATATATTATCAGTAGCACATTCAAATCCTAAACTTCATCATTTTTTTATGGAAAATGTTGAGATTAAAATTATTAATTGGAGTAGG
Organism: Camellia japonica; assembly: GCA_030407325.1. Classification (NCBI taxonomy): domain Eukaryota; kingdom Viridiplantae; phylum Streptophyta; class Magnoliopsida; order Ericales; family Theaceae; genus Camellia; species Camellia japonica. The sequence continues at coordinate 130,754,400 of JAPPVO010000013.1, read as the reverse complement.
ATTATGTTTTGGGAGGATGCTTGGCTGGGCAGAGGTTGTCTTAAAGAGAAATACCCGAGGCTTTTTAGTATTTCAAATGACAAAGAGGTTACTTTGAAAGAGATGTTGGCTAATAAAGTCAGTGATGCTAAGTGATGCTTCAACTTTAGAAGGAATTTATTGGCATGAGAAGAGGAGGACCTGAGCAACTTGAAAATGGAGTTAGGAATAGGGCCAGTAATATGTTTGGAAAGTCTGGACAGTATCATCTGGAAAGCTGACAGTTCAAGTTGTTTCAAGGTTAAGTCAGTGTTTAACTGGTGTGAGTTGACTGTTGGATCAATGAAAAATTTATCTGTTTTAATATGGAATAATGCAGCTCCCCCAAGGTCTCAATTCTTTGCTTGGTTGGTGTAGAAGGGGAGAATTAAGACAATTGAGTTTTTGAAAAAAATTAGAGTTGTTACTACAAATGTAGGTGTTGTTTGTGCTTTGTGTAACTCAGGAGAGGAATCACTTAACTACATAATGCTTCACTATCCGTTCGTTTGGAGAATATGGTCCAACATTATCAAATGGTGGGGTGTGCAGTGGGTTATTCCAGGCTTACTGGATAGCTTGTTGCAGTGGTAGAATGATTGGAAGTTTAAAAAAAGGTATTACAAATTTGGAAAGTATTATCTTTAGCAATTTTTTGGTCTATTTGGAAACACAGAAATGAAGTTATTTTCAACAAGGTTCAACCCAATTTTGAAGTCCTCTACGACATCATCAAGGTTAGAGTGGCCATGTGGATGAAGTCTAGTAGGGTAGGAAGCGATTATTCTATTCATCAGTTTGTAACAAATCTACATCAAGTCAGGAATTGCATCAAGTGAGGAGCCCATTAGCTATGGCTGGTTTTGAAGGTCTTGGTGGGCTGTTGGAGCTGGAATATGGTCTGCAGTTTTGTTGGCAGATTCATGTTGTGTGCTGCTGTTGGATGCTGCTGGTGTATGTTGCTCTGCAGTTTGGCCTGTTGTTGTATGCATGATGTTGTTGTATGATGTTCTGTTTGGTCTTGTTGTTCTTTTCTTTTTTGTTTTAGTTGCTTTTAATTGGCTTTTCGCCAATCGTGGGTTAAGTGCTTGCAGATGATTGGGCTTTCTTTGCGGTGCCAACCTAGTTGGGATTGTGGGGGTGGCTATGATGCTTATTGCACTTCCCTGATTTGTTGATGTAATTTACATGTTCTTTACTTTTATCATCAATAAATGTCTTTTTGATTGATCAAAAAAAAAAAAAAAAAAGCAACTTAATGATTTCTTCCTAACCAACTGTACTATACTAAGAGGTGAGGACACAAAAAAATATATATCTATATATATGCTTCTATGGAGAAAGAGACACCCATTGCCTTAACTTGGGTTAGGACCCATGAAAGGAGGCTGATTACCCGAACCTACCAATCCATTTCTTACCGATTTATTACACCACCCAGACCGGACTCAATAAAACAAAATACCTGAGTACGTGGGCCTCCACCCAACAAAAACTCTCTCTCTCTCTCTCTCTCTCTCTCTCTCTCTATAGTTAGAAAAATTACACAGGCAACAAGAGCTACAACTAGGCAGTAGGCACTAGGTTAGATTCCAGTTCCCATTTACGGGGAACAAATTGAATAAATAATTAGTTTAAAAAAAAATGGAATAAATAATTCTAAATTTATAATCTTCATCTAAACTCATCAATTACTATATTTAGTAATAGCTTTTTGACCTCATTGTTTGGCTTGAATTATATAAGTCACTTCTTTCAAAAAAAAAAATTTAAATTTTTATCAAAAATTTTTATTTTTTCAACTTATTTTATGTAGACAAATTTATAAAAAAGAATTCAAAATAAGTACACAAAAAAAAAAATTTACTATTTTTGTCATTTTTGGACTTTTTAAAATTTTTTTTAGCTCATCTCGTCGAATTGAAAGTTGAAATTTAAAAATTTTAAATTAATTTTAAAAATATTTACTAAAAAATGAAAATAAACGAAAAAAACTAAAAATTATTAAGTGTGAGGTATGACAATATTACAAATACAATACTAATATAACAAATACATTCTAATTCTTCATATTTGTGAAATTCACGTGAATTTTCCGTGAATGCCACAAAAATCAAAGCTCAAAATGTGTTTGTAATATTATCACATTAGTACCATAAATAATATTGAATAATTATTGTGTGAGTGAATTTCTGACTACACTGCCAACTCAGTATTCAACTGAAAAGCACTGGCAGAATAGATGGCGCCTGAATGACCTGTAACAGAAAGAAGAGATTCCGGTAGTGGTTCGTCCACCTGGGGGCACTCCGACGATCAAGTTAGTTAAATGTCTCCCAAAGATAACCAAAGTGCTTAACTCACTATTCAGAATATAAATTGCGTACCTTAGACCTATGGGGTGCCTCTCTTTTATAGCCAACTCAATCCTAGCCCCAATAGAAGCCTAGCTTCAATGGACTTCAACTCAGTGCTTATCTTGGACTCTCCAATAGATAAAGATAAACTCCCTAAGAGCTTTATCCTTATCCATGCTGAGGTCTTTCCTTATTCTAGGACTCTTGTCCCTTATCCGCTTATCCTGGATTCCGGTATTCTCGCAGATAACCTCGGCCTAGCCGAGATCACCTCGGCGTCACGACCAGGACACGTGGCACCTCAGCTAACACTTCGGCGTCACCTTGGCCACGTGTTGGTACTCAGAAAATATGTCCCCACAACTGCCCCCTAGGTTCTATTACCTCGGCATCCTGAGGTGATGGAACCTATATCAGTACTTCCTTCTAGCATGTCGACTAACCTCGCTTCTTTATTCATTGTTGAAGTAAGAACTTGTTGGCTCAGTATGACCAAGACCTATAGTCTGCATCCATCAATGCCTCAGAACCATTAACCAGGTTTGTTTCAAGCTTTCCAGCCGAGATCATTCTCCAGGCTGAGGTACTGCTCCATTAAATCAAGAATTCCAAGAGCTCCTTCACGCGTATGAGTTGTCACGCATAACAACTCAACCGTTTTAGCCACACGCCTTCCCCTCACTGGATCGTACTTGATACGCGCCTGTAAGTCATCTTGTGTCTAGGTGCGCTGTCTGACAGGCACGTCACCCTAGACGTATTGATGGTATTTCGCCGCCATTCTCCGCGTTTGATCAAAATCAACTTTCTCTCTCCGTCTCTTCACTTTTGCATCCTCGTTCTCAAGCTCCCAACTCCTTCTCTCTCTAACTTTTTCTCCCAAATCTGCCATTGTCGCTCTCGCGAAGCTTTCTGCAATTACTTCCGTTCATTCCCTTCCGGCGAGGATTTTGCTGCACTTTTTCCGGTTGTTGCCACCGTCTGATCTCGGCGACCCTAATCTCCCCTGTAAGTCACTGTTCCTTTGTTTCGATTTTTGTTCTTTCCTCAAACTGTTATATTTGTATACTGCAATTGCAATGTCATTCACATTTGTATTTTTGAATCCAACCATGTATTCTGAGCACATTTATCTCATGATTTTGCTTTTTGCCCAAACCGTTCTTTAATATACACACAATACCCACATACTTGTTCATTGTGCCATTGTTCGTGGCCTTGCACCCTGGCACACACTTTGTCATAGTATTCTTGATGATTCACCACTATTTTTTATTTTGAATCATTGCTCTTGTTTCTGTTTGCCGTGTTTTTTTCTAAATTCTTGCCTTCAATCTCCATTTGCTTAGACTTAGGTTTGAGATTTGCCATAGAACACATGAATCTTAGGGAAAAACTGAAACAACCTTTACTTTGGATCGCAAAAAATCTTTACCCTAGCGTTTGTTTAGGTTTTTCCGAGGTCTTCTGAGCCTTTACAAAACACTTTGTTTCCAACTTATACACCTTCCCCCTAAGTCGACGTCATGGGTATGTGGGAACATAGGGTAAATACCCCAACCAAGCTAGAATATTTTAGGCAGGAGTTTTCCATCCCCGCCGACATCCATCTGAGGTTGGCTGGGGAGGAAGACTCCATCATGCCCACAACTGATTCTATGCCTTTCCCCGTTGTAACTTTTATTGAGTGTGGACTTAGGCTCCCACTAGACACCCTCTTCCGTGAGATACTCCATTACTATAAATTGAACCCAATGTAGCTCGCCATCAATTCCTACCGTGTCATCAATGGTATAATAGCCTTAGCCAAACAGGAGAATGCTAGGGTTACCTTAGCCGATATCCAATACTACTACACCACATGTGGCCTCAAGTTGGAGAAAGGCTATTTACTACCTCAAGCCGAGGTCCACAGAGTATAAAATCGTTGCCGACCTTCCAGACTCTAACAAGGGAGCCGGGGATGATTACTTCATTATCTCGAGGAACTGGGAGTTCGCTCCAGATGAGGACCTCCATCTCTACCCTCTTCCTCGAACAGTTTTTGTAAAGGGTAATGGTAAGAGCCTAGTGTTTATACTTACTTGTTTTTAAAGTCTTCAATACTTCGTTTGTTCTAATGTCTATTTTTCTTGCAGCTCTTCCTCAACCAGCAAAAGACTTCCGCAAGTCCTTTTTCCCTAGCAAGGGCTTGAAGAAGTTATTGGATCTACCCATTCTGAGGCGGAGAGCTCCTTTGCTACTCAACTTAATTCCCACCTATAAGTCGGTTCTTCCCGACGTTCCAAAGAAGAAGAAGAAGAGTCAGTCTCCTCCGTCCGCCACTACTTCTCCCACAACTACTTCATCATCTCGGCCAGATCAGGGATCAACCTCTGATCCAGCAGAGCAGCCATCTACCTCAGCTCCACAACTGATCCTACCATCTCAACGCCGATGACGACGCCGAACTGTTTTTGCTGCTAAGATGAGTAACAATGTTGTAAAGATATGTTCAATTGAGATTACTTTCTGAAGGAATGACTAAACTGATTTATGAAATAACACTGTTTACTGAATGAATGCTTGTCCTATTTGCGAACTGTATTCGTGGCGTCCATAGCAATTGACTGTTACTGTACTGTACTGCTACTGTCACAGAGATCTCTGTCAGTTCCCATGTTTGGAATCACTACTGTTTACTGATATGATGGCCATCAACTGACTGTTCGGTCTGTTAAGACCTACTGTACTGTTTGCTATTGGATGTACCACTTATGACTGCTATGATCGAATAGTTGTTATACTGATAAATGACTGTTTTCAATACTGAAAGGGCATTCATTCTTAACCTCTTTACGCACATGTTATTCACTGGGTTTTAGCTCACTATTTATATATATATATATATATATATGTAGGTGTCCAGGCACCGGATCGGAGCTAGGAGCGTTGGGTTAAACTCCCTTTTTGTCAAGCCAACCACTGTGCCTCACTGCAAGGTTCCAAGCCTGACCGAGCTAGGGCTGCTTAGGGGTGTTTTAGATTTCCCCCTTCTTGCATCTGTTTTTGTAATACTGTAAAGACTGTACCTGTACTGTACTGTTATGATGGGGACTTGGTCCCTAACCTGAATGCCTGTAAATGATGCATGTATATACTGTTTTGTTCTGAATGTGAATATGTTAAGAAAAGTCTTTTTGCATACAGACTGTCACAGCTCATTGGACATCTTTTAATTACTGTTTTGGCTTCCGCCAACCCCTGTACTCTGTATTACTGTTTTACTGTTAAGCAGGCCTTCGGTAATCTCAGATTACTGGTCGGTTACGGTGTTAAACCCATAGGGGCGGGTTTGGGTCGTAACACTACTGGTCCCTGGCACTCCTTGGCCCGAGGTCTTTTCTCCCGGACCTGGTACACATGCTGCAAGTGCTTTACCTTCTGGGTCTCCCCCCGTATTTCGTTTTCGTTGACCTTCGAGTGAATTACATTAATTACCCGAGGTCCGCCTGCCTGCGGTTGTTGTGCTGGGGGAGGTGGAGCTGCTGGTGCCTGAGGCAGTCTTGCCTGTTCTTCCCTTGTCCTGGCTTCATCTACAAGGTCCCTTAAATGGCCTTGCCTTACCAGGTCTTCCAGATGTGCTTTCAGGGCTCTGCAACCCTGAGTCAGATGCCCATCTTCATTGTGGTAGGCATAGTGCTTACCATGGCTTCTTCCCATAAACTCTCCTGGTACCCTTGCAGGTGTTCTGAAATAGGGCTAGGTTTGGATTTTCTCCAAGACTTTGAAAACCGGAATTCGGAATACGGTTGTGACTACCTAAGCAGCCCTTAATCCAATTTCTGGTTTGTTATAGCCACCATCACCTCGGCCTCGCTTCGGCGAGCCATTTTTCTTCTCTGGTTTCAGCGCCTTTGTTCCAGGCGTATCCTCCTCGGCCCTGGCATACTTTTCTATTCTGACCATTAATTCCTCCATACTTTTTGGCAGTGTTTTTGCCAATGATTTTCGGAGCAGGCAATTATCTTTTAGGCCGTTCTTAAATGATACAACCGCCACCTCTTGGTTACATTCTGGTATCCGGTTGAATACCTCATATTACCTTTTGGCATAGGCCCTCAGGCTTTCGTCCTCGCCAATTTTCAGAGCCATCAGGGCATCTACCCTTAATGGTTGTAGTTTGTTCGTCATAAACCTGGCCACAAACATCTCGGCCAGGCCTTCCCAGGTTTTCACAGTTCTTTTCGGCAACTTGTGAAACCAGTTTGATGCAATTTCTCTGAAGGATGAGGAGAACACCTTGCAAAGCAACGGCTCGTTCTCGGTGTATAACGCCATCGAGTTCAGGTACAAACCGACGTGAAAGCTGGGGTCCGACTTCCCGTCGTAGATCTGGAATCTCGGCATGCTAAACCTCTTCGAGGCTTCGAATTTGTCCAATTCTACCGAGAATGGCGTTCTCGGCTTGACCGGGGAGGTTACCTCAGCATCTTGTTGCCTCCTCTGTAGGTAATCCCTTAGGTCCTCCTTGGTCCGACCAGGAGCTCGGCTATCTCCTGATTTCAGTCTTTTAGGTGTACTACTCTCAGCTTTGTTGTGAGCCCTTTTCGACATCTCTTCATTAGTTGCGTCGAAGCACAACTCCTGTATTTGAACATGCCGATATTCTTTGGGGTCTGCTTCCTTGGTGCGATGTGTCCTTCGAGATTCTTCCCTTCTCGGCTCTCCTCGCCCGACCTCCCTTCAAGGCTGGTGAGAGTGTTTTTCACTCCTGGTGTGCTGGGGGGCTACAGGGATTGTTTTCTGCCCTCCTTTCTGGGCATTGGCCGCTGGAATCGGCGTGTCCTGCAGCGGGAACGGTGGCTGCATGACGTTGTTTTGCATCATGAAATTGATGACCGATTGCAGGTCTACCAATTTGTTCGTCATTCCCTTCATCTCTTCGTCCCTTCATAGGTATCTATCTTTCCATACCTGGAGGTTATCCTCGTTATAGTACTCGTTTCGGTCTAATTTCTTCTGTACGTCGCCCTCCTGGCCGACGTCCTTTCCTTCGTGATTCTTATCACGAGTCTCTTCGTTGTAGTTGTCTCTTTCGACGTCAAGGTCAATAGTCTTCCACTCCCAGTAGGAGTGTCATTTCCAACCTTCTCTCTCTGTCCGTCGTTGGCCATCTATTCTCTTTTCTTTCCCACAGACAGCGCCAAATTGTGTGAGTGAATTTCTGACCACACTGCCAACTCAGTATTCAACTGGAGAGCACTGGCAAAATAGATGGCACCTGAATGACCTGTAACAAAAAGAAGAGATTCCGGTGGTGGTTCGTCCACCCGGGGGCACTCCGACGATCAAGTTAGTTAAATGTCTCCCAAAGATAACCAAAGTGTTTGACTCACTATTTAGAATATAAATTGCGTACCTTAGACCCATGGGGGTGCCTCTCTTTTATAGCCAACTCAATCCTAGCCCCAATAGAAGCCTAGCTTCAATGGACTTCAGCTCAGTGCTTATCTTGGACTCTCCAATAGATAAAGATAAACTCCCTAAGAGCTTTATCCTTATCCATGCTGAGGTCTTTCCTTATTCTAGGACTCTTGTCTCTTATCCGCTTAACCCGGATTCCGGTATTCTCGCAGATAACCTCAGCCTAACCGAGATCACCTCGGCATCACGACCAGGACACGTGGCACCTCGGCTGACACTTCGGCGTCACTTTGGCTACGTGTTGGTACTCAAAAAATATGTCCCCACAACTACTTATGAAACAAAAGTACCCATTAGTTTTTAGGGTAAAATATCAATAAATTTTAAATAGTAATCTTATAAACTATTTAGTCTTTATTTTTTTCTTATAAATCCAAACATCTCATTCTAGTGTGAATTATATAAAGGGTAAAGTATAAATACGGTTGTGCTATATGTTAAGGGACAAATGTGAGTTTTCTCATAATATTAAAATTACTAAACGTAACACTTTAAAAAAATATTTTTGTATACTTTTTCCAAACGTAACACTCCAATGTAACACTCCGAAAATGCAACACTCTAATGTATCACATTAAAAAATTTATTAGTGTACTTTTTTTAAACATAACAACGTAACATTCCACAAAAATTTCTTAGTGTATTTTTCTTAAAAATAACACTCCAATCAATATAACACTAAAAAATTTCTTAGTATACATTTTTTAAACGCAACACTCCGATGTAACACACTAAAAAACTGTTTATTATACTTCTCTCAAACGTAACAGCGTAACATTTCAAAAAAATTTCTTAGTGTACTTTTTCTAAACGTAACACTCCAATCAATGTAACGTACAAAAACTCCTTAGTATTCTTTTTCCAAACCTAACACTCTAATGTAACATCAGAAAATCACATTAACAGAAATGTAGATTTCTGTACTCGACAACCAACACTTCAATCACCAATTCTCTCAAAAAGAATCTTCTACACCTCACTTTTTCATTTCTATCCCAAAAATGAATCAGAAAATTGAAAAAATGAATGAAAAAAAGAACTAATTAAACCATCTGCAAGATTCTTAGTAACAGGTAGTACTTTTTTGAGGACCAACTCTCTAGGAATAAATCAGCGAAGATGCACTCATTGATTGTATGATTTAGCAAGTTATTGTTGGTATCGCGCCATGGTCACAAGGGCCCGATCTCAATGCTCTTCAAGTTAATATATCCAAGGCTAGCATCATATCATGTCAACATGTATCAAAAGCCCTCAATCGAAGGGTTGCTAAGCCGATCTCTAGGGGGATGATAACTTCATTGCCAAAACACAAGCAAATGGTATCTTCCTCGTAGATTGTCTCGATGTAGTGCGATGAACCCACAATACACTCGATAATTCTTCAACCTATTTGCCCTTGGGCTTTTCCAAATACTTCTTGATGCCGTCCAAGACTACTTTGTTGAAAGTCTCTACCTGTCCGTTACTCTATGGATAAGATGGTGAAAAACAATAGGGCTAAATGTCATATATGTCGCATAACTCTCAGTAGACGTTGCAATCAAACTGAGTACTGTTATCTGAAATAAGCACCCTGGATATGCCGAACCGAGTAATGATATTCTTCCAAACAAAGCGCTTGATATCTGCATCTTGTATATGTACTATGGTTCTGCTTCAATCCACTTTGTGAAATAGTCAGTGGCAACAATTAAGAACTGCTTATTGGTTGGAGCTATTGGCAGTGGCCCAACTATATCCAAGCCCCATTGAGCAAAAGGCCAAGGACTGGTCACGAAGTTCAGTTCTTCGGCGAGCAAATGTTTTAATGGAGAAAACTTTTGGCACTATTTGCATTTCTTAACATAATCCTTAGCGTCGGTACGCATAGTCGGCCACCAATACCCTTGAGTAACGGCTTGGTAAGCCAATGATCTACCTTCTGAATGAGCGCCACAACTGCCTTCATGTATTTCAGCCAAAAAATCCTCAATCTTGTCGGAATGAACACATTCCAAGTAAAGCCCAGAGAGAGATTTTTTATAAAGTTTTTCTTGAGGATCCAAATAATATCTCAAAGCCTTATTTCGCAACTTGTGAGCTTCCTTTTTATCCTCCAGCAATTGTTCCGAAGAAAGAAATACAGCAATGGGAGCCATCCAACTCGGCCTCCCTTTGGATGGTGTTCACAACGGGATATTCGGGGATGCTGATACTCGGCTCCGAAATGAAACCCATTTCGATGGTTCGTTTAACTTCTGAGTTTACAGCCGAAGCTAAACAGGGGAGAGCATTGGCATGTGTATTTTGGTCACGAGTAATTTGATTCAGTCTATGGCTATCCAATTTCACGAGCAAGGAGTTGACATTCTCATGTAGGCTGCCATACGGTCATTTTTAGCTGCATATTTACTCTTTAATTGGTTTGTAACCAATTTGAATCACAAAATATTTACAACCATCTAGCTAATATTTGACGTGAGTTTTGAGGTCGACCAGCAGGGCTTCATATTTGGCCTCGTTGTTTGAGGCGTCAAACTCAAGTTTAATCAATTGTTCTACCACTGTTCCTTCGGGGCTCATAATAACTACTTTTTTCCCACTGCCGCACTAATTGGATGACCTATTACAATATAACTGCCAAATATCCTTGACATACATTCTCCATTCCGGTTGTGATTGGGTAGCTGACTGGTTCTAGAGGTTTAACTCAGCATGTGAGGTAGATATAGTAAACTTGGCAACAAAGTTGGCCAAAACTTACCCCTTGATAGCTGTCCTTGGTGAAATTAAAGGTCATATTGTCCGAGTTCCAATGCCCATTTGGAAACTCGTTCCAATGATTCTGCTTACTGAATGAAGGGGGTGATCCGTTAATACCTTAATGGTATAGGTTTGAAAGTAATGCATCAATTTTCTGACAGCCACTACAAAAGCTAGAATTAACTTCTCCAAGGATAAATACTGGGTTTCGGCGTCCACTATTGCCTTGCTAACATAGAAGATGCGTTTCTACTTATCGAGTTCCTCCTTCAGCAATACGGCGCTTACTGCCCGATCAGATAGTGCTAGATATAGGATAAACACGTCACCTGGTGAGGGGGTAGCCAAAAGTAGGACGAAACTGAGATAAGTTTTCAAACCTTCTAGAGCGGTTTGACATTCTAGAGTCCATTTAAATAATTTTCCTTGTCAAAGTGTTTGAAAGAATGGCCTACACCAATATGAGGATTGGCTGATAAATCTGTTAAGTGCTGCAACCATACCCATTAACTTCTAAGCTTCTTTGGCCGACCCTGGTGAGCCAAGTTCCATGATGGCCTTGATTTGTTTCGGATTAGCTTCAATTCCACGATGATTTACAACATAGCCAAGATATTTGCCGGATCCAATGTCGAATGCACATTTTGAGGCGTTGAGCTTCATTTTGTATATCAGGTGAATATTAAAGATTGTGGCAAGATCGACTAAGTGTACACCCTTTTCCTTTGGACATCACTACCATATCATCGATGTAGACTTTCTTAGTTCTGTTGATTTGATCTTTGAACATGGTATTGACCAATCTTTGATATGTTGCCTCGGTATTTTTCAATCCAAAGGGCATGACACTACAAGAAAAGTGGGTATAAAGACAGAACTTTTTGCGACGGTGGTGGCTTAGATAGAATTTTCTAGGTAGCAACGTTGGTTAGCAACAAATTGTAAAGGTTATGGTGGGAGAGGAGATGCGGTATGTCTTTTTGCAAGGTTAAGAATGTAAGTGGTTCAATTTGATTCGGTTAAGAAAAAATTTAACACATAATTGAACATTTCTATTTTGTTAGTTAAGGAACCGAGACCAACAACATATTACTATTCATTTTGTTGGTTTTTCTGTAAGTGTAAATCAAGGATTGACAAAAAAAAAAAAAAACCTTTAAGTATTTCATAAAAATCTATAAAAATTCTACATTGGGCATAAATGAAGAGAGGTGGTCGGAGATGCTCCACAAATGTTTCTTCTTTTAATTTTTGTAACAAATTGTGTAACATCAGTCATTTATATTCATAAACTTAAAAGATTTAAATATAAAAAACTATTTTAAATATAATATTTCAGTTAGTTCGATAGGTAGTGATGTAAAATTTTTAAAAACAAATGAACTATACATTATAAATAATCAATTGAAGTGAAATTTTTGTACTCTTCACGATTGGTTTTGCTTTATCAATTTTTCTTAATCCTTAGCAAGGGTGATGCAATAGCATAGTCGTAGTGGTGGTGATGGTAAAAAATTAAATAGGTCATTCGTTATCTTTCAACTATTCTATTTTTAATGCAAAAGGACTTCTTTTTTTTTTCAATTTTTAATTTAATTTAGACAGCTCAAAAATCAAGTTAAAAAATTAAATTACTTTTTTTTTTTTTTGAGTGTTTCCAAATAGGATCCTATGACATTGACCTACAACTTACAAGAAGTAATATGCTTGTATTTGATTTAATAAATAATTATGTTGAATTCCCCACTAGTTTGCACGTTGCATCCTTTGAGAAAGATTATTGAGATATTTGGTGGGAAAATATAATTAAGATATGCCACCACCTTATTATTTGACTAATGAATTTACTACATGTGGGTGTCAAAAAAAAGATATACCTGAAACAACAAACGAAATACATCTAAACTCATTCGAGATGGGCCAAATGAAGCCAAAGCCCATTGGACTGAATGTCATTGCCGAATAGACATAAAAGATAAAATGAGGAGAACGTCGAGTTAAGGGTATTTGTGTCGTACATTGGAGTCGAGTATATCAGGTAAGTCGGTATAGTCCAATTAAACCATATTGTCCATTTCCAAAAAGTATAGTAGGGAGATGGGCCCTAACAGAGTGATGATTTAAGGTTAAGCTACATGGAAAAAATATCAAGGAGAATCACTCTATAAAAGGAAAAGGGAGGCTGAAGGAGGAGGTATATTCTAAAAAATTTGTACCTTAAGAAACCAAAAACACTAATATTTCTATAGAAGCTAACTTGCTTGTCGGTGTGCTAATTCTAGCACTACCGATCGAAGTTTTTCTCTTATTTCAAGTGACAATTAGAAAGATCTTGCAAGGGCTCGTTTGGATTGAAGGAGTATTCCAAAACCACCTCTCCACAATTGGCGCCATCTATGAGAATACTCGAACTCGTCCATGGAAAAACCAAATCAAGATCCTCCAGTTACCAGAGTTGATAATGCTACAACAATAGCAACTTTCAGTCCAGAAGAAACCCCCTACAAAGAGGTCTTTGAATTTTGACTCGCTAACCTCATTTCAGCCTTCAACATTTACAGAGGATGTCATGCAAACATTAATGAATCAAATGCAACGTAGTGAACAGCATGTCGAGGACATTGCAGTAGAGAACGAGGGCTTGCATCAGTAGTTGGAAAAGTCCCAACAACTATCACCTCGATGTAAGCGAGGTAGGTCTCTAGGTGTGTAGACGAGGCGACAACGTCAACCATGGGGCATGATAGCAGCATTTCAGATTCATCTTGGTCGGAACCCAAGAAACGAACCCGAAATAATGATTTCAGTTTGATTGATGGAGAAAATTCTTCACGAGCTCAACGCACGCGAAAGAAGGGCTCAGATTCAAAAGATAGGCACAACCGTTTTGTTCGTCAAATTGCAAAGGTTGTCTTGCTAAAAAAGTTTAAAGCACCGTCGTTCACACTATATGATGGAAAGTCGGACCCCATAGATCACGTTCGTCATTACAAGTAAGCAATGACACTGCATGCTAATGACAAGGCACTCATGTGCTGAATATTCCCTAGCAGTTTTGGACTGTTCACTGTCAGATAATATTACAAGCTTGAACCGGCTTCAGTTGAAAGTTTCATTAACTCCAAAAATCCTTCAATGCTAATTCATCATCAATGAGGCTTAGCCAAAACAAGCAGACTCTTTGTAGGTAATGAAAATCAAGCCGAACGAGACTTTGCGTGAATACTTAGCGCGATATTAGGAGTGCTTTAATTTGGTGGATGGCGATTTCAACGACTCCGTGATAATCACTACCTTCAAGATGAGATTATGATAGCTCGCTTAGGAGTTCATTGACTAGAAGGCCTTCAAAGACAGTCTGGACCTTGATGAATAGGGTCGAAGAGTATTACAAAGTAGAAGATGATGTAATCCGAATTAAAACTGGAATGCAAGCTGCGGAATCGGCAGCACTTATCCTGGTACAGCCGCTGACTACTGCACCACAAAATAAAACCCATCAATGAGCCGAGAGCTAAGAGGTCGATCAAGAAGGGAGAATTACCAAGATTCACTTCGACAGAGCGAACAATATTAGATGGAAAACATGCGCTCTAGGCGGTCAAATAAAAAGTACACAGAACTGTCTGAGCCGATCAGTAAGATTTTGCCAAAAATTCAAAATTTGGTTTTCTTCAAATGGCCAACTAAGATGTCCAGGCCCCCTGACATGAGATAGAGAGACCAAAGATGCGAGTATCATAAAATTACTCCCTAAAAGATCATTTGGAAGACTTGGTCTAGGGTGGCCGACTAACTGAATACCTCCCAAAAAAGATTAAATCGTTAGGTGTACTTGCCGTACGCCCCGATTCACCTCCACTCGGTGTAATTCACATGATATACATCTTGTCTCCACTAAACAGGGTGAATACAATCTAGTTGCAATATTCCTCCCAACCTAGCTCTAAGTTCAGTAAATTAGCCAAACGATCGCTGTTGTCGAACGAAATTAGTTTTTCCGACGCCAATCTCGAAGGGGCCATCGTGCCTCATAATGAGGCTCTCGTGATTGAGTTACGGGTAAATAAGTTCGCCATTGTGCATATCTTGATCAACCAAGGGAGCACCTCTGAGATAATGTACTATAAAACGTTTCTTAAGCTTGGCTTTAAAGATGCAGATCTTATGCTAGCTGATTACTTTCTTTTCGGCTTTAACGCCAATCTGGAATACCTCTTAGGTAAGATCGTTTTACTAGTGTGTGCAGACACCAAGACGCTAGAGATTGAATTCCAAGTCGTTAAGCTTTCATCACCTTATAATATAATCATGGGCCGAACATGGCTCCACGCAATGCAGGTCATACGCAGTACTTACCATCATCTCTTTCGTTATCCGATTCAATACGACATCGAGCAAATTCGTAGTTCTTCGAAGTTAGAGAAAGATTGTTATCTCACAACCGTAGAGAAGAAGCCAAAGGAACTGAAGTGAATTTAATTGAAATTTTGGATCAGGAGAGTCTTGAGGATGTTGGGAAGACCGCGGCTGAGAAAGTAACAGAAACTCTGGACCAAGTGATAATTAATAATAATCATGAGAATTTTCTTTTGGTCGGCATAGGTCATAGTGTCGCTGAGCGACAAGAGCTGGTTTTTTTCCTCCTTGACAACATCGATGTCTTTGCATGGTCACCTTACGACATGCCAGGGGTAGACCTCGCAATTGCTATGTATAGCCTGAATGTCGACCCCAAAGCTAAGCCAGTCGTTCAGAGAAGCCGCCGTTCAGCTGCCGGACATGTCGCCGTTGTAGTTGACAAAGTTGACAAGCTATTGAAAGCTGGGGCAATTCAAGAAGTTACATATCCCATGTGGTTGTCCAATACTGTCGTGGTAAAGAAGAAGACATGGAAGTGGCGTGTCTGTGTAGACTTTACAGATTTGAACAAAGTCTGCCCCAAGGATTGTTTTCCTTTACCTTGAATTGATCAACTTATGAATGCAACCACCCAACATTAGTGCATGAGCTTCCTAAATGCTTATAGGTGGTATCACCAAATTGCCATGGATCCGATTGACTAAGATAAAACGACATTTCTCACTCCAAGGGGAACTTATTGTTACAAGGTCACACTACAAAAATTTCGAATACTCAAAATGTCGTCTCAAAAACTTTTTTGCAATGGCAACTGACTTTTAGCAATGACAAGTGGGGGGTCACAATAAAGGGCATTGCTAAAGGTTTTTAGCGACGGCAAAGTGCCGTCGCCTTTTTTTTGCGACGGAAAAGTTGCCTTTTTGCGACAAAATTATGTTGTCGGCATTAATATGTAAAAATTAGAGATTTTTTGAGACAGCATTGTGTTGCCGTCGCTAAAAGTGTTATTTGCGACGGCAAAAATGCCGTCGCGAAAGTGTTTTTATTGCGACTGGATACTTGCCGTCGCTAAAAGGTTATTTGAGACAGCACGACATGCCGTCGCTAAAAGATTATTTGCAACGACAAAGAATACCGTCGCAAAAGGTTTTTTGTTTCAACTGTTGTCAATATCTTTTGCGATGGCATTGCTTACGTCGCAAAAAAAATTTGGTTCTAATGTTTTTTTGAGACGGTGTGGTGCCATCTCAAAAAAAAAAAAAAGTAATAAAATTATTAAAAATATGAAAATTACCTATATTAAATGAAAAATAACTGAAAAAGAAACCGATAATTATATAATAATAAAAAATTTTCAATATAAAAATAACAATTCATCCATAATAAAAATATTCTTCCATTCATAACAACACATCAGCAAAATTATCCCATTTCATAATGTTGCATAATACATATACAATGTTTAAATACATAATATTGTTCACAATTCAAAATAACGTAAACAAAAACAAAAATTAGTCATAATCTTCACACGCTTGCATTCCACAAGAAGCAAACTGCTACTCGAGAAATATCTGTAAACAAAAAATAAAAATAATTAATGAAAATATAATTCTGTGTTAATATTTTAATTACAAAAAACATAAAAAATCAAGTACTATATAATTACAAAGATAATTAAGTAAATAATTTTGGCTAGATAGAAATTCGGCTTTAACTCCCAAACCGAGAACGCGATTGGAGTCTCGTCTTCTCCCACAAGCCTCTCATGCCTAGGCGGTCGTGTGTGCCAAGTTTCGCACTAAACCGATGCCGTTTGGCGATTTTGGGGCGTCAACATCTCGAATTAAAATTTCTTAAGGAACTAGTTTGCCTAGACCGAAATCCAGCTCTAATTCCCAAACCGGGAACCCGATTCGAGTCCCATCTTTTCCCACAAGTCTCTCATGCCTAGGCGGTCGTGTGTGCCAAGTTTTGTGCTAATCCGACCCTGTTTGGTATTTTGGGGCGTCAACACCTCGAATTCAAGTTTCTTAAAGAACTAGTTTTCCTAGAGTGAAATCTGGCTCTAACTCCCAAACTGGGAACCCAATTCTAGTCCCGTCTTCTCCCACAAGTCTTTCGTGCCTAGGCAGTTGTGTGTGCCAAGTTCCGTGCTAATCCGACGCCATTTGGTGATTTTGGGGTGTCAACACCTCGAATTCAAGTTTCTTAAGGAACTAGTTTGCCTAGATTGAAATCCGACTCTATCTCCCAAACCGTGAACCCGATTGGAGTCCCATATTCTCCCACAAATCCCTCGTGCCTAGGTGGTCGCATGTGCAAGGCTTCGTGCTAATCCGACCCCGTTTGGTGATTTTGGTGCGTCAACACCTCGAATTCAAGTTTCTTAATAAACTAGTTTGCCTAGAGTGAAATCCAGCTCTAACTCCCAAACCGGGAACCCGATTCGAGTCCCATCTTCTCCCACAAGTCTCTCGTGGCTAGGCAGTCGTGTGTGCCAAGTTTCGTGCTAAACCGATGCCGTTTGGTATTTTGGGGCGTCAACACCTCGAATTCAAGTTTCTTAAGGAACTAGTTTGCCTAGAGTGAAATTCGGCTCTAACTCCCAAACCGGGAACCCAATTGGAGTCCCATCTTCTCCCACAAGTCTTTCGTGCCTAGACGGTCGTGTGTGCCAAGTTTGGTGATAATCCGACCCCGTTTGGTGATTTTGGGGCTGAGCACCTCGAATTCAAGTTTCTTAATGAACTAATTTGTCTAGAGTGAAATCCGGCTCTAACTCCCAAACCGGGAACTCGATTGGAGTCCCATCTTCTCCCACAAGTCTCTCGTGCCTAGGCGGTCGCGTGTGCCTTGTTTCGTGCTAAACAGACGCCATTTGGTGATTTTGGGGCGTCAACACCTCGAATTCAAGTTTCTTAAGGAACTAGTTTGCCTAAACTGAACTCCGGCTCTAACTCCCAAACCGGGAACCCGATTGGAGTCACGTCTTCTCCCACAAGTCTCTCGTGCCTAGGCGGTCGTGTGTGCCAAGTTTCGTGCTAATCCGACACCGTTTGGTGATTTTGGGATGTCAACACCTCGAATTCAAATTTCTTAAGGAACTAGTTTGCCTAGACCGAAATCCGACTCTAACTCCCAAACTGGGAACCCGATTCGAGTCTCGTCTTCTCCCACAAGTCTCTCGTGCCGAGGCGGTCATGTGTGCCAAGTTTCGTGGTATTCCGACGCCATTTGGTGATTTTGGGACGTCAACACCTCGAATTCAACTTTCTTAAGGAACTAGTTTGCCTAGAGTGAAATCTTGCTCTAACTCCCAAACCGGGAACCCGATTCGAGCCCCGTCCTCTCCCACAAGTCTCTTGTGCCTAGGCGGTCGTGTGTGCCAAGTTTCGTGCTAATCCGACGCCAATTGGTGATTTTGGGGCGTCAACACCATTACTTTGAAGTTCTTTTTACAGCATATATTTTGCCGTGAATACAATCAATCCTTAACTAGAACATAATAAATCTACTCTTTGGTCATCAAGATTTTCTACATATATATTACAGAAAGAAGAAAAAAGTGGGATTTATCATTAGAAAAGAAAAAGCATAAAGATAAAGAAGAACAAAGGAAAGTGCAAAAGAAGAAGAGGGTTATATTTTGATGTTCTAAAGCAGTTGAAAACATATGATATAATCATACAGAAATTAGATGAACAAATTAAAGAAAATTGCCTACCTTTTCTTGTCATTGTCTCGAACAAACTTCACACCTCCATTACACAAGTTGCATACACCTATCAAAAATAAATGCCACCCAATCAAATTGCTACTTTGATGCATAATGATTAATCTTTTATATCTTGCTTCCTTTGGAGGATACAAAATGGCAAAGAAGGGAATATAAGTGAAAACATATTTTTGTACTCGAATAACTAACCCATGCAAATTTATATAAAGACAAGTCTTATTACTGTTATGCAGGAAATGATGACAGTGGATTGATTTATACTTCTAAAAAAGATGTGTTTATTCTGAGTATATTAAAGACTTTTCCGCATGTAGAAAACTGAAAATCTCAAAGTTTTTTTTTTCTTTTAATGATGTTATGTAATAAAAGCTACTACAGTAAGGAGCATATAGAAGAAGGAATGCAGAAAATAAATTTTGCTTCGTTTACTTACCTATGTGAGGCTGAGATGCAACGGTTGTTCGCTTATATGAGTGCATCAATATCAACTTGTATATGATTTTGAAGTTAGTGTAATTTTCTATGAGCCACTATTAGCAACCAAAGTGGGAGGAGAGTCAAGCTGTTCTCTGTGGCAGCAGCATCCTCCGACTTCGACCCAATTCCATAAAATTTTAGTGCTCCCAAAAACAAAAATACTCATTAGTGAATGAGGCATGGATTATGATATGAGTCAATAATGACTATTAATAAAGCATCAATTAGGTTTAATCCAGGAAAGCAAAAGATTTCTTTTTCATTCTTTTGACATAATTAATCTTTGTGTTTTAATGAATGTGTCAGAGAGTTTTCGGTGTTAGTGTGGTAATTCTTTTTTCCTTTAAATCAAAGGAAGGCACTCTAAATTTGCGATCGCATTGATGTATATATATATTTAGATCAAAGGAATGATGTCTCAGGTCTGTTGCGTTTGCACTGGTAAATTACATTGTTATGACTGCCCAAAAATCACAGCATAGTGAACAAATTGAGATGAGCTCTAAAGCAAGGCAAAAATAAAATAACAAGAACACAAGTTTGGAATAACTGACAAACCTGAGACATCTTTCCTCCTGATGTTCTTTGGTTGTGAATTATTAGTGAACTGAATGGCCTTAAAACGAAGTGTAACACATTCCCCCAAAGCTGGTACAGCGTGCTCAGCAAAACTTTTAGTAGTGCAAACATCTGAACATTGAAATTTTAATATCAAAGCTTGAAGAGCATGATTCATTTTCATCACCTAAATTCCAAATTACACTTGATTAATGAGAGGTGGAAGGTAATTCAATTTGATGACTCTGCTATTTCCATTTTGCTGCACTACTTAGGTCTGTAAGCTCTTTTTACTCAGTTCTGAATATAGACCCAATTCAAAACTTTATTTTCTTGATCCAGGAGTTTAACCTACAGATTCTCTTTTGTCTTCTTTTGGCCATATTATTCAGAATTCTTGTGAGCTTCTCAACATCAACACTATAGTACATTCCCCCCCCCCCCCCCCTTATTTTTTGAAAAAGTGAACTATAAGTTGAAAAAGAGTTGTGTAAGTACATATAATGTTATAAATAGGTTAGAATATATTCAATCAATAACTTTATAATATTTAGTTAATTTCAAAACTGTATTATATATAATTGAAACATCCTTATATAAATAATAGATTTTTGCCCAATATTCTTGCATGTTTTTAATTGATAATGAAATAGAATTATTGTTAGTGGTGCAAACAAATAATAAGATCTCATTGGGTTATATATAGGTTATGGCCTCCAATGACACCACTAAATAACCCTTCTAAGTTCTACACTACCCTGCTTGCTGGTTGAAATGAAATGGACTAACTCTGTAATTCTTTCATTTAATGAACCAGGCTAGTTATTACAACAATATTGTCAAAAATTGTTCTTATCAAGAAATTAGAAAAGTTGGAAAAATTGACATGTTACACCAATCATGCATCTCATAGGAACATGAAATATTGTAATACTTTTACCATAAGAAGGTCCTGTTTATTCCAATAATTTGACATTGCATCAAACAAAACATTATCTACAAAACTAAAATCTCTGTAAACCTTGTTACAATTATATAAAAAATAACCCATATCTATTTCATAGATTTGTAACATACCAAACCCAAAGAATAAAATTTGAACTCAATTCTGAACCCCACAGAAATTCATATTTCAGTCAAAGAATTTTCACAAGCAAAACTTGAAAATTAACAGAAGTTCACAAAAATAAATAAATAAATATGAAAATGAAAATATCCCTTCACACCAAATAACATAAATTTTACATCAAACAAAACATTATCTAGAAAATTAAAATCTCAGTATACCCTAAACCCATATATATATATATATATATATATTTCATAGATAGATGAAAATGTAAATTCATACCTCAACCATCTCCACATTTCCAGCTCGTTCTAACAACCCAGCAAGAGTAGCACTGTCGGCATTGAAAGGTAAGTTTCCAACGAAGAGTTTGAGAGCAAGAGAGAAACTAGGTTCCTCTGCATCGCTCAATAGGTCCTCTTCTTACTCGTACTCGGATGAAACCGCGACGTTTTGTATGAACTTGGAAGGTGAGGAGGCTTTGAAGGGTCTAGAAGGAAAGAGAAGAAATGAGGAACTTCGAAGGGTCTGCCGCTCGCCGGAGAAAGAAAGAGAGAGAGAGACGTAAGAAGAGATTAGGAATTTTTGGTTTTTGAGATTGGGGATTTTGGGTTTGAGGGGGGAACCCGGGCGGGAATGGAAAAGAGGGGGGCTGAGCGGGAATGGAAATTTTTTTTTTTTAATTTCCGGCACAAATGAATATTTAAATAATAAAACGGCTCATTTTTTTCGCGACGGAGGATGCCGTTGCCAAAAAAAATTAATTTTTATTAAAATAAGTTGTTTTTATAGTTAATGAATTTTTTTTTTTTCATTTACTAAGGTTAAAAATTTATTTGTTTCATATTTATTTTAATGAATAAAAATTATTATTATTATTTTTATTTGGTAGAAGTAGGGATAATATTTTAATGAAAAATATTTTCCATTAAAATAAAATTAATTTTTTGTGGTCAATGAAAAATATTTTTTTGCGACCTTTTTTTTTTTTTTTTTTTTTGGTTACTAAAAATCAAGAACTAATTTTTTGCGGTAGAGGATAGGGAGTGGCAGTAGTGGTGAAGGTGGTGGATAAGAGGTGATAGTGGTGGTGGTAGTGATAGCGAGGGAGATTAGTGGTGAAGTTGTGGTAGTGGTAGAGGAGATAGAGTAGCGGTGGTGGATGGAAGGTAATGGTAGTAGTAGTGGTGGTAGTGGAGTGGTAGCGATGGTGGTAGTAATGATAGTTGTAGAGGTGGAGTGGCAACAGTGGTAGTAGTGGTAGTAGTGGAATGGCATTTGCAGTAGTGGTGAAGGTGGTAGAGGAGATGGGTGGTGAGAGAGAGATGAGTGAGAGACAGATAGAGAAGAGAGATAGGGAGAGAGAGACAGAGACAGAGTGATGAGCGAGAGAGAAGAGTCGAAGAGAAGAGAGAAGAAGACAAAGTAGTAAACAGAAAGAGAGAGAAGGGAGAAAGTAAGAAGGTAATAAGTGTGAGAGAGACAGAGAGAGAAAGAGATATAAAGAGAGAGAGAGAAAGAGATAGAGAGACAGACAGACAGACAGAAAAAGAGAGAGAAACAAGAGATTAGCGAGAGATAGACAAAGAGAGAGAGAGAAAGAGAGCAAAAATAGATGATCGAGAGAAAGACATAGAAAAAGAGAGAGAGACAAAGAGAGAAGAAAGATGAGGGAGAGAGACATAGAGAGAAGAAAAATGAGCGAGAGAGATAGAGAAATAAGAGAGATAGAGAGAATAGAGATGAGCGAGAAACAAAGAAAGACAGACAGAGAAAAGTGATGAGTGAGAGAGAGAGACAAAGAGATAAAGAGATAGAGAGGAAGAGAGATGAACAAGAGAGACCGAGAGAGATAGAGAGATGAGAGATGAGCGAGAGAGACATAGAGAGAAGAGAGATGAACGAAAGAGACAAAGAGAGATAGAGAGAAGAGAGATGAGCGAGAGAGACAAAGAGAGAAGAGAGATGAGAGAGATAGAGAGAAGAGAGATGAATGAAAGAGATAGAGAGAGAAAAGAGATGAGAGAAGAGATAAATGAGTGAGAAAAACAGAGAGAGAAAGAGACAGATAGATAGACAGACAAATAGAGAGAGAAGAGTGATAAGTGAGAGAGAGAAAGAGAGGAGAGAGAGGAAGATGAAAAAATGAGTGAAAAGAGATAGACAGGGAGAGAGAGAGAGAGAGAAAAAAAAAAGAGTGAAAAGAGATAAACGAAAGAGAGGCAGAGAGAGATGAGCGAGAGAGCAAGAGAAGAGAGAGAGAGAAGAGAGACAGGGGGAGAAGAGAGATAGAGAGAAGAGAGATGAGCAAGAGACACAAAGAGAAAGAGAAAGAGACAGACAGACAGAGAAGAGTGATGAGTGAGAGAGAAAAAGAGAAGAGAGACACAGACACAGACACAGAGAGAAAGAGAAAGACAGACAGACAGACAGAGAAGAGTGATGAGTAAGAGAGAGAAAGAAAAGAGAGACAGAGACACAGAGAGAAAGAGAGAGAGAAAGACAAATAGAGAAGAGTGATGAGTGAGAGAGAGAAAGAGAAGAGAGACAGAGACAGAGATAGAGAGACAAGAAGATGAAAAAATTGGTGAAAAAAGAAATGTTATATCAAAAGAGTAAGATGATGTCGTTTTTTTTATTATTTTTTTTTTGTGACAGAAAATATCCGTTGCATTTATTTAAACCATTTTGTGACTATATATATATGAAGGCGTCTCAAAGGCACAATATATATATATATATATATTTTTTTTGCAACTGCAGCTGGTGCCGTCGCAAAAACTCTATTTTTTTGCGACAACAATTTCTGCCATCGCAAATACTCTATTTTTTTTTTGCGACAGCATTTTCAGCTGTCGTAAATACTCTATTTTTTGCAACAGCAAGTTGTGTCATCGCAAAAAGTCATATTTTTTGCGACGGCAAGTTATACCGTCTCAAAAGGTCACATTTTTTTGCGACGGCAGAAATTGCTGTCGCAAAAAAAAATAGAGTATTTGCGACGACAAAGATTGCTGTCGTAAAAAAATAGAGTTTTTGCAACAGCACCAGCTGCAGTCGCAAAAAAAAAAAAAAAAAAAAAAGAGTTTTTTGCGACTGTAATAGGTATCGTTGCAAAAAAAAAAAGTAAATATATATATATATATATATTGTGGCTTTGAGACACCTTCATATATATATAGTCACAAAATGGTTTAAATAAATGCAACGGATATTTTCTGTCAAAAAAAAAAAAACGACGTCGTCTTACTCTTTTGATATAACATTTCTCTTTTCACCCATTTTTTCATCTTCCTGTCTCTTTATCTCTGTCTCTGTCTCTCTTCGCTTTCTCTCTCTCACTCATCACTCTTCTCTATCTGTCTGTCTGTATGTCTATCTCTCTTTCTCTCTGTGTCTCTCGCCCATCTCTCTTCTCTCTCTTTCTTCTCTTTATCTCTCTCGCTCTCTCGCCCATCTCTCTCTGTCTCTCTTTTGTTTATCTTTTTTCGTTCTTTCTCTCTCTCTTTCTCTCTAACTATCTCTTTTCACCCATTTTTTCATCTTCCTCTCTCTCCTCTTTTTTTCTCTCTCACTCATCACTCTTCTCTCTCTATTTGTCTGTTTGTCTCTCTCTTACTCATCTATCTCTTCTCTCATCTCTTTTCTCTCTCTATCTCTTTCGTTCATCTCTATTTTCTCTATCTCTCTCGCTCATCTCTCTTCTTTCTATCTCTTTCATCTCTCTTCTCTCTGTGTCTCTCTCGCTCATCTCTCATCTCCCTATCTCTCTCTTTGTCTCTCTCACTCATCTTTCTTCTCTCTATGTCTCTCTCACTCATCTCTCTTCTCTCTATCTCTCTCGTTCATCTCTCTTCTCTCTTTGTCTCTTTTTCTGGCTCTCATTCTCATTCTCTATCTCTTTCTCTCTTTCTCTCTCTCTCTTACTCATTACTCTTCTCTGTCTGTCTGTCTTTGTCTCTGTCTCTCTCTCTTTCTCTCTTTCACTCTCGCTTATCTCTCTTCTCCCTATCTCTCTCATCTCTCATCTCTCTCTGTCTCTCTCTCACTCTCTCTCTTTTTCTATGTCTTTCTCTCGATCATCTCCTGTTTCTCTCTCTTTTTCTATCTGTCTCTGTCTCTATCTCTTTCTCTCTCTCTCTCTCTATATCTCTCTCTCTGTCTCTCTCTCTCACTCATTACTCTTCTTTCTATCTTTCTCTTTGTGTCTGTTTGTCTGTCTCTCATTCTTCTCTCTCTCTTTCTCTCTCTGTGTCTGTCTGTCTATCTGTCTGTCTCTCTCCCCCATTGTGTTCACCTTGATCACTCTCTCTCTCTCTTCTTCTCTATTTACCGAGCTCTCCACTACAAGAAAAGCACTTTTAGTGACCACTTTGTCTCTCTCTCGCTCATCACTCTGTCTCCGTCTTTCTCTCTCTCT
Source organism: Camellia japonica (assembly GCA_030407325.1). NCBI lineage: Eukaryota > Viridiplantae > Streptophyta > Magnoliopsida > Ericales > Theaceae > Camellia > Camellia japonica. The sequence continues at coordinate 130,729,189 of JAPPVO010000013.1, read as the reverse complement.
CTCTCTCTCTCTCTCTCTTATCTCTCTTCTCTATCTGTCTCTCATTCATCTCTCTCTCACCACTCATCTCCTCTACCACCTTCACCACTACTGCAAATGTCATTCCATTACTACCACTACTACCACTGTTGCCACTCCACCTCTATAACTATCGTTACTACCACCATCGCTACCACTCCACTACCACCACTACTACTACCATTACCTCTCTTCCACCACCGCTACTCTATCTCCTCTACCACTACCACAACTTCACCACTAATCTCCTTCGCTATCACTACCACCACCACTATCACCTCTTATCCACCAGCTTCACCACTACTGCCACTCCCTATTCTCTACCACAAAAAATTAGTTCTTGATTTTTAGTAACAAAAAAAAAAAAAAAAAGGGTCGCAAAAAAATATTTTTCATTGATCACAAAAAATTAACTTTATTTTAATAGAAAATATTTTTCATTAAAATATTATCCCTACTTCTACCAAATAAAAATAATAATAATAATTTTTTATTCATTAAAATAAATATGAAACAAATAAATTTTCAACCTTAGTAAATGAAAAATAAAAAATAATAAAAAATTCATTAACTATAAAAATAATTTATTTTAATAAAATTTTTTTTTTTTTTGCGACGGCATCCTCCGTTGCGAAAGAATAAGGAGCCGTTTTATTATTTAAATATTCATTTGTGACGGAAAGAAAAAAAAAAATTCCATTCCCGCTCACCTCCCCTCTTTTCCATTCCCGCTTGGGTTCCCCCCCCCTCAAACCCAAATTCCCGAATCTCTTGAACCAAAATCCGCAATCTCAAAAACAAAAAATCCCTAATCTCTTCTTACGTCTCTCTCTCTCTCTCTCTCTCTCTCGGCGAGCAGCGGCAGACGACGGTGAGCGGCAGACCCTTTGAAGTTCCTTATTTCGAAGTTCCTCATTTCTTCTCTCTCCTTCTAGACCCTTCGAAGCCTCCTCACCTTTCAAGTTCGTACAAAACGTCGCGGTTTCATCCGAGTACTAGTAAGAAGAGGACCTATTGAGCAATGCAGAGGAACCTAGTTTCTCTCCTGCTCTCAAACTCTTCATTGGAAACTTACCTTTCAATGCCGACAGTGCTACTCTTGCTGGGTTGTTCGAACGAGCTGGAAATGTGGAGATGGTTGAGGTATGAATTTACATTTTCGTCTATCTATGAAATATATATATATATATATATATGGTTTAGGGTTTACTGAGATTTTAATTTTCTAGATAATGTTTTGTTTGATGTAAAATTTATGTTATTTGGTATGAAGGGTTATTTTCATTTTCATATTTATTTATTTATTTTTGTGAACTTCTGTTAATTTTCAAGTTTTGCTTGTGAAAATGCTTTGACTGAAATATGAATTTCTGTGGGGTTCAGAATTGAGTTCAAATTTTATTCTTTGGGTTTGGTATGTTACAAATCTATGAAATAGATACAGGTTTTTATTTTTTATATAATTGTAACAAGGTTTACAGAGATTTTAGTTTTGTAGATAATGTTTTGTTTGATGTAATGTCAAATTATTGGAATAAACAGGACCTTCTTATGGTAAAAGTATTACAATATTTCATGTTCCTATGAGATGCAGGATTGGTGTTACATGTCAATTTTTCCAACTTTTCTAATTTCTTGATAAGAACAATTTTTGACAATATTGTTGTAATAACTAGCCTGGTTATTAAATGAAAGAATTACAGAGTTAGTCCATTTCATTTCAACCAGCAAGCAGGGTAGAGTAGAACTTAGAAGGGTTATTTAGTAGTGTCATTGGAGACCATAACCTATATATAACCCAATGAGATCTTATTATTTGTTTGCACCACTAACAATAATTCTATTTCATTACCAATTAAAAACATGCAAGAATATTGGGCAAAAATCTATTATTTATATACGGATGTTTCAATTATATATAATACAATTTTGAAATTAACTAAATATTATAAAGTTATTGATTGAATATATTCTAACCTATTTATAGCATTATATGTACTTACACAACTCTTTTTCAACTTATAGTTCACTTTTTCAAAAAATAAGGAGGAGGGAGGGGGGGAATGTACTATGTTGTTGATGTTGAGAAGCTCACAAGAATTCTGAATAATATGGCCAAAAGAAGGCAAAAGAGAATCAGTACGCTAAACTCCTAGATCAAGAAAAGAAAGTTTTGAATTGGGCCTATATTCAGAACTGAGTAAAAAGGGCTTACAAACCAAAGTAGTGCAGCAAAATGGAAATAGCAGAGTCATCAAATTGAATTACCTTCCACCTCTCATCAATCAAGTGTAATTTGGAGTTTAGGTGATGAAAATGAATCATGCTCTTTAAGCTTTGATATTAAAATTTCAATGTTCAGATGTTTGCACTACTAAAAGTTTTGTTGAGCACGCTATACCAGCTCTGGGGGAATGTGTTACACTTCGTTTTAAGGCCATTCAGTTCACTAATAATTCACAACCAAAGAACATCGGGAGGAAAGATGTCTCAGGTCTGTCAGTTCTTCCAAACTTGTGTTCTTGTTATTTTATTTTTGCCTTGCTTTAAGCTCATTTCAATTTGTTCATTATGCTGTGATTTTTGGGCAGTCATAACAATGTAATTTACCAGTGCAAACACAACAGACCTGAGACATCATTCCTTTGATCTAAATATATATATACATCAATGCGATCGCAAATTTAGAGTGCCTTCCTTTGATTTAAAGGAGAAAAGAATTACCACACTAACACCGAAAACTCTTTGACACATTCATTAGAACACAAAGATTAATTATGTCAAAAGAATGAAAAAGAAATCTTTTGTTTTCCTGGATTAAACCTAATTGATGCTTTATTAATATTCATTATTGACTCATATCATAATCCATGCCTCATTCGCTAATGAGTATTTTTGTTTTTGGGAACACTAAAATTTTATGGAATTGGGTCGGAGTCGGAGGATGCTGCTGCCACAGAGAACAGCTTGACTCTCCTCCCACTTTGGTTGCTAATAGTGGCTCATAGCAAATTACACCAACTTCAAAATGATATACAAGTTGATATTGATGCACTCATATAAGCGAACAACCGTTGCATCTCAGCCTCACATAGGTAAGTAAACGAAGCAAAATTTATTTTCTGCATTCCTTCTTCTATATGCTCCTTACTGTAGTAGCTTTTATTACATAACATCAGTAAAAGAAAAAAAAAACTTTGAGATTTTTAGTTTTCTACATGCGGAAAAGTGTTTAATATACTCAGAATAAACACATCTTTTTTAGGAGTATAAATCAATCCACTGTCATCATTTCCTACATAATAGTAATAAGACTTGTCTTTATATAAATTTGCATGGGTTAGTTATTCGAATACAAAAATCTGTTTTCACGTATATTCCCTTCTTTGCCATTTTGTATCCTCCAAAGGAAGCAAGATATAAAAGATTAATCATTATGCATCAAAGTAGTAATTTGATTGGGTGGCATTTATTTTTGATAGGTGTATGCAACTTGTGTAATGGAGGTGTGAAGTTTGTTCGAGACAATGACAAGAAAAGGTAGGTAATTTTCTTTAATTTCTTCATCTAATTTATGTATGACTATATCATATGTTTTCAACTGCTTTAGAACATCCAAATATAACCCTCTTCTTCTTTTGCACTTTCCTTTGTTGTTCTTTATCTTTATGCTTTTTCTTTTCTAATGATAAATCCCACTTTTTTCTTCTTTTTGTAATATATATGTAGAAAATCTCAATGACCAAAGAGTAGATTTATTATGTTCTAATTAAGGATTGATTGTATTCCAGGAAAAATATATGTTGTAAAAAGAACTTCAGCCCCAAAATCACCGAACGGCGTCGGATTAGCACGAAACTTGGCACACACGACCGCCTAGGCACGAGAGACTTGTGGAAGAAGACGGGGCTCGAATCGGGTTCCCGGTTTGGGAGTTAGAGCCAGATTTCACTCTAGGCAAATTAGTTCCTTAAGAAACTTGAATTCGCGGTGTTGACGCCCCAAAATCACCAAATGGCGTTGGAATAGCACAAAACTTGGCATACACGACCGCCTAAGCACGAGAGACTTGTGGGAGAAGATGGGACTCGAATCGGTTTCCCGGTTTGGGAGTTAGAGCCGGATTTCGGTCTAGGTAAACTAGTTCATTAAGAAATTTGAATTCGAAGTGTTGACGCCCCAAAATCACCAAACAGTGTCGGATTAGCACGAAACTTGGCACACACGACCGCCTAGGCACGAGAGACTTGTGGGAGAAGACGGGACTCCAATTGGGTTCCCGGTTTGGGAGTTAGAGTCGGATTTCGATCTAGGCAAACTAGTTCCTTAAAAAACTTAAATTCGAGATGTTGACGCCCCCAAATCAGCAAATGACGTCGATCTAGGACGAAACCTGGCACACACAACCGCCTAGGCACAAGAGACTTGTGGGAGAAGACAGGACTTCAATCGGGTTCCCGATTTGGGAGTTAGAGCCGAATTTCACTCTAGGCAAACTAGTTCATTAAGAAACTTAAATTCGAGGTGTTGACGCCCCAAAATCATCCAACGGGGTCGGATTAGCATGAAACTTGGCACACACGAACTCCTAGGCATGAGAGACTTATGAGAGAAGAAGGGACTCCAATCGGGCTCTCGGTTTGGGAGTTAAAACCGGATTTCACTCTAGGCAAACTAGTTCCTTAAGAAACTTGAATTCGAGGTGTTGACGCCCCAAAATCACCAAACAGTGTCAGTTTAGCACGAAAATTGGCACACACGACCGCCTAGACACGAGAGACTTGTGGGAGAAGACGGGACTCAAATCGGGTTCCCGGTTTGGGAGTTAGAGCCGAATTTCACTCTAGGCACACTAGTTTAGTAAGAAACTTGAATTCGAGGTGTTGACGCCCTAAAATCACCGAACGGGGTCAGATTAGCACAAAACTTGGCACACACAACCGCCTAGGCATGAGAGACTTGTGGGAGCAGACGGGACTCTAATCGGGTTCCCGGTTTGGGAGTTAGAGCCGGATTTCACTCTAGGCAAACTAGTTCCTTAAGAAACTTGAATTCGAGGGGTTGACGCCCTAAAATCACCAAACGGTGTCGGATTACCACGGAACTTGGCACACACGACCGCCTAGGCACGAGAGACTTGTGGGAGAAGACGGGACTCCAATCGGGTTCCCGGTTTGGGAGTTAGAGTCGGATTTCACTCTAAGCAAACTAGTTCCTTAAGAAACTTGAATTCGAGTTGTTGACGCCCAAAAATCACCAAACGGGGTCGGATTAGCACGAAACTTGGCACACACGACTGTCTAGACACGAGAGACTTGTGGGAGAAGACGGGACTCGAATTGGGTTTCTGGTTTGAGAGTTAAAGCCGGATTTCACTCTAAGCAAACTTGTTCCTTAACAAACTTGAATTCGAGGTGTTGACGCCCCAAAATCACCGAACGGCGTCTGTTTAGCACGAAACTTGGCACACACGTCTGCCTAGGCATGAGAGACTTGTGGGAGAAGACGGGACTCCAATCGGATTCCCGGTTTGAGAGTTAGAGTTAGATTTCACTCTACGCAAACTAGTTCTTTAAGAAACTTGAATTCAAGGTGTTGACGTCCCAAAATCACCAAACGGGGTCGGATTAGTACGAAACTTGGCACACACAACCGCCTAGGCACGAGAACTTGTGGGAGAAGACGGGACTCAAATCGGGTTTCCGGTTTGGGAGTTAGAGCTGGATTTCAGTCTAGGCAAACTAGTTCTTTAAGAAATTTGAATTCGAGGTGTTGACGCCTCAAAATCACCAAACGGCGTCGGTTTAGTACGAAACTTGGCACACACGACTGCCTAGGTACGAGAGACTTGTGGGAGAAGACGAGACTCCAATCGGGTTCCCGGTTTGGGAGTTAGAGCCGAATTTTTGTCTAGCCAAAATTATTTACTTAATTATCTTTGTAAGTATATAGTACTTAATTTTTTATGTTTTTTTGTAATTAAAATATTAACACATAATTATATTGTCATTAATTATTTTTATTTTTTGTTTACAGATATTTCCCGAGCAGCAGTTTACTTCTTGTGGAATGCTGGCGTGTTAAGATTGAGACTAACTTTTATTTTTGTTACCCACAGAAAAATCATGAGGAAAACTTTTGTTTTTGATTTACGTTATTTTGAATTGTGAACAACATTATGTATTTAAACATTGTATATGTATTATACAACATTATGTAGTGGGATAATTTTGCTGATGTGTTGTTATGAATGGAAGAATATTTTTATTATGGATGAATTGTTATTTTTATACTGAAATTTTTATATTATTATATAATTATCGGTTTCTTTTTCAGCTATTTTTCATTTAATATTATTACAGTTTTTATATTATTAATATTTTTTATTGTGAACAACATTAATATTTTTATATTATTACAGTTTTTTTTTTTTTTTTTTTTTGAGACAGCACCACACCGTCTCAAAAAAACATTAGAACTAGATTTTTTTTACGACGTAAGCAATGCCGTCGCAAATAATCTTTTAGCGACGGCATGTCGTGCTGTCTCAAATAACCTTTTAGCGACGACAAGTATCCAGTCGCAATAAAAACACTTTTGCGACGGCATTTTTGCCGTCGCAAATAACACTTTTAGCAACGGCAACACAGTGCCGTCTCAAAAAATCTCAGATTTTTACATATTAATGCCGACAGCATAATTTCGTCGCAAAAAGGCAACTTTTCCGTCAAAAAAAAAAAGGCGACGGCACTTTGCCGTCGCTAAAAACCTTTAGCAACGCCCTTTGTTCTAACCCCCCACTTACCGTCGCTAAAAGTCAGTTGCCGTCGCAAAAACATTTTTGCGACGGCAAATGCCGTCACAAAAAAATCGAAATTTTGGTAGTGTGACCTTGTAATAATAAGTTCCCCTTGGAGTGAGGAATGTCATTTTATCTTAGTCAATCGGATCCATGGCAATTGGGTGATACCATCTATAAGCGTTTAGGAAGCTCATGCACTAATGTTGGGTGGTTGCATCCATAAGTTGATCAATTCAGGGTAAAGGAAAACAATCCTTGGGGCAGACTTTGTTCAAATCTGTAAAGTCTACACAGACACGCCACTTCCATGTCTTCTTCTTTACCACGACAGTATTAGACAACCACATGGGATATGTAACTTCTTGAATTGCCCTAGCTTTCAATAGCTTGTCAACTTTGTCAACTACAACGGCGGCATGTCCGGCAGCTGAACGGCGGTGTCTCTGAACGACTGGCTTAGCTTTGAGGTCGACATTCAGGCTATGCATAGCAATGGCGGGGTCTACCCCTGGCATGTCGTAAGGTGACCATGCAAAGACATCGATGTTGTCGAGGAGGAAAAAAACCAGCTCTTGTGTCTTGGTGTCTTCACACACTAGTAAAACCATCTTACCTAAGAGGTATTCCAGATTGGCATTAAAGCCGAAAAGAGGGTAATCAGCTAGCATGAGATCTGCATCTTTAAAGCCAAGCTTAAGAAACGTTTTATAGTACATTATCTCAGAGGTGCTCCCTTGGTTGATCAGGATATGCACAATGGCGAATTTATTTACTCGTAACTCAATCACGAGAGCCTCATTATGAGGCACGATGACCCCTTCGAGATTAGCGTCGGAGAAGCTAATTTCGTTCGACAACAGCGATCGTTTGGCTGATATACTGAACTCAGAGCTGGGTTGGGAGGATTATTGCAACTAGATTGTATTCACCCTGTTTAGTGGGGACAAGCTGTATATCATGTGAATTACACCGAGTGGAGGTGAATCGGGGCGTACGGCAAGTACACCTGGTGATTCAATCTTTTTTAGGAGGTATTCAGTTAGTCGGCCACCCTGGACCAAGTCTTCCAAATGATCTTTTAGGGAGTAATTTTATGATACTCGCATCTTTGGTCTCTCTGTCTCATGTCAGGAGGCCCAGACATCTTAGTTGGTCATTTGAAGAAAGCCAAATTTTGAATTTTTGGCAAAATCTTACTGATCGGCTCAGACAGTTCTGTGTACTTTTTATCTAACCACCTAGAGCGCATGTTTTCCACCTTATATTGTTCGCTCTGTCGAAGTGAATCTTGGCAATTCTCCCTTCTTGATCGACCTCTTAGCTCTCGGCTCATTGATGGGTTCTATTTGGTGGTGCAGTAGTCAGCGGCTGTACCAGGACAAGTGCTGCCAATTCCGTAGCTTGCATTCCAGCTTTAATTCGGATTACATCATCTTCTACTTTGTAATACTCTTCGACCCTATTCATCAAGGCCCAGACTGTCTTTGAAGGCCTTCTAGTCAATGAACTCCTAAGCGAGCTATCAGGATGTAATCCCATCTTGAAGGTAGTGATTATCACGGAGTCGTTGAAATCGCTATCCACCAAATTAAAGCACTCCTAATATCGCGCTAAGTATTCACGCAAAGTCTCGTTCGGCTTGATTTTCATTACCTACAAAGAGTCTGCTTGTTTTGGCTAAGCCTCATTGATGATGAATTTAGCCTTGAAGGATTTTTGGAGTTGATGAAACTTTCAACCGAAGCCGGTTCAAGCTTGTAATATTATCTGACAGTGAGCAGTCCGAAACTGCTAGGGAATATTCAGTACATGAGTGCCTTGTCAGCAGCATGCAGTGTCATTGCTTGCTTGTAATAACGAACGTGATCTATGGGGTCTGACTTTCCATCATATAGTGTGAACGACGGTGCTTTAAACTTTTTTAGCAAGACAGCCTTTGCAATTTGACGAACAAAAGGGTTGTACCTATCTTTTGAATCTGAGTCCTTTTTTTGCGTGCGTTGAGCTCATAAAGAATCTTCTCCATCAATCAAACTGAAATCATTATTTCGGGTTCGTTTCTTGGGTTCCAACCAAGATGAATCTGAAATGCTGCTATCGTGCCCCCATGGTTGACGTTGTCGCCTCTTCTACACACCTAGAGACCTACCTCGCTCACAGCGAGGTGATAATTGTTGGGACTTTGCCAACTGCTGATGCAAGTACTCGTTCTTTACTGCAATGTCCTCAAGACGCTGTTCACTACGTTGCATTTGATTCATCAATGTTTGCATGACATCCTCTGTAAATGTTGAAGGCTGAAATGGGGTTAGCGAGTCAAAATTCAAAGACCTCTTTGTGGGGGTTTCTTTTGGACCGAAAGTTGCTACTGTTGTAGCATTATCAACTCCAGTAACTGGAGGATCTTTGATTGGTTTTGGCATGGACGAGTTCGAGTATTCTCATAGATGGCGCCAATTGTAGAGAGGTGGTTTTGGAATACTCCTTCAATCCAAATGAGCCCTTGCAAGATCTTTCCAGCTGTCACTTGAAATAGAAGAAAAACTTCGATCGATAGTGCTAGAATTAGCACACCGACAAGCAAGTTAGCTTCTATAGAAATATTAGTGGTTTTGGTTTCTTAAGGTACAAATTTTTTAAAATATACCTCATCCTTCAGCCTCCCTTTTCCTTTTATAGAGTCATTCTCCTTGATATTTTTTCCATATTGCTTAAACTTAAATCATAACTCTGTTAGGGCCCATCTCCCTACTATACTTTTTGGAAAAGGACAACATGGTTTAATGGGACTATACTGACTTACCTGATAAACTCAACTCCAACGTACGACACAAATACCCTTAACTCGACATTCCCCTCATTTTATCTTTTATGTCTATTCGGCAATGACATTCAGTCCAATGGGCTTTGGCTTCATTTGGCCCGTCTCGAATGAGTTTAGATGTATTTCGTCTGTTGTTTTAGGTATATCTTTTTTTTGACACCCACATGTAGTAAATTCATTAGTCGCATAATAAGGTGGTGGCATATCTTAATTATATTTTCCCACCAAATATATACATAGATCTTAATAATCTTTCTCAAAGGGTGCAACGTACAAACTAGTAGGGAATTCAACATAATTATTAATTAAATCCAATACAAGCATATTACTTCTTGTAAGTTGTAGGTCAATGTCATAGGATCCTATTTGGCAACACTCCAAAAAAAAAAAAGTAATTTAACTTTTTAACTTGATTTTTGAGTTGTCTAAATTAAATTAAAAATTGAAAAAAAAAAAGAAAAAAAAAAGTCCTTTTGCATTAAAAATAGAATAGTTGAAAGATAACGAATGACCTATTTAATTTTTTACCATCACCACCACTACGACTATGCTATCGCATCACCCTTGCTACGGATTAAGAAAAATTGATAAAGCAGAACCAATTGTGAAGAGTACAAAAATTTCACTTCAATTGACTATTTATAATGTATAGTTCATTTGTTTTTAAAAATTTTACATCACTACCTACCGAACTAACTGAAATATTATATTTAAAATAGTTTTTTATATTCAAATTTTTTAAGTTTATGAATATAAATGACTGATGTTACACGATTTGTTACAAAAATTAAAAGAAAAAACATTTGTGGAGCATCTCCAACCACCTCTCTTCATTTATGCCCAATGTAGAATTTTTATAGATTTTTATGAAATACTTAAAGGTTTTTTTTTTTTTTTTGTCAATCCTTGATTTACACTATACAGAAAAACCAACAAAATGAATAGTAATATGTTGTTGGTCTCAGTTCCTTAACTAACAAAATAGAAATGTTCAATTCTGTGTTAAATTTTTTCTCAACTGAATCAAACTAAACCACTTACATTTTTAACCTTGCAAAAAGACATACCACACCTCCTCTCCCACCATAACCTTTACAATTTGTTGCTAACCAACGTTGCTACCTAGAAAATTCTATCTAAGCCACCACCCTCAATTGCCACCTTGGCACCACTACATTTATGGATTTAACATTACATCCTACAACATCAATAGCCAAATATAATCTAGAACTTATCCAATTACAACTTCTGGTGAAAGGTGACAACTTATATATATTTAGTTGTTGGGAAATTGACCAGTAAATCTCGTTTTGTAAACTTGTAGTCCATAAGGTCCTAAATGGGAAATTCTATTTCCATACACTAAATTATCTTTGTGTACATCTTTTCTCAATCCACACATTTAGTAATTTGATTTTTACTTTTTTATCTCAATCCACACACTTCACATCCAAATATACCCTTACATTCTCTGTGCACATCCTCTCCTTCCATCCTTGCTTGGGAGGATTATGGTATTGGATAGTTGGGGTTCCACTCCTTGAGGTGTCCATGGGCACTGCTCAATTGTGCAGTGCCCAAAATAGGCAAAGGAGAAGATCTATACTGCTGGAATTGAAGTGTAAAAATTACTATACGTTGAGTCAAACAGTGGATAGTACATACAGATTGTAAAATTCAATCTTCCAATTTTCTAACTAATAAGAATTTCAAGTATTTACCTTAACTTATGCATTGGTCAAAGAATTTCAGGTATCACACCTACACACAAAACACATTATCACAAACACACATTATATCGGACCCGAAGTAGATAACAAAGCTTATCAAAGCAAAATTGAGACAATTAAGTGCTTCAAACTAATAAAAGAGGTGTCAAAGATCAAAAGAGAACTTTGGGACTCAATTTTAAGATACCAAACATCCCCAATTCAGATCATCCAAATCAAAAGGTAGAAGTATGGACAAAGATAGAATCTAATGGAAAGTGTAAATGATTTACAAGTATGATCAAACAAGAAAATCAAACATAGATACACCAAAAATGAAGAAAACAATCAGTATTTTTTAATTATTTTATTATTCTTATTTTAAAGAATAGGAGATGGTATTCTACTCACACGATGGGAAAACTGTCAAATGAAGAATACTAATCCTTCAAAAATGGATTTTCCAAATCCAAAAGAAACCTAAAAGGAAAAGAATTTCCACTCAAAAAGATATGCTTCAATTCAGGTAATAATCTATGGAAACCCAACGATTCAGATTTCATAAATCTAAACAAAACCAATCAGATACAAACCCAAAACAAAGATTACACTTTACAAAACAATTCTCCACAAAAATCAACCCAAAAAAATTCTGATCTATAGCGATTCCGGTTTTGATCTGACTCTTGTTGCATTCCAGACTCGGCCTTATAGTTTCTGAATGTTGTTCATTGTCGTTTTCCCTTTAATCCCCCTTAAATTTGGTTATTAGATTGTAGTTGTGTGTTTGGAACAGGTTGATTGCTTGTTTCTCCAAACCTTTGTTGCCTAGATTTTTTCTCCTCCGCTTGAGTGGCCATTCTTAAGCTTGAGCGGGCTTTATAATTTTGCTCCCCCGCTCGAACGGCACTTCTCGCGCTCGAGTGGGCTTTGCAAACTCCCAGTAGGTCTGCAAAACTACAGGGAGAGTGCTTTCTATGCTTGAGTGGCATTTCCTACGCTCGAGCGGGTGGGCGCTCGAGTAGCCTTCATTGCACTCGAGCGTTAGTCTGTTGTCTGCAAAACCATTGGATGTGTGTTTTCTACACTCGGGTGCCATTTCTTGCGCTCGAACGGTGAGCGTCTTGTTCATTGTGTCTTGGCGCTCGAGCGTCCTTTCTTGCGCTCAAGCGGAATAACTTTGTGTTTGATGCTCGAGCATCAACTCTTGTGCTTAAGCGGACTGTGCATATATCAGATCGCGAAAATGACTTTTTACATCACTTTTTCAGATATTTTCTTCCAAAAACCCTAAAGTGAGACTCTCTCTCTCTAAAATACTCTCTCTATATATATTTTCTCCTAGATCCGTTGATCTTTCTACCCTAGTGTCTTTGGGAAAATGATAGAGCATCTTGAGAGCTCAGTTTTGATCCGATTGGAGTTTGGTTTCGGCATCGTTAAAGTTTTGTCCTTGCTCCATTGATCTTCTAAGCTTAAGGTAGGGACTCTCTACACCTTAATATGAGTTTTAACTTGGTTATAAGTTGTTGTGTGAAAATAGTGAGATTTAAGAATGTTTTGAGCAAACCTAGGGTTTGGGTTCAAGTTTGAAAAGAGGGGTTTCTATGTGGGTGTTATATAAATGATTATGGGGCTTGGATTTGAGGTCTTTTGAGTGGATAAGTCATAAAATAAAACAAGAAAACTTACAAGAATACAAGGGGAATATCCCAAGCCCTAACAAAGCTATACAAAATTTACCAACTAAAACATATCTGCTAATATATAACTAGCTAGCACAAACAAAACAAGCCTATCAAAGCAGCCACAAATCTGTTAGCATACTGGCTGCCATACTGGTAGCAAATCTATTAGCAACAATCTGTTAGCAAAAACTTGCATACTAGGTGCCTCCATAACCAAGTTCAGAAGCACACACAAAAGAAGCCAATCAATATTATGTTTTTCTATAGTAACCACATACACCAATATACATAAACCAAAAGCTTAAGAAAATAAAATAAGACCCCAAGCACAACCCGCAAAGGAATAGGTAGAAACCTTAGAATATGAGCATAAAACTAGTTGGAATTCAGCTCCATACTTCCTATCCAAATGTGTAGCACCATCAAAATAAAAAAGACAACTATCAAGCACACTCCATTCATTGAACTGGCGCAGATTGCAGCCTGGTTCAAAACTGCATTCCCCATATCTTTATACTTCCAAGTTTCAACATGACCTGTTAGGACCACCTACACAGATCCAACCAAAGGAAACCAAAAGAGTAATAACAGTGAGAAAATCCTCCAATTCAACAAACAATTAATGTCTTCCTTCACTAGACCCAAAGTGAAAAAATCCCTGTAATAAGAACCAGCCATAAGTACTTGCAGTAAAGTTAGAAAGTTTTTGAAACTAGTTCACTCAACCCACAGCTTATAGCACTCACTCAATATATAAGGGCTCACCCTCTCTCAACCCACCATCCCTATAAAGGAACCAGATTTGCATCCTGCACAGCAACATGTTAGATAACAACATTTAAACAGTAAACCTCACCATATGGCTCACATCACTTGACCCTCCTGTATATTCTCACCAGCACTCAACTCTCAAAAACAACACTCAACCCTCATATGGTTTCTCCCCAACACTCAACCCTTAAGAAGCTACCCTCCACTCAAATTTATAATGGTAGCTGGAAGCCTCCATTCTTGCTGAAACCAAGCATCAGTTGGTGAATTCTTAATGTTCTTTAAAGCCAAACATTTGAACCGGATCATGCTAATAATGTTTTTTATGACAACCTCTTCAGGTTTTCTTTCTTTGTTAAACACCTTGTTATTTCTCTCCAACCAAATTTGATAAACAGTGCAACAGAAGCCAAGCTTTTTGAGAATGTTAGCTAGAGATTTACTCTAACAATCTCTTGCCACCACATCCACCCAATCAGCCCAACTATTACAAGTCCAGTTCACATTGCATTTTCTGAGGATGGCAACCTAAACTTTAGAGGAAAATGGGCAGTGGAAAAATAAATGGTCATGGTCCTCCCCATTATAACCACACAGAGATCAAATAGGGGCAGGGTCAATACCAAAAATAGCAAGTCTATCACCAGTATTGAGTCTACCCAGGATAGTCATCCACACAATAAAGCTAGCTCTAGGGATAGAATGAGGACCCCAGAGTAGCCCAGCCCAATGGTTCTTAGGCCACTTAGTTCTCTATTACTGCCAAGCAGACCCAATACTAAAATTGCCATCACAAGTAGGAACCCAAATAACTTTGTCCACTCTCAACAGAGAAGGACTCAAATCAAGAGGGGTGTTAGAAATGATTTCTTGCACCTCCCAAAAGGACTCATTAGGCCACTTCCACCCAATATCATAAACAATGGACCTCACTTAGATTGGCAGCCAAGAGCAGTGTCAGAAATGAACCTATCCCCATACTTAGCCCTAAGAGGACCTAATGGATGCCAATTGTCAAACCAGAGGAAAGTTTGCTCACCAGAACCTATCAAACATTTGATCAGAGGGTAAGTAAGGACTCTAAGAGACAGAAGTTTCCTCCAAACCCAAGAAGGATCACTAGGAACTTTGACATTCCAAAAACTATGACCTTTTAAAAGGTAGGATTTCACCCATTGGCACCACATGGATTGCTCACCCCCAGAGACTAAAAACCAAATATGCCCTAAAATACCTTGAATAAGTATTTTGTATAGATAATGAAATTGGTGTGGAAAATGTGAAATTGGGAGGATGTATACATGAATGGTGTTGTTGGATTTGTTTAATCACTCACCTGGAAATTTGATGATTTATCTGTTATAAAGATTGTATATCTATTTAGAAATATCTGCTTTAGGCTATTGGTGGAGAATAGTCATGATTGTTGTAGACATTGCATGTGGATTAGGCGAATTGAAACCAATCCCTCAACCATTATCATTGAATATGATTATGAATGATATATATTGTATATATATGATATTTGGGAGGAGAAATGGAATGTACTCCATGTTTTGAGGAGAAGAAATGGGATAGACTCCATTGAACTAAGTTGGCTTGTGTGTCCATGGTGAAAATCCTGAAAACCATTTGTATACATGGGTGCCAAATCCCGCGGACAAAATTTTCGTAAAATGGCAAATATAAGTGAATGTTTTTGTATGATGATTTTGTCTGTTGGAAACTTATGAGGTATAACCTCTGTTGATTGGTTAAATGCAGTGGATGTATCTATTGAACCACAATGAATGAATTGAGATGTGAGTTTGGCATAACATGGTTTTGGAAAGAATTATAAAGATTTTGTAATAGGACAATGAACATATGCATCATACTTCTATCTTGTTAAATCTTATATATTGTGTTAGTATGTTTCTACTGGGCTTTGGCTTACCCTACTTGGGAACCATTTTCTGGTGTTGGAGACATGCCTCCGCTGAGACAGTAGTTTGAGGAGACTTTGAGCAAGAGCTTCCTTTTAATTTATTTATTTTGTATAGCCGAAGGCTAAGTTGTATTGAGTTAGACCCTTCCTTTTTGCTGTAACCAAGCAATGTCTTAGAAAGATGTAAACCCGTAGGGCATTTATGTTGTTGATTACTAACTGGTATTACATGCTATAGATTCAGGATGAACATTTATGAATGTATATTGCATGTCTTACCTTTTGTAATACGAACTCTGATGAATGAAAGCATACCAATTCTATTATACTCACTCCTCTTATGAGTTGAATTAGTTGCTTTTTTTTAGGGCGTTACATGATCATTCAACGAGACAAAGATCACAGGTATCATCAGAAATGGAAGGTTAAGGACTGAAAAGAGTGGGGAAAGTGAAAGGAAATGTTGTGTATGGTTGACGTTTGGGCATGGGAGGCGATGGCCAGCGGTGGCCGACGGGTGAGATGTGTATGGAGAAATTGTGAGATGTGTGGGTGAGATGGTGGTGGGTGAGATGGTAATTTTGTTAAAGGATAAAATTGTGATTTTGAAAAAATTCATTAAGTGTGTGGAGTAAGGAAACTTGGTGTGTGGAAATAGAATTTCCCGTCCTAAATATTTTTTTGGTGACTAAGTAATCCCTTAAATTATTTGTTGACTGCTTTGCCATTATTAGTACAGTTAAGAGACAGGTGGCGTGGTTATATATGGGGGAAGGTGGTGGGGTGTTTATGTGTCACGTTGTTCGAAAAGCACACCAATAATAGCTTTTTAAAGTTTGGTTTTTTTAACACGCGCAGTGTGGGACGTGAATTCCTTACTAATTGTTTTTTGGTGCGTGACGTGAAAACACGCAGTAATTCAATCAAATTGGGTCTGTTACATTGGAATGTCACATGTCACGTTTAGAAAAAAGTACACTAAGGAGTTTTTAATTTTTTTAGAGTGTCACAATATACCCACCACGTTATCACAATTGAAAAAAGTATATTAAGGAGTTTTTATTTTATTTTTTTTGAGTATCACATCATACCTACCACATTTGGAAAAAGTACACTAAGGATGAGTAAAAATTTTAGAGTGTCACATCATTCCTGTCACGTTGTGAAAAAGTACACTTAGGAATTTTTAATTTTTTTAGAGTGTCACATTAATACCTACCACATTGAAGTATCACATCATACTTGTCACACATTCCAAAAGCAAAACAAACTTTCTCAATTAACTAATAAGGGAATATTTGTCTAACTAATACTCATCCATGTTTGAAAAATGACTTCCTAGTCACACACTACACCTAATAAGAATTACTCAATCAACCATTCAAAACGTAGAGTCAAATGATACAAAAATTTTCAAAATAAGACTTTCTAATAAATATTCCTTAATTGTTATAATTTCTTGGATAGCCTAGGGGTTAGTAAACGAAATTTTATTATACTCTTTGCACAATGCCCCTAACAATTTCAGAAGTCACATGAGCATTGTGATTTTTTTTTTTTTTTTTGGGGGTGAGGCTTCGATGAAAATTATTAGGTGTTATTGAAGCAATAGTTCACCCGATTTATTAATTGAAAATTTTCATATTATTTCTCAAAAATTAATATCGAAGTGATGGATTGTACTAAATAAACCAATAACTATTAAGTGGCAGACCACTTGAATTTGACTCCAATCGTTCTAAATTCTCATAGTTGGTTTGGAAAATGGATTAGTTTTTTAACTTTTTAACTTTTATGATTATTTTAATCTGAGATTGAGAGGGTAATTTGTAAACAAATTAGGCCGAGCTGGGTAATGGGCCATTCTGTGAGCCACAGTAAGGACTGAGTAAAAGGGCCTTGAAGTTAGCCCGATCCAAAAAAGCTTTATGGTTAGCTCGGTCGGAATGGTCAGAGCGGTGAAAGTTAGCTCGGTCAAACCATATTAAGCCGAGGTATTTTGGGTCTTTTCTCAGGACCTTGCTGTTGGATAGCTCGATCTAGGGGCACTATGGATAGCACGGTCTCAACAGGTGAAACCGAGGTACAAGCAGAGAAAGGATGTCGGGCTTGGTATAGCTCGGCCGGTCTTGGTATAGCTCGGCCGGGCGCCATCTACTTCATTACCTAAAGTGTGTGACCGAGGTAACTTAGCTCGATGTGGTTGCAGCAGCTTATATAAAGATGTCAATCGAAGTAACATCAATGGCGAGGGCCGAGCTACGTATAGCTCGGCAGGGTGGCATTCAGAAGATCGGCTTCCAAATCAAACGGTCCGAATGCGGGGGATCGAGATAAGGCAGTTCAGTCAGGCATGTATAACTGAGATAAAGCAGTTCGGGCAGGAATGTAGAACCAAGGTAAAGGGTTCAGCCATTTCACTTGGCTTGCAGTGATGAGACTACTAGTAGGACTCTACTAAGGAGAGTTAGAGTCCTACTGGGATTGTACAAACCATCTCACTTGGTTGGTAGTGAATATGAGTATGACTCATAGGAGGACTCTACTAAGGAGAGTTAGAGTCCTACTAGGATTGTGCAAAACCATCTCACTTGGTTGGTAGTGAGTAGGGTGTGTGATTCCTAGGAGGACTCTCATAGGGAGAGTTGGAAATCCTAGTAGGAATGGGCCAAGCCAAGTCTATAAAAGCTCATGACCAGACCTATGTACAGGTATCCCAATTCTTACTCTAGAATACACAGAGTTTTTTGTCTATTGTCTAGTTGCTGACTTAGGCATCGGAGGGGTTTCCGGCACACACCCGCCGGTTAGCTCACGTTTGTGTTTTCAGGTGGGAAAGCAACATAGTTTGAAGGAGTGCAAACTTGATCAACAGGATCATACGAGAAGAATTATTTCGTGCTCGTACAGAGATTAAAAAGCATTGTTTAATAAGGACTTTTGACTTTTTTTAATTTTTTTTAAGAGAAAGAATATAATGATTATAGATTAAATATGATGTTTTGTCTTATTAAACTAAAAAGACTATTTTGTTTTGTAACTAAAATAGTCAAAAAAAACTCCAAACTTAACTTCCCAAACGAAGTCTAAAAGTCACACCAACACATGAACTTTACATTTAAATGCAAATTTTAAGAGCTCGTTTGGGAAGAAAAAAACCCCAGGCTTTTTAGTTAAAATCTACAAAAAAACAAAATAAATTTTTTAGTCTAATAAGGCAAAAAATCACATCCAACCCATAATCATTACATTTTTTTAATCACAAAAGTCAAAAAAACTAAAAAGTCCATCCCAAACGAGACTTTTTAGCCCCATGCTAAAATAGTCAAAAAGTTAAAAAGTCAACCTACATCCTTAACGAATCCTAAGTGATAGTGCAACTTTTCAGACTAGGTAGACATAAAAAACGCTAGAGATCCCAAAAGTTCTACCAAAAGTTCTACCAAATGTCTCACATGGGTGTAGGATCCACATGGGACTCACATTGTGTGGATCACATAATTTGGTAAAAACTTTAGTAGAATTTTTAGAATCTCTAGCATTATTCAGATAGACATTGCCCCAAAAGCACAAAATAACTCTCACCTAATTAACCCCCATTATGTGCCATCACCACTATTCCTAAATTATTGGCCAGCCATCTAGAGCACCTTGAATTTATTGATCACCGAAATTAGAACTAACTTTAAATTTTTTTTGTAAGATGCCTTCAGTTCTCAAAAATTTTGAAGAGCCAGACCAATAAAAAAAAAAAAATTAAGAATACAGAAACTAATAACAGAATTGAACATAATTCTTGCACATGAAGTGAGTTCTTACACTCATATAAAATAATTATATTGTGAAGTTTGGGAAGACTAAATAAGTATATTTTTTTACTTTTCTTGTATTATGTGTAGAAAAAGTAAAGAAGAGATGTTGATTGATGTGACCCAAAAAAGATAAAAAGATGAAATAAGTGCACTTTTTTAGTTTAGCCAAACTTGACCTTAATTTTGTGATTGATTTCTGTATAAGTAAGATAACTAAATCAATAAACCATTGATTTAGGTAAGAAAAAGTTGTGATTGAGATCATCTTTGCCTACCCTACAAAATCTGAACCATCCCAAATTGCCTTTTAATTTATTTTTTGTCAACCTTTGCTATTAAGTCCTTGATAGGTTGAAAGTGGAGGACAATTTGGTTACAATTCATAATCCACCCGGTCCAAGCTGGTATGGTCCAACCCATTGCCAACCAAAACTACCACTTTAAATCTAACGAGAATCACAACAATATCTATGATTGACTCTCTACTTTTTGATTTTTATTTAAATTGTGTTTAAATCATAAATTTTAAAAAAAAAATTTAAAAAACAATTATGAAATATAATTATATTTCATTCTCATTTCACTTACTATTTTTCTTTTTCTTTTTAAATTCTTACTCAAATTTATGATCTAAATACAATTTTATTTTGTCCTAATTCAAGATTTTAACAAATAAGTGAAGTCCTATTCAATGATTTATCTATTAATCAAACACCCCCATCTTAAGTCTCTTTTATGACATACAGACTGACGTTCACTAGATGAACTTTTAATTTAAAATATGTCGTTAATTATTTGTATGTGTAATGTTATATAAATTTTAAAAAAATGAAATAGAATATCAATGCAAATGATGTTGAGTTTTGATTTTATCACTTTAAAATAAAATACTCATTGTATTGATTTAAATTTTAAAAATGCAATTAGTGTATCATTCTGAGACTAAATTGTGATAAATAAATTACCAAAAAAAAAAAAACAGAAATCATTAATTGTGTATGAAAATTTAAAAACTTCTAAAATATTGATTTGTAATTATGTTTCAATTTCAAACAACGAATAGTAATCCTAATCAAACAATCAATAGCAAATCAATACAATAATTTAACATGAAAAAAATCATAATTGGAGCGTCTCCAATTGTCACAAAAAATTATGACGTAAAATCACAAAGCAATCCACTAAGAAGATAAAAATGAATTATACACGATAAAAATGAAGATAAAAAAATTTGTTATTGTACTTTTTTCAAACGTAACAATATAACATTCTAAAAAAAACTCCTTAGCTTATTTTTTTTTCTAACATAACACTCCAATCAATGTAACACACAAAAACTTCCTAATGTACTTTTTTCCAAACGTAGCACTATAATGTAACACTTTAATATAACACCAGAAAACCACGCTATATAAATGTAGATTTTCATGCTTGACAACCAACACTTCAGTCAATAATTCCTCTAAAAAGAATCTTTCACACCTTACCTTTCCATTCACATCCCAAAAATAAATTAGAAAATTAAAAAAATGAATCATAAAAAGACATTCACTTAAAGTCAAATGAAACCAAATCAAATAAATATAATTTTTTAAAATAAAAAGAACTAATTAATTGATAAGAATATTCTTAGAGTTAAATGAATTAACATTCCTCATATAAAATTTATGAGTAAATTTTTCTTAATTTAAAATGAGTGTAAAGTTTTTTTTTTTTTTAGTAAATGAGATTTGAACTCTAGCTCTGTCTCTACACAACAAATTCTATACGAGCTTGTCCCGAACCCTTCATAAGATTGACAAGTCCACCTGGCCTATGAAGTAACGCAGGTTTCACCTTGACGTAATCTAATAGGATATTTGGGTGGATTCTCAATGAAAAAAAAAAAAAAAAAACCTTAGATTAATTTGGTAATAATAAGTATATAATTTCATCATATTTATTTTTAAAAAATTGACAATTAAGTATAATTTTGAAAAGAATAAATTACAAATATACTCTATGAAATTTGTTTAAAATACAGATTTGCCTCTGTGATTTAAAAAATTATAAATACTTCATTGTCAGAATTTTACAGAATTAATTAAAAAAATAAAATTCATAACTACTCTTCTATACAACAACAAAATTTCCTGAATTATTAATTGAAATATATTTCTAACATAATTAAAAACTGTTAATTGACTCGATCATTTATTAATAAAATGACTGATTTGTTATGAAATTAAAAATTTCAAGGAATTGAATATAATTTTCAAAACTATATGGGGCGATTCGTATTTTAAGTAAATATTAAAAAGTGTATTTGTAATTTACCATTTTGAAAATAGACTAGTTATCTTCTGATGATAATATGATAAAATCATATATGTATAATTATGTGAAAATCTTCTATTAAGTCTTTTATTTGACTTATTTTGACAATGGACTAAAATATCTAAGAGACTAGAAAAGTTCTTACAAAAATTTGAAGTATTCTTTCTATTTTTCTTCTGTCGGTCTTTCATAAAAAATCAAAAAACTAATTAAATAGCCAATTCTCAAAATTGGTCAAAATCTAATTTTGTGGACAATTTTCAAAATATAGAACACAAATGTAAATCAAATAACAAATCCTACATGTAATAGACTCCAAATATGAAATTCTATTTTTTGTCTTACATTTATGTCTCATTATGTAATATACAACTATTTGATTTCAAATTTAATTTTGTGTAAAAGTTCTATTTCGAAACATATAAGAGTTTCTCCAACCCTTCATCAAATCTTTCATTAAATTTAATTTGATGAAAAATTGGTGAAAACGATACTCCAATCGTTTCATCAGTTTGGTATCAAATTGAGATTGTCTTAAACTTTTTATCAAATTGAGGATATTTAGAGTCTTTTATCAAATTACTGTAAATAGCCGTTAGTGCAAGAGCACCAGACGACCGACCGATTGTCCTCCCGAACATCCATTTTTTTGCAATTTACATTGACCAGTCGACTGGCCGAACATCCTCCCGATCGATCGGTAATTTGATGAAAATTTAGAATTTTTTGTTAGAATGCTCGATATCAAATCAAGTTTTTATTTAAATTTTTACTTAAAATTGATAAACAAAAAAAAGGGTAAATTACAATGACATCCCATGAGGTTTCTGTTTAATACAGATTCCCCCCTCACGTTTGAAAAATTGCATTCCCCTCCTTGATATTTGTAATCTCATTACAAATTGCTTCCTAGATTGCTGATGTCATATCGTAAAATTTTTTAAATAACCATTTTGCCTTTTTTTAACTATTTATTCTTCCTATCATCATGATTACATTCTACAACTTTTTATTATTAAATTCTACCTGAATATATTCTTCTTGAGTGATAATATACAAACATAAATTTGATATAAAATTTTCAAACATAATGATATAATTTAATGGTGATCTTTCAGTTTAAAACAAAACACCCATAAACATGATTTACATTTACGGCATTACTATCACAACATTTTTATGATATTTTTTGTATAAATTTTTATATATGAATAGAATTTTCATTTTTGTTTTCATCATCGTTTTTCTTTCTCATCTATTCACCAACATTTATTACAGTATTATCAAACACCATCATTCACATGTATTGCAGTATTACTGAATTTTTGTATTTTTCATTTTTTTGTATTTGGTGAATTTAAAAAAAAAAATCACAAAATATTATACTGCTTAAATATATCCAGATTAGGGGTGCAACTTGGGCGGGCTCAACCCGAGCAACCCAAACGCAACCTGAATTTTTTTAAAGCTTGGATAAGATATTTTCAAATTCAGTACGGGCTTAGGCAAAAATTCAGAAGCTTGAATTAAATTTGGACGGGTTTGGATAAAGACGTCAAACAACCCGAGCAACCCGAAACTCGAATTATACATATATAGATATATAAAAATATTAAATATACATATAAATTATTAGCCATTACATGATATTAAAGTAATTTAGATTATTAAATCATATTGAATATAGATTATACATACAAATAACATAAAATTTTACTTTTTTTTATTTTCACTCATAAATTGTAAGTACTACTATAGCGGCATCTCTCTTATATTATATAAATTATTTGTTTTAATGGTATTAATGGTTTTCTATTAAAAAAAAAAGTAAATAGAGTCAAATTTTAATAAATTAATAATGTAGCAGAAAAAAAATAAATTGAAATTCATTTATAATTCGGGCAATTCGGGTTTAACTTGGGCCGGGTTTGAGCAGTCATCCTCGGGTTACAATTCGGGCCTGGGCAGGTCTCAGTACAACTTGGGCTGAGCTTGGAAAACCTCTCAATCTGACCGAGCCCGCCCGAGTTGCACCCCTAACCTAGATTAGGTGTATCCAAAAAATAAAAATAAAAATTGCTTAAAAATCACAAAATATTTTACTTCTTAAATATATCTATATTAGGTGTATCTAAAAAATAAAAATAAAAATTGCTTAATATATTTAAAAAAATCAATAAAAATAAAAATATATGAAAAATTAAAAAAATTCAATTTTTTGAGAGAGTTAAACCAAAGAAGATAATTGTTATTTCTCTTAAAATGACATGAACAAAATCTTAGTATTATTTTATTATTTTATATATATAAGCTAAAAAATAAATATGTTATTTTAATCTAACGGAAAATAAATATAACTTTTCAAATGTAACAGAAGATTAATACTAAATAAAAACTTTAAGAATGCTAGTATATTTTACCCAAAAAGAAAATAAACGCTGAAGATCCTGTAACTGAATCAATAATATTAGGTATCATAAAAGAATGATTATGAAAAGTCTTCATAAATATTCTCCATCTTTGAATTAGTTTATAGTATTTATATTATTTTATTATATGTTATATAATTATTCCTAAATTAATTTCATAAAACTTTTCATGATATTTATTTCATGATGCGCAACACTGTGTGTCCCACTTTCATTACTCCCTTTCCACCGCTTTGCCTTGCCTTCCCTTCCCTCCACATACCGTATACATTATACACTCACACATGTGATCAATTCAATTCTCTCCCAAATGAACAAACGGAATATTCATTAATTTATATATGCATACACATACACATACACACATATGTATATATATAGAGAGACATCCTTGTCCCTCTCTCTCTCTCTCTTGTGTTGAATGAATGCTGATTAAGCCTATTCACCCAAAAAAATGCTGATTAAGCCCCGTAGCCTTCGCTCCTCCCTCCGCTTTTTGAACAACACTTGGATTATCAAACCCAACTAACTCATTCTCCCAACTGGATAAGAACCCTCTTCATCCACTCCTCCTTTTTAGGAATCTACTCTCTCCTCATGCCTATTCTCTCTCTATCTCTATCTCTTCTTCAAATCTCATCTTAATATCTCTCTCTCTCATAACACTCTTCCTTTCTCTTCTCCAAATGGGTTTTCAGTCCTTCTCATCAATTCAATCAGTTTTTGAAGTACAGAGTAATACATCTTTTTAAATCGTGGTATCTAGACACGTAACGGTAACAATAACATACACAGACACAGTATCCAGCAATACGTATCGAGAATCAGGTGATACAAGAGAATACTTGTTGATGGACTATTTGAGAGAGATAGAAAGCAAGACAGCTCA
This sequence comes from Camellia japonica, assembly GCA_030407325.1. NCBI lineage: Eukaryota > Viridiplantae > Streptophyta > Magnoliopsida > Ericales > Theaceae > Camellia > Camellia japonica. The sequence continues at coordinate 130,704,004 of JAPPVO010000013.1, read as the reverse complement.
TGATCATCATCATCATCGTCATCATCATTCAAATGAGAAGATGAAGATTAGGTCTCCGAGACGAGTCTATGTTCCTGGACCGGTCATCGTTGGAGCTGGACCATCTGGGTTAGCCGCCGCAGCGTGCTTGAAACAGAGAGGCGTGCCGAGCATAGTTTTAGAGAGATCTAACTGTATAGCTTCTTTATGGCAGCTCAAGACCTACGATCGTCTCCGGCTTCACTTGCCGAAGCAATTCTGCGAGCTACCACTTATGTCTTTCCCTCAAGAATTCCCCACTTACCCTACAAAACAACAGTTTGTTCACTACTTAGAAGAATATGCGAAAAGATTTGAGATTAGGCCTCTGTTCGGGGAGGCAGTGGCGAGTGCGGAGTTTGATCGGAGTGTCGGGTTTTGGAGAGTGAAGAGTGTGGGGGTGAAGGAGGGGGAGGAGACGGAGTTTGTTTGCCGGTGGTTGGTGGTGGCTACCGGAGAGAATGCGGAGGCGGTGGTGCCAGAGATTGAAGGGAGAGAGGAGTTTGAAGGGCCTATAGTTCATACAAGTTCTTACAAGAATGGTGGTGTTTTTGGAGGGAAGAGAGTTTTGGTGGTTGGTTGTGGGAATTCAGGAATGGAGGTCTGTTTGGATCTCTGCAACAATAATGCTAGCCCTTCCCTTGTGGTCAGAGACACAGTAAGTATAATTACCGTTTTAAATAACTGTATTAGAATATGTATAGATATCGATGCATAAATCTCAGGTCAATCGAGATGTATAAATCTCAGGTTAGTCGGTATACCACTAAGGGCAAATTATATCGATAATTCTTACACTTTGATACTTAAATTATTTTAGTTATTATTTTTTTAATTGACTCGATTTTGACTTTTAATTTTAGATTTTACATCAGCTCCAATTGATAATGTCGTTAGGGTTTTAATAGAAAATTTTCTCTCAATTGATTGAAGTTCAGTCATTGAATTAATTAAATTTATAATTTTACTTTTAAAAATGTGACACATGCCATTCATCTCCGTATTTGTTATAAAATATGGTAACAATTAGAATCGATTAGACCAATTTGAAACAAATAAAAAACTCAAGCTTATAATTGATCTAATTAAAATTACAAAAGCTAAAATGAAATAATAATCAAAGCAAAGGACAAGCAACATAATTTGTCATAATATAGTGTAATTTTAATTATTTATTGTTATTTATGTAAATTTTTTATTATTTTTTATTATCAAAATATGTAAAAAAAAAAGAATTTATTTATTTTATATATGTGTGTTTGTGTCTTATATTGATCAATCTATTAGTGAATACATATATTAATCAATATTTAAAATTTTTAACTATTTTTTTAACCCAAAAATGTAAAACATGTTACTTTTGTTTTTGTTATTGTTTTTGAGCAACATAGATTTGATTGACATCTTGACACCTATTTTTGCTGTTGGCAGTTTTTATGACACTTCTATTTAGTTGTTCCAACTGCTTGTGTTTAAAAAAAAAAAAAAAAAGTGACAGTGGATTCAACTCAAGTTCCAACGGTTTATTCGAAGTTGATCACAATCTATAAATATGTGATTTTTGTTTTTTTTTGTTTGGTATGAGAGAAAATCTTTGATACTTCAATTTCTTGGGATTCTCAAGCATGCGCAACGTTGGTTTGTATTTGTAACTTAGGATTTCTCATTTCACTTTTTAATCACACATATGATTGTGATGATGTGATCTTTCTTTTTCCCTCTCTCTCTCTCTCCCTGTAAAGTCCAAGTCATGGCCTGGAATCAACCTGCTCTCCAGTAGGGCAATTGGAGAGAGAGAGAGAGAGAGGTGTTTCTCTCTCATCACCCATCAAACTCATCTGTTAGAGTCTCCTTTTTTAGTAGTGTCCTATCTTTCTGTGACCCTTTTCAAATTTTTTTTTTTTGAACAAACTTTTGAGTTGTTTCTTGAACTTGATCATGATTAAGGTACATGTCCTACCACAAGAGATGCTGGGAAAATCAACTTTCGGGCTGTCCATGTGGTTGCTAAAGTGGCTGCCCATGAACCTTGTCGACCGCTTTCTCTTGGTGGCATCGCGGATCTTTCTCGGCGACACCGCCAGGCTTGGCCTCGACCGCCCTCGCTTGGGTCCCCTTGAGCTAAAGAACTTGTCGGGAAAGACACCCGTGTTGGATATTGGTACCCTTGCAAAGATTAAAAGTGGAGACATCAAGGTATTACTTTTCTTTATTAAGCAAATTACATCACTTTTTAATTTACTTTGACAAATTAACTTTCTAGGGTTTGATTGATCGCATAATATCTTTCTCATAGACAATGCCACACTAAATTCTCCTATTTCGTGGAAACAATCATAAGTAATATTTGTAATTCGAATTATTCAATTTGAATTTCGGGTGTAAATCAAAAAGGGCAAAGTTTCCTTAACTAGAATTTCAAACCAAACCATATTTTTAAAATTTTGCAACCTTTTTCTATAGATTAATGTTAAAGAAATGTTCTCTTTACTTTCAACTGATAAATTGAAGAAAAAAAAAAAATTTCTTTGTTGCAATTTTTATCTCTTTAATTTTTATACCAAATAAAGAAATTGTTGAATTACAATTAATGACTCTTATATCTTGTTTTGTCACTCTTGGTGTAGGTATGTCCAAGCATTCAGCGACTAACGCGTTATACCGTGGAGTTTGTCAATGGGTGCAAAGAAAATTTTGATGCAATCATCTTAGCAACTGGTTACAAAAGCAATGTACCTTCTTGGCTAAAGGTACTTGTTTCATCTTCCTTTGTTTCATGATTCTCAAGTTTATGTTATATTCTCACAAGTTCATAGGACTGAAAAAGAGTGCTGTGCTTGAATTATACTTTACAGGAGAGTGAAATGTTCTCGGAGAAAGATGGGTTACCACGAAGGCCATTTCCAAATGGTTGGAAAGGCGAGTATGGACTATATGCCGTGGGATTTACCAAACGCGGATTGCTTGGTGCATCAATTGATGCTAGGAGAATTGCAGAAGACATTGAACGGTGTTGGAAAGCTGACGCAAAACATCTTGCAGCCTTTACGCGCTCACTTTCGCCATAATCATGATTTAAATTGAGCTACAAAACATAGGTTTGATTTGTAAAAGGTATAGATGATTGGAGAATTTACCATTCGCTCAATTTTGGTACCATGAAGTCGCTCCTCCAATTGAGGAAAAGAAGAGAAGTCAAAGAAAGACAAAGGAGTGTTCTCTCTCTCTCTTTTCAATGACACCACGCCTTGGGAAGGAGGAACTGAGAGCAATAGAAGGATTTTTTTTGAGGGGGTAGGGGACCTTAACTATCTAGCTAACATGTGTACATCTTGTACATATTCATTTTCCCTAATTACTAGGTATGACTTTTAGAGAGAGAGAGAAGAGAGGGGGAAAGAAAGGTGTATTGTGGTGCTAATTGATATTTAGCTTGCAACTTGACATGATTGTGATGATTAACCAAGTTTTCACTAGTCAAAAAAAGTCAAGGGTGGTGCTAGCGTGCAACAATCCTCTTTAAACGTGATCATTGAAATCCTGATCTACATGGAATATGATTCGAGAGTATGATGTTTTCTCTAATGTTAATTAATTTTATCATATGGTTGATGACTTTCCATCTAGGGTTTTGGTTTTGAGATTTGTATCATGGAGGAAACTTCAAGGATACATGACTTTCTAATTAAAATTTTGATAGTGAAACTTTGGTACCAAACTTCCATATGATTTCTAGAGCATTTATAATCTTTTATGATTTCTCAGAGTTTCCATTGTTGAAATGATTGCATTCCAAGTAGGAGATAGGACCACTAGTTTCAATGTGCCAAATTAAATATGCCAATTTTTAGATTAAACAAAAACTAGTTTACTACTGGAATTTCTTCTGATTGAGATCCTTTTGAATGCTTTGTTTACTTAGTTGAGTTCAATTTTTCTTCCTATGTGAATTTATGCTCTTCGCTGTCTCACAGTAAATCATATTGTCAAATCATCTAGTTGCAGACAAATTCTCACAGTTTGATTGCTGATCGCATTCAATAACTCGCTAACCACCGCCGGATTGTATTGCTCCACATTGTAATTTACAAAAAAAAAAAAATAGGGACGATTTGAATAGTGCTTTGATTAGGGGTCTAAGTTCTGTCGGAAAAAATGGGACTTTGATTCTAGATTTTTTGTAACAAGATCATGATTTGAATACTGGCTAAACGTTTACTTTCATTTTTGAATATTGTCCATGAAAAGCAAAGCAAGATGATGCTTTGTTCTAAGTCAACAAGGGTTGTTCAGTGTTGTCAGGTTTTCGCCTCGTTGTTGAGTGAACAACTTTCACTCTATTTGTTTTATGAAAAATATTTCTCGATGGACAATATTTTTTGTGAAATACTTTCATAAAACTTATGTTTAGTTGTAACTTTGAAACTAATGTACTAATAATTGTATCAGTGGAGAAAGTGGCAACAGAGAAGTGTTGATAGTGTAATATGGTAACATTTATAAAATTTTAATTTAAAATATATTTTAAAGTGCAAAACAATTTTTACCTAAATAAGTTTACTTTTGATTGATTATAAAAAAAACTTTTTTTATTGATTTTCATACACTAAAAAAAATATTTTTCGTCAAAATAGACAACTCCTATGTAAGGAGGAGTTGCCTTAGTGCTTTAGCAATGGGCAATGCTTTTGGTAACGTATCAAAAAAATCAAAAGTCAGCTTTTAACTCATTTTTCTCACATGAAATAGTAAAAAAAAAAAAAAAATTAACTTTTAACCATCTTTTCAAAACACGCTTGAGCATATAAATGAAGGCCATGCCTCTTTTTACTTCTTCTAGGTAACTTGGAAAAGGGCAAGTAAAAGAAAAGTGTATTGAATAGTGTATTAATGGATGATGTGGCATAATTTTAGAGGTTTTAGATATTTATAATTTGTATAATGGGCAGAGTTATATTTTTGAATGATAATGTCATAATATATGTGAATAAATTAATTGGTATATTAATTAGTGTATGTAGCACCACCGAATAAAATAAGCTAAAATAATCAATAAGATCAAATATCACATTCAAACCATAATTATTTCACTTTTTCTCTCATAATTATCAAATTAATTACACAAAAAATAATAATAATAATTAATTATCATCCTCAATACAATTTTTTTAACTAAGCTAAAGTCAAAAGGCTAACTAAAATAATTTATTCCTAATAGAGGTGATTGATAACAAGCTAAACAGAAAATTACCCTACCTAATAAGGAAAGTGAGTCATATAAAGTTGATTTTTCCAAGCAATTAATGCTTTTCTTGATATTGAAATTGGCCGTTTATGAAAAGTGGTGTTGGAGACGCTTTATGACCGACCTCCAAAAAAAAAATCATTAAGATGCAAAGCAAAAAAAAAAAAAAAAAAGCAAAAAAAAATACGTTTTGTTTTCGATTTGAAAAGAAACTGCTACTGAAGCATACTCTTTTTTTTTTTTTTTTTTATCGGCTAAAGTTGTTAGATTAGTTCTTATGAGAATTCATCTTTTTATATTTACAAAATATCAAGTGTTTGTCACTTAATTCAACTCTCTTTTAAGAAGAATTGAATCCATAACTTACTCTTAAGAACAAACATTTAAAAGAGTCATAATGGCCAACTACATTACGCCTAATTGATTACTACTAAAACATAGTTAACAAATTGAATAATTTGATAATTCGAAACTACTAAACATTATAATCAATTAGGCTAAGTCAACTCTCAATTAAAATAAAGATTTATTGTGATATTTTTTTCCCTTCATTATGAGGATATTTCTTGTATTATATAGGGATTGTTTGGGTAATATATCCTCTAAAATTTTATCTATAAATAAAGTTATTAATTTGTATAACATTTTCTTTAAAACAAATAGGTGTATTAGGACTCACTTTCTGGATGGAACTATGAGAGGTTATAGTCCCACAAGATCCCTATTGGCCGTTAGCACTGGGGCCTTTGGGCAATGTTCCATCGATTGTCCTTTCTCTACCTTCTGTTTTTTTCCTCATACAAATATATGGTTACATATATTGTCTCCAAAAAAAAAAAAAAAAGATTTAATTAATTAATGACTGCCCAACTAACTCTAATAGTCCCAAAGTTATACTTTGCATAACCTCCAATGAGAGTGATAATGCTCTGAGGACCCCCTTTGAGCAAAGTGGAATACAAAGACTCTTCTCTCTTTGCCAATAATTGGAAAAGAAAACAACCACTTAATGAGAGCTTCTTTTTCTCTCCCTCAATCTCATTGCCAATAATGTAGTCAAAAAGAAAGAAAAGCAAAGATATTGTTAGAATCTTCCAAACATTAGAGGTAAATTCACTAAAATATATTTAAAGGGTAAATAATACTATCTTCTTTAAAGTTTGAAAAAAAAAATATAATAAATCTTACAAATTTAATCTAATAAAATATTTATTTTATAATTAACTTTACCATATATGACTTTAGAATATTCAAACTATTTTATTTGAAGTACAAGTAATTTAAATAAGCTTTTAAATTAAGGGTGGTCCAATATGCAAAGGGGTGTATATGATCTACAAGCTCCTGAGACTAGGAATTTAATCTCAATTTCATCTCATCTTTCTATTTTATAAAAGGAAGGTTTGAGATGGTGAGTTTTTCCAAAATATTCTTATATTAGTTATATGGACAGTTATGTCCTAATTTTTTCCTTTTTTCAAATCTCTCAATTTTTATTTTTTTAAAATGAAATGGTTATATTCTAATCTATATATATGTACGGACACATGGCGCACATGCCCAAGGATCGATCATGGACCATCCAATTTGATGAGAGCAGTGAAGGAGCTTTTAATTGTGTGTGGTCCAAATATATTTAAATAAAATCAAAAAATTGGTTAGATATCCCTAGCGGTTCGATTGATAGAAGTTTTTAACAATGGACCATTTTCTTTGATAGACTGGCTGGAGTCGACATCATGATCGGATGGTTAGGGAGAGAGCTAGTTCTCATAAAAAAAAAATGGTCATCCATTAAAAAGACTTGTTTTGTGCTCAATCTAGTGATCAAGATGATTATTATGGAGAATAAATGCAAAATGCCTAACCATTGGTTCATACAAGGTGAAGTGGAGTCTAATTAATTTTGGGGAAAAAAATCTAGAAATACTTGCATTAATTAGAGAATCGCCAAACAGAGGACACTATCTTACTTGAAGCAGAGTAATATGAACAAGTAGTATACGCAACCATTAATAGTATCAAAATACTCCCAACTGATTACCCCAACTAGTAAAGACTTATTATTTGTAATTGTAAGTCAAGAAAGAGAGAGTTCTGACATTGATTTCTATCATTGTCATCTGTTCGTCCAATATGGCAACCCTTTTTTTTTCCTTTTTTTTTAACATGAAAATCCTTCCATTCTCCCGCAAATTCAGGACAGCGCCCCTTGCAGAGATCACTAACGTGTCCTATTGTCCGTTCCGAGTAAAGAGACTATAACCTGGAAACTTGTTCCCGACCTCCCAAGACAAGCTCCGCCCCTTACAAAGATCACTAAGGTGTCCTATTGTCTATTCCGAGTAAAGAGACTATAACCTGAGAATTTGTCCGACCTCCCAAGACAAGCTCCGCTTAAGTCAGGACTTCCACAGCGGAGAGCATTGGGCCCACACCAAGTGTTGTGATAATAACAATTTGAGGCTAACCTTCTAACCAACTGTACTACGCCCAGAAGATTGACCCAAGAGGTTTTGAACTTAAGATCAAGGGTCTTAACCCCAGGCTTTTACCAAGTTGCCAAACACCTTTGGGTTCAACATGGCAACTTATTTTACACACAAATTTGTATTAAAATCATGATTTTTTTAAAAACTTTTGTTCGTAAAACCTTACCAAACTGACACTAGACAGATGTGGCAAGGCAAGGCAAGGCACTGTAAAGGAGTGGTCCGTCCATTACATGATGAATATGAATACAACCTATCTCTCTCTCTCCCCACCATGGCCCATAAAAGTACTCAAAAACTCAACACACCACTCCGGGGTTGGAAAAAGCCTTTTTTGATACGAGGATGAAAATGGCATGACATGCAGGCGTGTGTATATGCATGAGAATGACCATTCATCATCCTCCTCTATAAAAGCTTAATGCAGATCAGATCATTAGGGTTCCAAAGGAATGTCTCTCTCTCTCTCTCTCTCTCTCTCTCTCTCTCCATGTATGTATATGCTTAGACGTGGAATTGGGACCGCCATTCAACATGTCCATTCCCTTTCTTCAATCATTTTTCCATGACTCCACATGCTCTCTTCATTCCAAAGTCACATGCATTTTTGCAAGGTGTGCTCTTTTTCACCACCAACCATACAACCCAAAAAAATAAATAAATAAATAAATAAATAATCAAAATTTAAAAAAAATTCTTATTGGAAGTGTTTATTTGTGGTGTAATTATTCAATACCGGAGCATGTGTGATATTAATTATATGGTGTGTCAAACTAATCATGTATTGCAAATTTTAAGAATTAATATGTGTTGTGATTTCTCATTATAACTAGAATAAGTAATAAATAATATCACGCCGTATACCAAAAGTATATAATAAATTTTCTTATTTATGATTCTTCACGTCGAGTATAAACCACTACTACTAATAACTTGGCTTAAACATTTTGCATCATGCTAATAGGTGATTCTATTGCTAGCTTAGTAGGTTGTTTGGAGCGTGACAAATAGTATCAAAGCTTTTGAAATAACTTCGAAAGCCTATTCACCCCCATTTGTGCATTGGTATATAATATATAAAAAAAAAAAATAAAAAAAAAGGCCTTGGATGAATTGATGTATTATATCATATATACAAGTTATTACACATGTATGTATATATATTGATAATTTGCACATATAGGAAAAGTTTGCATGTATAGTTTTGAATATTTGTATTATTGTGCATGGAATGATGATCATCTTTAGAAGACTGGGCCAAACCTATCAAATTGAAGCCCATGAAAGAGAGAGAAAGCCCACATTTTGGACCAGTAGGATTAAATTTCACTGGCTGTTCTATAGGAACCGCCGTTAGGGGTTTTAGGGGCGATGGGTATGTTGGGTTGGGTTTCCTCTTATATGGGCCAGTGGTCCCACTGAAAAAGCCCATAATATTTTCTTGTTCGAGACCTCCTCCATCGGGCCAGACCACAACCCATTGAAAGGCTAAAAAAATACAAAACGTCCTTTTGGGATGATGTTATCATCTAAATATATATTATAATACTAATTATATCCTTATGTCTATACTATTTACATTAGTTTTGATCACATTAGACTTACTAAAATGAGGGTCAATATAATTATGTTGAATTTGTGAAATTTTTTGTGTATTTTTTCAAAGCCTTTTTTTTTTTTTTTTGTTTAATTGGCGAAAGTCAATGGTTAGTTGTTAGATTAATTCTTCAAAGAGTTAAAACTCACACACATACACCATATAAAAAATTATTTTTGAAAGCCTTAAGAGTGGTCAATATAATTTATCCAAATTAAAAATTGCATCTCAAGCTTGAAATTGAATTTGTTCACATATTTTTTGAGTGCTTGAATAAAACATAGGATATGACTAGTTTAAAAATGTAAAACACTTAAAATTGTAAATTCTATTATTTTACACCCTTTAAAAACTGGGAGATTTATTAGAAAATTCTTTTTCAAGTGTTTGTATCTCAATTAGTCCATAAGATATTTTTGTTTTCCAGTAAGTCCTATTATTTGAACATTTAATCTATCAAATCCTAATTCTCATATTTAAGGTATTTTATGGACATTTCTACTCTTACAAATATTTTTTGAAATGGTTAGCAATTTGGTAATATGAACATTCATATTTTACAATGTGAATGTTTACATTGATATATTAACATTCACATTGATGGTGTAAACATTCACATCATAGAATATTCACACTGTAAATGTGAATATATTAGGGGTATTCTGGTAACTATGTCACTCATAGGACTTATTGGAATATAAAAAAATAATATAAATTAAATGAAACATAAGTAGATAAAAAAAATTTATGAAAAAGTACCCCTTAAAAAATGTATTATGTGAGTGCATAAACCTAGTAGGGGGAATTTATTTAAAAAGTGATAACTTCCCTTCCTAGATTTACCCCAAAAAAAATACCGAATAAACAATAAATAAAATAATTTCCCTCATGATGTTATTATAATTTTTATTTTTTTTCTTGGATGAAACTATTCAACTGGCCATATTGGCCCATTCTTTCATTGATGGGACTGGACTTCCAGCCCATAAAAATCTTTCGTATTTGAGAACAAAGAAAATTATTTATACAAATTTGGGTCAAGAATGAAACTTTTATTTGGTACATGCAAGTAGGGGTGAGCATAGTTCAAATTAGGGTAAAATCAGGAACAATCTATTATCTACGATTCTTGAAAAATTAAAACCAATTCAATCCGTTTAAATCGTGAAACCAATCCGAACCAATCCGTTTAAACACGGATTTGATTGGTTTAGAATCACGAATTCTCATAATTAAATAATAAAAAAAATACAGAACATTTGTCTCAAACTGAGACTGAGACAGGTCGATGACATCATTTCTCTCTCTAATACTTGACATCTATCAAACAAGAAAAAGAAATACATCAACAAAAATAGGATTAATATTATTAGAAAAAATAAAAACAAAAATCCAAAACCAAAGAAAAATATCAACAAAGACTTTTTACTTACATTTTCCGAATCCATTTAAGAAAAGATCAACAAAAATGAAATCCACAAATAGAGAGAGAGAGAGAGAGTGAGCTTACGAAGTCTGAGATGAAATCCACAAATAGAGAGAGAGAGAGAGAGATTAGTAAGTCTAAGAAGAAACCAACCAAACAAAAAAATAGAGTGTCACCAAGCGGAGAGAGAGAAAGAGAAAGAGAGAGAGAGAGAGCTCACCGATAGATAAAGAAAGAGACCAAGCCGTGATTTGATCTGAGATGGATAATCTGAGATGAAATCACAAGAATAAAAAAAGAACTCAGTCTAAGAAAGAGAAAAAAGAAAGATGACTGTGTTTGAGAGAGAGAACAAACCAACAAAAACAGTGACCAAGAGAGAAAGAGAGAGCTCACTGAGAGAGAGACAAGTCATGATCTAAGCTCACCGTCTGAAATGGATTATCTGAGATAAAATCACAAGAATAGAGACAGAACTCAGTCTGAGAAAGAGAAGAGAGAGAGCTAACTGCGTCTGAGAGTGAGAACAAACTAACAAAAACAGTGATCGAAAGAGAGAGAGAGAGCTCACCAAGAGAGTGACAAGCTGCAATCTGAGCTCACTGATCTGTCCTGAAATGGATTATCTGAGATGAAATCACAAGAATCGAGAGAGAACTCAGTCTGAGAGAGAGAGAGAGAGAGAAAGAAAGAAAGAAAGAATACCGAGAGAGAGATGAGAGTGTGAGAGACAGTAAGTGGCGTGTGATATGTTGAATTAGGGTTTAGCTTTTATATGAAACAATAAATGATAATATGTGGGAGGGTATATATTATAAATATAGACTATTTGTATACGGTCTGGATCGATTCTAATCCGAAACCGAACCACGGATTCAAAAAACTAATCCAAACCTACCGGATTAGACTGGACCAAATCGGATTACGAATTATACGAATTCCTTGCTCAGCCCTACATGCAAGAATATAGATTGCATGTTTGATTGACTAATATATCCAATTGGAAATGTACTTTTAAGGTCCAAAGGCTCATCTTGATTGTCCAATTGTTTGTTTTGTACGCTACAAGAAATTTCACTTTTGGTGACTAAAATTTTAGTCGCCAAAAGCCTTATTTTAGTCGCCAATCACTTTTGTTGACTAATATATTTGGTCGCCCGTTTGGTCGCCAATAGATCGTCGAGGAAACAATTGGCGACTAAAATATTTTTAGTAGCCAAAAGTGACCTATTGACAACTAAAACTTTAGTCGCCATATATTTTTTTAAAAATAATTAAATATATTTTTTTTTATTTTTAGCGACTAAATTATTTAGTAGCCAATTGAGCATGTATGTTTGGCAACTAAATTTTTAGTAGCCAAAAGTTTCACTTTTGAGAATTGGCGACTAAACATTTGGTAGCCAAAAGTTTTTTTTTTACAATTAGCGACTAAAAGTTTAGTAGTCAAAAGTTTCACTTTTTCACAATCGGTGACTAAAGTTTTAGTAGCCAAAAGCCAACCTATGATATTTGTTTAGTCGCCAAAAGGAATCATTTAGTTTTTAGAATTTGTTCTGTAATATTTTTTGCGCCGCTTGTAACCTGTGCATATACAAAATTATTCATCCATTCATTCGTTCATTCAATTCTTAACCATTCAATAAAAATATTTCTCCACAACCTGTAGCATTCAATTTCCAACCATATACAAAATTTAACTATTAAAAGCCATTCGGATGCCTTATTTCAACAAAATTTAACTATCCTTAGCCCTTTGATCTCTTAGTTGCTCAAGCTCTTCAATCAACACCGTCAAATTTCTATGAGATGATCCACCTTCTTTAACAGCTTTAAATGCCATCTCTCCCAGCACTTTAGACTTCTCTGTCATCATCACCACCGTCTATCACCCTTCTCACGACCGCCTCTATATTCTCTCTCCTTACCACATTCTTTCCAGCTTTAATCCACAAGTTCTAATCCTTCTTCTTAATTATTGAATTGGAACTGTCAAAAGAAACATTATAAATATTGTGGAATGAATTTATGAGACTACGATTCATAAAAAAATTTATGAGAGGCCAACAATTTCAAAAAAACATTCATAAAAAGTCATAAAAATTTCAAACAAGCCCAACAATTTCTAACAAGTGAAAAACATTCATAAAAGTTTCAAAATATGTGTATATATATGTGTGTGTGTGTGTGTGTGTGTGCGCGCGCGAGCGCAAAACTAAAAAAAAAATGATAGAAAATCTCAAAAAATTGTGTGTGAAGATGAAAATTATACTATTTTACCTTCGGATTGGTTGCAGTAACAGAGAGAACAGAGTTGGCCTATTGTGAACATTTTAAATGAATAAGTATTATGTCGCCAACTACTTGTGGATGTGTGATGCATCTTTCTTATGTGCGAGTACCTAATACCCCAAGTGTAACTGTCTATGCTTCACTTGTTTTCTTCTCCTCCTTTGCTTTCACTTTGGTATTTTCTTAGAGTGTCATTACATTTATAGAGCTGCTTGCCAGATTTGATTTTAAAACGTTAAACTCACTATTTAGCCCTTATAAACCATAAGTTGTATCCCAAATCTATCTATAAGCCAAACCTAAAATTAAACCTTAATTTGGTGATAAAAATAAATGATCCTACATCACAGAGCATGCGAATTACTATTGTTGTAGTTCTATTTACAACCCCAAACAAAGATATTCAGCCCTCAATTTTTTTTGCCCATTGATATCCAAGAAAAATCTACCTCATGGCCTACAATTGAACACCCAAGACATTAAAATGATGGCTGTCCAGAAATTCCAACATGTTGTAATTGGTCTGTGGTGAATTTTTCATTTAGGCATTGCATTAAACAATTGGTAAGCAGAAGGTGTAACATGCAGCAAAAATTCATGGCAAACCACACATGTATCAGCACAAACCAAACTCAAAAACAAAAAGGCAAAGACAATTTCCCATCAAGCAAACACAATGGAACAAAAATTAGACCACTCCCTTTGCTTTTTCTTTGCTTCTTCTGCTTTTTCTTTTCTTATTTGAACTCCATTGTTGCTCAAGTTTAAGCTTCAAATGGGAGTCATAACCCAATTAATGAAAATCACAAACCCAAACCCAAATCTTAGAAACAAAAATTGGATTGACTCGGTATCTAGTTCGACTCAATATGTTTTGACGGTGAACCCATCATAGATATGTATCTCATCAATCTATGTACATACGTATACAATACTATAGTTCAATCGTTACTGAATTGCAAGTCCAAAAAAGCTCTGATTTGGGGAATTTAGAGTACAAAGAACTGAAGAAAAATACCTCTGATTTGGGGAATTCAGAATCGGTAACTGTTTGCTGATCTTCCTCTTCAATGATAGTGGACAGTCGTGGAATTGCTATGGCAGTAGACTGATGTTGAAGAAGATTATGGTTGGTGAACACAACACCCATCTCTTTTTATGTACTATAACACCTTGAAAAAGATTATGGGTGATAAGAGAGATTCATCATAGGTAAAGAGAAAAGGAGAAGAGAGAGAGAGAGATGAAGGAAGAGAAAGACTGAAAATAAAAGAGAGAGGCGCTGAAAATATATATCATTTTACATAATTAGCGACCAAAAATTTTTTAGTCGCCAATTAATTTTATAAATCTCTCCAAAATTTGAAATATCTCTCTCCAAGTATTTTAGTTCTTTGGCGACTAAAACATTTTTTGTTGCTGAAAACACATTTTTGGCGACCAAACTTTTGGTCACTAAAGATAAAAAGTAAATTTTAGTTTTTCATTCGGCGACTAAATAATTTTAATAGCCAAAACTAATCATACAGCGACTAAAACATTTTTTAGTCGCTAAAAACACACTTTTGGAGACCAAATGTTTGGTTGCCAAAGATAAAAAGTAAGTTTTTATTTTACATTCGACAACTAAATAATTTTAGTAGCTAAAACTAATCATACAGCGACTAAAATATTTCTTAGTCGCTGAAAAAAGATAAAAAATAAATTTTTATTTTTCATTCGGCGACTAACTAATTTTAGTAGCCAAAACTAATTATACAGTGACAAACATTTTTTAGTAGCCAATTGTAGCATTTTTAGCGACTAAATATTTTTTAGTCGCCAATAATCAATATACCCTAACTAAAAAAATTAGTAGCTAAATATCGTACTTTTGCTGACTAAAAAAAATTTTGATCGTCAATTCCACAACTTTTGGCCAATAATTTTTTTTTTGGTTGCCAAAAATGCATATTGTTGTAGTGGTACCTCGTTTGGGGAGTGGCTATTTTAGCCAAAAAGTCAAAAAGTCAACTAAAACTAGTCACATCACCTCTCTACTTTTCTGCACATCTTTTCGTAAAAAGCTAAAAAGTTACTAAAATAGCCTGTTCCCAAACGAGTTAGTAAAGAATTCGATTGATTAAAAATTAATAATTAAATTATTGGATTGTATTTGTCTTTTATTTTTATAAAATAAAAGTGATTCGATTGTGTGAAAATTGATGACTGATATCAACCTAATTTTGGCTCCGTTGGGGATGAGTGTTTGGGCTAAAATAATCACATAGGACAAAGTAGGTTATTTTAGTCAAATAGGACAAAATATCACATCCAATTCATAATTGTTTTATTTTTTCTCTCACAAAATTAAAAAAGCCAAAAAGTATATCCCAAACGAGACTTTTTAACCCCAGATTAAAATCAAAAACTAAAAAGTCAATCCACATCTCAAATGAACCCTTTGTATATGCATGGTCCTATAAGAAATATCGGGTTAGAGAAGACCTAGTTGACTGGCCATAAATTAGGGGTGATAAACGAATTGAACGAGTCAAATAATTAATTGTTCAAACTTGATTTTAAAATTTTAATGAGTTTTAAAATTTGTTTAAACTTGGTTCATTAATCTTTTGAATCGATCTCAAACAAATTTTTGTCAAAGTGAACTTTGATATATTTTATATAGTTTTAGAGTTATCAAACTAAATCGAATTAACAATTACCTATTCAAATTTATTGAAAAATTTAATGAGCTCAAAAATGTATTAAAGTTAGTTTATTTACTTAATGAATTAAGTTAAAACAAACTTTTAACAAATCAAATATGAGAGTTTGAGTTATTTGGTTGGTTTAAAGTAAAATTATTTAAATTCTTATAAACAAAATATAATTAAGAAAAGTATTAAAAAGGAAAAAGGAAAAAATCATCATATTATTATTATTTTATAAATGGACACCAAGTACATACCCATTTGAGAAACAGAAGATCAGTGAGTGACCAAAGCTTCACAAATCTCGGAGAAAACATTAAGAATGACACTGTGATGATAAGATGAATTCAAAGACAGAAAACACTGCAAAAGCTTCTCAAGATCTTCAGTTCCATATATACTGAGAGGGTAAATTATGCAAATTGGGCCGAAGTGGGGTTTTGGGCCGTTATGGGCCGTTATGGGCCGCGGTGCGAAGGGCCGGAGTAGATGGGTGTAAAAGTTACTCCGGTCTGGAAAAGTAACCTTGGATTTAGACCGGACATACGACCGTGTTGATTAGTCCGGTCAAAGCCTTATTTCTACCTCGGTTGAGTAATACGTTGAAGGAAGTTCGGTCTTCGGCGGTGAGTTCGGTCGAGGCGCATGAAAACCGAGTTGTACCAAGTCCTTGAGAGGACATAGCTCTGAAGACAGTACGGCTCAACTCTCTTATGGTTAGCTCGGTCTTAGCATAGGAAACCGAGATAAGAGAGAAGTAAGTGCCTAACTAACATGTACCTCGGTCAGATTGGTAGTTCGGTTATAGAGATTGGTTGTAAAGTGACTATAGATTCTAGCCAACCTGTAAAGGTCTGTAAGCCATGATACCATAAGAGCTGGCCATGAGGCCATATGGTCATGTGAGGCCATGAGGCCATGTGTAGAAAGTGACCAAAAGTAGGATTGAGCTGGCAGCCAGCTCACTTCCAGGATTCTCTCTTGTACTTGTAATCTCTATATATAGGAAGCTAGGGAGAGGGAAATGGCAGGACGACAAGCCTATAGAGAAAAGAGAGTTAATAACGGAGAGTTGATTGTAATTCTGATCATTTGTTCAACATAATAAATCTGCAGCTCGTGGACGTAGGCAATTCGCCGAACCACGTTAAATTCTCTGTGTTATTGCTTGATCAACAGGATTATACGGGCAAGTTTATTTCTCTCCCGTACAATTGGCGCCGTCTGTGGGAATTGCAGACAAGAACAACCTCTTGATCAAGCTTTTTCTCTCAAACATCAATGACGAACAACGAGGAGTTACCTCAGTCCGCCGTTGACGGATTAACTCCAGAAGGAGGTGCTAGGCGCGATGGCCTACCTTTGGTCACTCCCATGGGGTATCTGGAACCACAGAGACTGAGTTTCAGGAGGGATGCAAGAGGACGAAGGCGGTGTAACAGCCCCCATCACTCTCGTTCGCGAAGCTCAGAAAGACAAAGGCGCAGGATTGATCCTCAAACTCTGGAGGATCGCGTCAGGGAACAAGACGAGTTGATACGGCGGATGGCGGCGGACATGGAATCTCTCAAACGCCAGGTGAAAGGAAAAGAAGTGGCGACAGGAGAGAGGCGCAACAACAAGACACCCCCTCGCCACTCAGAGGGTCGTAGTAAGAATTCTACACCCTCCCAAGCAGAGAACAGAAGCCTCGGGACAGGCGATACACATTCCAGGTCTTCCAGAACTCGCCACTCCAGGTCCGAGAGGACGAGATCTGAGAGGTCATACACCGAGGGAAGTACATATTGGCCCTCGCATACACACCAGACAAGATCTAGACAGACGGAGTTGCCCAGATCATCCGACCTGCGAACCATGCTTGAAGAGAAGGCGCGATGGGAGGAGGACGCCAGGGCGCGCGATCCACACAGAGTTTCTGCTTTAGTGAGGTTGGCTCCTCGGACGCATGGAAGCGTCGAGGTTGGAATGCCAATACCTCGCCCGGCCTACGAACCAACGGATAAGGCATTGGCGAGGCTGCAGACCTCACCATTCGTCCCAGCAATAGAGAACGCGCCCCTGCCATCAGGCTTCCTTCAGCCCAAATTTACTACTTATGAGGGAAAGACAGACCCCTACTCGCACTTAAGCCACTTTCGCCAGGTCATGGCTGTGTACCGGCGGAACGAAGCCTTGATGTGCATCCTATTCCCTTCGAGCCTTGGCGATCTTGGCTTGACTTGGTTTGAGAGGCTCCCAGAGGGCAGCATAGCCTCCTGGGCGCAACTGGCAGAGGCGTTCGTGACAAGGTTCCGAACAAATACTAAAACTCCGGTGGAGATCGACCAGTTACTCTCCATCGACATGGGCGACAAGGAGACCCTAAGATCATACAATAGTCGCTATTGGGAGACCTTCAACCAGATTGGAGACTGCCCTACCAATCTCGCCATTGCACAGTACAAAAGAGGCCTTCCGATAGGCAACAGACTAAGGGACTCTATCACCATGACACCACCCCTCACCATGGAAGCCTTGATGGAGAGAGTGCACCAGCACATCAGGGTAGAAGAGGATGGCGCCCACGCCAAGACAAAATCTGGCGCAACCTCAGTACCAGAAAAGAAGACCACAGCAAAGGTCAATGCGGTAGACCGACCGAACCAAAACGGACGAGGCAGGCGAGACAACGGGGAGGACCAAGACAAAAGATGGTTGAGGGTTCGCACTGCCATAACCACGGTATTCAAGAAACCGATCTATCGAATACTTAGCGAGATCCGAGACGAGCCTTTCGTCAAGTGGCCAGCCAGGCTAGGCGCAGCTCAGAAGGACTACGACGACAGATCGCGGTGCACCTTCCACAAAGAAAAGGGGCACCGCACTGAGAATTGCACGCCATTAAGGCAGCATCTGGAGGAGTTGGTGGCGGCAGGCCACCTGGATACCTATATCGAGGGAGGGGCGCAACCAGCCCCCCAGGACCATCACAACCCCAACGGAATGCCGATTGACGCTCCGCCTCAAGGCATTATCAACGTGATACACGGGGTCTTTGAACCTGAACGTGTATGCGAGCTCAAAGGATCAATCAAAAAGGCAGAGCACTTAAGAGAGGTGCTGAGTGCCCAACCAGCCGTCAAGAAGGGGAAGACAGAGGCCGCAAATGTCATGTCTTTTTCGGATAAAGACTTGGCAAGAATATACTGCCCCCACAATGATGCCCTGGTCGTCACTCTCCGAGTCGAGATTTTGACGTCAAGCGGATTCTGATTGACCAGGGTAGTTCATGTGAAATCATGTACTATGAAACCTTCAAACAAATGAAGTTGCAGGATAAAGACTTGGCACCTGCCGTCTCTCCCCTAATTGGATTCAACTCCATGCCAGAATGGCCCGTCGGCAAAATAATCCTCCCAGTCAAAGCAGGGAGTGTGACGAAACAAGTGGAGTTCTGGGTTTGAAAGTCCCCTCCACTTACAACATTATCTTGGGAAGGACATGGCTGCACGCCATGCGCTCGGTGGCGTCCTCCTACCACCAAGTGATGCGGTTCCCCAACGACATCGGTGTAATGAAGAAGTTTATGGAGATCAACTCATGTCGAAGCAGTGCTTTGTCGCGGTGAATGGCAGCCGCGCGCCAAAGGATACGTTCATTCGGTGGAAGAACCTGAGAGTAATGAGCTGTTCGCCGATGTTGGCAAAGCGGCTAGTCAGAAAGCGGTGGAGGAATTAGTGGAGGTCAGAGTAAATGAAAAGAACCCAGATAAGTTCTTTTTGCTCGGATCGTCGTTGTCCAGCACTGAGAGATTGGAGGTCTTGGAATTTCTGACCTCCAACATCGAAGTGTTCGCCTGGACTCCGTACGACATGCCAGGCATCGATCCTAACTTCATCTGTCACCAACTCAATGTCCACCCATCAGCCAGGCCAATCATTCAGCACACCCGCAGATCGGCACTCCACCATGCCGAAATAGTGGCGGATGAGGTAGGAAACCTGCTGGAAGCAGGGGCCATCAGAGAGGTGCACTACCCAAGATGGATCTCCAACACCGTCGTAGTACCAAAGAAGAATGGCAAATGGCGTGTTTGCGTCGACTACAAAACGGTTAACAAGGCGTGCCCAAAGGATAGCTTTCCTCTGCCAAGGATAGACCAACTGGTAGACTTAACGGCGGGGCACAACCGACTTAGCTTTTTGGATGCATACAGAGGCTACCACCAGATCGCCATGCATGAACCAGACCAGGAAGTCACATCCTTCACCACCCCAAGGGGACTCTACTGCTACAAAGTCATGCCCTTTGGCCTAAAGAACGCAGGGGCGACGTTCCAGAGAATGGTCACCAAGATGTTTGAACCATTGTTAGGCAGAACGATGGAAGCGTACATCGACGATATGGTGGTCAAAAGCAAGGATGAGAATGACCATATCAAGGACTTGGGTGAGATGTTCGAGATCCTAAAGAGGCATAAGTTACGCCTCAACGCGTCGAAGTGTGCGTTCGGAGTAGGATCTGGCAAATTCCTAGGCTTCTTGGTGACCAACCGAGGTATCGAAGCGGACCCTTCTCAGATCAAGGCAATACAGGACTGGAGAGGCCAAACTCAGTGAAGGAAGTGCAGCATCTCACCGGCATGGCGGCTGCGCTCAATCGGTTCATAAGCCGGTCGTCAGACAGGCTACGACCATTCTTCCATGCGCTGAAGGCTAAGTTTGAGTGGGACGAAGAATGCGACCACGCCTTGGGAAGCCTAAAAGAATACATGTCTTCTCCACCACTACTTGTAACCCCAATCCCTGGGGAAGAACTCTTCTTATACCTGGCAGTCTCGCAGCATGCAATTAGCGCAGTGTTGGTCCGCGCAGAAGGAATCCAACATCTTCCCATCTACTATGTCAGCAAGACATTACTGGACGCCGAGACAAGGTACCTGCCACTAGAGAAGCTGGCATTGGCCTTAATGATGGCCTCGAGAAAGTTGTCGCACTACTTTCACGCCCACACAATAGTTGTTCTCACAGCCTTCCCGTTAAAGGCTTTATTTGAAAGGGCGAACTTCTCTGGACGAATTCTGAAGTGGGCAGTAGAGTTGGGACAATACGACATCAAGTTCCGACCAAGGACCGCAATAAAAGCACAAGCATTGGCAGACTTCGTCGCAGAATTCACACCAGGGAGTCATCACATCTGCCCAGTCGACCTAACTGAAACAACCGAACTAAGAATGGAGGTTGACGTCGGAATAACGCAACCCCTAGTGTTGGTTGATCAGTCAGGCCCCAAGGCAGACCAAGGTAGCGAAAGGAAGGAAGAAACAAGTCATGCTACACCAAGTCAGGACATACCAACAAATACGACTTGGCGCAATCAGTTAGCAAGGGGGAGACAGCGAGCATGGACTCTGAAGAGGGCACCAGCAACTTGGAAGATCCAAAGGCATCGTCTGATCCCGCCACTTGCTGGAAGTTGTTCGTTGGGAGATGTGGAAGCTCTTCGTGGACGGAGCATCGAACAGGCATGGAGCAGGACTTGGTATAGTCCTCATCTCTCCAGACGGACTAGTAGTGGAGCAGGCAATCAACCTTGGCTTCCCAGCGTCGAACAACGAAGCGGAGTATGAAGCGCTTCTAGCAGGTCTCAAGTCGGCATTCTACTTGAAAGCAACGGAGTTAATGGTTTACAGCGACTCGCAGCTGGTGGTAAACCAAATATCTGGCGACTACGAAGCAAAAGATGATAGGATGGCTAAGTATCAAGGGTTGGTCAGAGCCGAAATAAAGAAATTCGAAATGGTGCGAATAGAGCAAATTGGCAGGGAGGAGAACAGCAGAGCGGACGAACTAGCAGGCATTGCCTCAATGGCAGATATCTCCGTCCCCCATCCATTGTTGGTCGACTACCTGCCTAGACCAAGCATTGAAGACCCCGAAGCGGGAGAGGTACGTTGTGCAGAGTTAGGCCCTTCTTGGATGGATCCCATCATACTGTTCCTGAAAGACGGCACTGTACCGGTAGAGAAGAAAGAAGCCAACAGAATAAGAGCAAAGTCGCAGCGATTTTGGCTCTCTCCATCCTTGGCATTGTATAAGAAGTCGTTCTCAGGACCTTACTTAAAGTGTGTTCACCCCAGCAAAGTGGAAGCATTCTTATTCGAAATCCATGAGGGCGTATGCGGCAGCCATCAGGGAGGAAGATCATTGGCGTACCGAGCAATTTCACAAGGATATTGGTGGCCATACATGCAAGCAGATTCGGAGAAGTATGTCAAAAAATGCCAAAAATGCCAAAAATTCGCACACCAAATACACCAACCTGCCAGAGAACTCCTACCTTTAACTAGCCCATGGCCCTTTGCTATGTGGGGCTTAGACACTGCCAACGGCACCAGGCAACAGGAAGTTCTTTCTTGCCGCAACCGACTACTTCACAAAATGGGTGGAAGCAGAAGCCTTGGCGTCAATCAAGGAGAAAGATGTAAAGAAGTTTGTCTGGCAGAATATCATCACTCGATTTGGCATACCAAAGGCGTTAATCTCGGACAACGGCACTCAGTTTGACGGAAGAATTTTCAGAGGCTTTTGTGAAGAGTACAAGATAGAGTTCTATAATTCTACGCCTGCATATCCCCAAGCAAACGGTCAGGCAGAGGCGTCGAATAAGGTAGTCTTGGATGGATTGAAGAAGAGGTTAGAAAAAGCGAAAGGGAAGTGGGCAGAGGAGCTCCCTCATGTTTTATGGGCTTACCGCACCACGCCTCGACGATCAACAGGAGAGACACCATTCTCCTTAGCTTATGGCATGGAAGCAGTCATCCCATTAGAGGTTGGCCTCCCCACAATCCGAAGCGAAAACTTTGATCCAGACTTGAATGGCGACGCCATAGCATTAGAACTTGATCTTGCGGAGGAAAGAAGGGACAGAGCATTGGTTCACATCGCCTCCTACCAACAAGAGTTGTCCAGAAAGTATAACAAAACAGTACATCCAAGGCAATTCAAGATCGGAGACTGGGTATTACGCAAAGTGATGGGAAATACATTGGTTCCAGGAGATGGCAAGTTGGGGCCTAATTGGGAAGGACCTTACAAAGTGGTCGGATTAGCAGGCAAAGGGACATACCACTTGGAAGATAAGGATGGCAAAGCAATTTCCAGACCATGGAATACTGCCAATCTCAAGTTGTTTTATTTCTAGTATGTATCAGTTTTTACCATGAAACAAATCGATTCTTCTTCGACATGACTGTTACCAGTAGAAAGCCGCTTCAGTAAGTGAGGAACTTTATAAACATAGTTGGCCGGAACAACCAACTATGATCCTAAGCCCAGGATAAGGCTGCAGGACGTTTGGTCGGAATAACCAAACATTCTATTCTAAGTTGGCTGGAAAAACAATTTAGAGGTTGGCTGGATTAAACCAACACTTTCCTAAGCCCCGGTAAGGCTGAAGATGTTTGGCGGAATAACCAAACATTCTATTCTAAGTTGGCTGGAAAAACCAATTTAGAGGTTGGCTGGATTAAACCAACACTTTGTACTCGTCAGCCGAAGTGAGTTATCTCGGCTGAAGAGTGGTTGGCTGGATTAAACCAACACCTTGTACTCTTCAGCCGAAGTATGGGTATGGTTGAAGAGTGGTTGGCTGGATTAAACCAACACTTGGTACTCTTCAGCCGAAGTATGGGTATGGCTGAAGAGTGGTTGGCTGGATTAAATCAACACTTTGTACTCTTCAGCCGAAGTGAGTTATCTCGGCTGAAGAGTGGTTGGATGGATTAAACAAACTCTTGGTACTCTTC
The DNA here is from genome assembly GCA_030407325.1 of Camellia japonica. Taxonomy (NCBI): domain Eukaryota; kingdom Viridiplantae; phylum Streptophyta; class Magnoliopsida; order Ericales; family Theaceae; genus Camellia; species Camellia japonica. The sequence continues at coordinate 130,680,452 of JAPPVO010000013.1, read as the reverse complement.
AGCCGAAGTAAGTGTACGGCCGGATTAAACCAACATTGGTTACTCTTCAACCGAAGTGTTTATATCGGTTGAAGAGTGGTTGGCTAGTAAGTTGGATAGTTAAACCGAGCTCACAGTTGTGCAATCAGATCATAGAAAAATTCATTACAGGCATACATACACAAAACCGAAACAAGAGTTGAAGAAAGATTTTCATTGAAACACAGAAAAAGTACAATTGAGGGGCTACAGCCCGGTTACAAATTCAAAAAAAAAAAAAAAAAAAAAAAAAAAAAAGAAAAAATCAACGAAGAAGCGCATCTAGCTCGGCATCAAACTCATCGTCCGCATTTATCTGGAGACCGGTGTTTGATGGGAGTCCGGTGTCGGCTGGGAGCACGGTCTGAACTGGGAGACCGGTCTCAGCTTGAACCTGAGTCTCAACTCGAACCTCGGTCTCAATGGATGGAAGCTCGTCCCTTCGGTCTTCAGTGACTGGCTCCGACCGAACTAACTGATCATCTTGTTGTTCATTGATGACCGGGGTGGGAGTTTGCTCATCTTCCTCGGAATCATCATCGTCGTCATCATCTGACCCCTCGAGGAACTGCCTTTGGAGATCGGCGGCGTATTGTGAAAGTGAAGCAGGAATGGAGTACGGTGGAGCGTTGTAGACCTCGGTGTCAGACGTACAACCGAGCTTCTCCACCGCAGCCCTCCAGCCGCATTTGAAAAATAGATCCTTTGCTGCGTCGCATTGCAGGGTGTAGGCGACTTCGGCCTCCTTGAAGCCCCGCTTCTCGGCCTTCTTCACCTCCCCCTTCAGCTGGTTTATCTCGGTATCCTTCTTCTTCTCAAGCGCAGATAAGACGCGCAGATACCTATCTTTTGCCTCGTTGGCAATTTTTTGCTTTTCGGCTTCAACCGAATTGGCGACCTCGGTCAACCGACCGTTTTCAGCACGGAGCTCGGCCAGTTGCTTTTTTGCCACCTCTAGTTCGGCCGTTTTTTATTCGGCCTCTGCCATGGCCTCCCTTGTATGATGCCGAAGTTCCATGATCCTCCTATGAGTGACTTGGTTTTTCTGAATGGCCTGCAAAGGAGAAGTAACGATTAGCCGGACTGAAAGTTGGGAAAAATTACTTAGAAGGTAGAAGCTGCTTACCAGGATCATGGATTTAGTGGATGACCGGACTGACTTTAGCTCGGTATTGAGCTGTTTGTAGTGGTGCTCCATATCTTTTGGAAGGCACACACTTTTGGCTAGGTTAAAAGCCATTAAGTGGTCCTTCTCTGAGATCACCGAATCATCAGTAGTGATGTCTCGGTTGTCGAAGGAAAGGGCAGGAGCCCATTTTGATGAAGTGGCAGTTCGGGCGGATGACTCCGGTTGGAGGTTTTGCTGGGAGCTTGGAGGAGAGCTTTGTGGAAGAACGGTCTCGTCTTCATCAACAAGACGTGGCTCGGTTTCTGAAGTCCGAGCACGCTTGTTTCGGCGCGAAGAGGATGGCTGCTGGGATGGAAGGGCCACCACGGTTTCAGTGGGTTGGCCGGTTACTCGTACTTCGGCTGGAGTGGTTGCGGTTAGGAGGGCCTTCAACCTGTTCTTCTTAGCCATTTCTTGTTCGGCTGTGAGTGGTATGAGGTTGATCTGGGGCAAGGAAGGGTCCGGTTCTGGTGCGTCTTCAAGAAGGAAGTCGGTCACCCTTGCCTTTCGGCGACCGGAATAGCGGTAGGTCGGTTCAAAGTTTAGAAGCTTTGCCCAACTTCTCTCCCTCACTCTTAGTGCGGCGCGCAGAAGACCGAGGTTGGGGTAGCCGTAGATTGAAAGGAGATGGGCTTTATCTGCAAAAAATAAATGAAGTGTTAGTCCGGTTCAGAAAAGATGACCGAGATAAACAAAAATAAAGAATGCATTAAAACCGAAGTAGGTATACCAGGGATTCCTTTGTTCCAGTTTATGCTTCCGCCTGGGATCTGGGCCTGGTGGTCCTCAAAATTCCCAGACACCCAGAAGTAATCGTCATCGTTCAAGTCTTTGTCCGGTGTATGTTTTATTATTTTTTCTCGGCCACGGCGTATTCTTAGGTAGTAACACCAGCCTTCGTTTTTGGATCCTATGGAGTATTGGTGAAATATCTCGGCCAGACCTAGGTTGAGACCGGTTTGATGGTTCAGTGCGGTTATACCCATTATTATTCGGTAAGTATTGGTGGACAGTTGAGTGGGGCATAGTCTAGTTTGCCTTAAGAATTCACAAATTAAGGGTTGGACTGGGAATCTAAGTCCGGTCTCTATGATTGATTGGAGGGTAAAGGGAACAAAGCCTGGGTTGCCCCATGGGTCAACGTCTAGTTCGGCTAGGGTTAAATTTACATCGGCAGGAATGTTGTAATCCTTTCTAAATTCGGCTAAGCCTCCTGGGGTTTCTACCAAAAATCTGTACTTCCCCATTTTCTGTTTGAAGTTAAGAATAGATGATCTCGGTCAAAAAAATATGTGCGGTAGCTCGGTTGAGCGCAGTGGAGTGCCTGGCAACCTAAAGTCTGCAAAGTGGAAAACAAGGGGTTAAGCACAGATCAATGGACCGTGCTACAAAATAAAGCAACAAAAGGGAAGTCCTACTTCGGCTACAGGATGCTACATGATCTACCTCGGTTTCTGAAAGGTGTATGTCATCCCGGTTGGGCAGGGTGTTTTGTCATCTCGGTTCTATCTGTGGTTATGTTACTCCGGTTAAGCATCAAGGGGCAGCTTTCTAAGTTCGTTTTGGGAATTGAGAAAGCTGGCTTAGCCCCCCAAGGCTTAGCTCGGTCGAGGGCAAAGATTTTCTAAGCTCGGTTATAACCAAGATGTTTGTTTATCTCGGTTTTGCCTATGGAGTTTGTTACTCCGGTTAAGCATCAAGGGGTGCTTTCTAAGTTTAACTTAGAAACTGAGAAAGCTGGCTTAGCCCCCCAAGGCTTATCTCGGTCGAGGGCAGAGATTTTCTAGTTCGGGCGGACTATTGAAACTACCGTAATGTGTACAAGAGCTAGTTCGGTTCCAGTCTACCTAAAGTTCTTATATAGCACAAACAGTTTCCTAGTTTGGTTGCTTCGAGATTTTGGATCAAAATTAGTGTTCTACAGGTTATTATGTGCATTCGTATGTTCTATGTCTAAGTTTTCCAGAAAAAATACAAAACTAACAGCAGGAAGTGTTTTTCGAAAATGATATGCAATGAATTGAATGAAAGCGAAAACAAAAAGAAGAAAAACAAAAACAGAGGCTTACCAGAGGAAGAGGATGAAACTGGAAATGGGAGCAGCAGCGCCAACAAAGAACCCAAGCTTCAAAAGATGCAAGGAAGAAAAGCAATGGATGTTCGGAGAAGGAAGAGGTTGAATAGAAAGAGAAGGTAAATGATTTTTGGCAAAATGAAGGGTTTTTTGTTTCTGTGAAAAGATGGGCGGGAAACTGTTCAAAAATTGCGGAGTACGAGGGCGGCTGCACCGCTTTGGAGGTCCAATCAGAGGTTGCCACGTGTCACTGGAAAGGGAAGCGTTTCAGTCGCCGCGTTTGAAGAGACGTTTTGACCGGACGTGCACAGTTCGGTTTGAGTTTAGCTCGGCTGGACAAGCTAAAAGAATTTAAGCTCGGTTGGAGAAGCTTACAGGGTTTTAGCTCGGCTGGAGAAGCTAAAAGGTTTTTAGCTCGGCTGGAATAGCTATAGGATTGTAGCTCGGTTGGAAAGGCTTACAAGATTTAGCTCGGTTGTTAAGTAGGTAATCCCTATCATGCTACGCAGAAGGAATTAAGGGGCAATTGAGAGGGTAAATTATGCAAATTGGGCCGAAGTGGGGTTTTGGGCCGTTATGGGCCGCGGTGCGAAGGGCCGGAGTAGATGGGTGTAAAAGTTACTCCGGTCTGGAAAAGTAACCTTGGATTTAGACCGGACATACGACCGTGTTGATTAGTCCGGTCAAAGCCTTATTTCTACCTCGGTTGAGTAATACGTTGAAGGAAGTTCGGTCTTCGGCGGTGAGTTCGGTCGAGGCGCATGAAAACCGAGTTGTACTAAGTCCTTGAGAGGACATAGCTCTGAAGACAGTACGGCTCAACTCTCTTATGGTTAGCTCGGTCTTAGCATAGGAAACCAAGATAAGAGAGAAGTAAGTGCCTAACTAACATGTACTTCGGTCAGATTGGTAGTTCGGTTATAGAGATTGGTTGTAAAGTGACTATAGATTCTAGCCAACTTGTAAAGGTCTGTAAGCCATGATGCCATAAGAGCTGGCCATGAGGCCATATGGTCATGTGAGGCCATGAGGCCATGTGTAGAAAGTGACCAAAAGTAGGATTGAGCTGGCAGCCAGCTCACTTCCAGGATTCTCTCTTGTACTTGTAATCTCTATATATAGGAAGCTAGGGAGAGGGAAATGGCAGGACGACAAGCCTATAGAGAAAAGAGAGTTAATAACGGAGAGTTGATTGTAATTCTGATCATTTGTTCAACATAATAAATCTGCAGCTCGTGGACGTAGGCAATTCGCCGAACCACGTTAAATTCTCTGTGTTATTGCTTGATCAACAGGATTATACGGACAAGTTTATTTCTCTTAAAGTAAAATATTTAAATTCTTATAAACAAAATATAATTAAGAAAAGTATTAAAAAGGAAAAGGAAAAAATCATCATATTATTATTATTTTATAAATGGACACCAAGTACATACCCATTTGAGAAACAGAAGATCAGTGAGTGACCAAAGCTTCACAAATCTCGGAGAAAACATTAAGAATGACACTGTGATGATAAGATGAATTCAAAGACAGAAAACACTGCAAAAGCTTCTCAAGATCTTCAGTTCCATATATACTTTTCTCTATTATCATCTCCACCATTGATTCCCTGAAGTCTCCGTACGGATTGCTTGAATCTTTCACCACCGCGTAGCTCTCTTCGACCTTACTCCCACCACCGCCACCCACAACCACCGGCCACCGCCGCTCCCCACTTCTTCGCCGGCTACTTTCACCTGTTTTCCGGCGAGTACGACCCGAATCGGCGTAGAAACACTCAATCCTGTCTTCAGCTTCACTTTCCGGTCCGGTTTTCGGGCCAGTTATGGCGGTTTTCCGGCGAGATTTCGAGTTGTTTTCGTCGGTTTCGCTGCAAAACCCCACTCGGTTTGTCGATAATACTTCGATTTTAGAACGACCCATCTCAGGACTCCTGCTCTTCCCTCTTCTCCGGCGAGTTTTAGGCTTGTTCAGTCGAGATTTGCTTGTTTTCCGGCGAGATGAGTCAGACGAATTAGACGATAAGCTGAAAAACTTGTCACTTTCACCATCAATTTCTTCATCTTCTTCTTCTTCGCTGCTGAACCATCCTCCATTAGACGAAGAACTGTTCTTAACGATCACGGATTGTTTAGCCATCGTGGTCTTGCATGAATTCAAAGACGGAATGGTTGTTTCCGTACCGGAATTTGATTTTTTTGGTTCCGGAACCACTTTCGTCGTCTCGTTTTTAGCATTCTTGGGGGTTGCAGGGCTTTTGGGTTTGGTCATGAGAGAGACTGGTTCGATGGGATGGGCATTTGAAGGTGTTCGGGAGATGATAATGGTGGCTCCGGCAACTTCCGAGACGGTACCGTACCGGCATGAGCCGAATGGTGAAGGAAACAAGCGAGAGACTCTGCGAGTGATTTGATTTTCCATGTGAGAGAAAGAGAGAGCGTCATACAAGGATTAGTTTGGAGGTTGAAGAAGAGATGTAAATAGGCTGAAGTGGAATATACATGCATTCCATGGATGGATCACAACCTATATCAAGAGGGGGCCAAGTGGGGGATTTTTAATTGTAATTAAAAATTTGCTAAATATATAAATTTTTATTTTTATTTTTGAAAAAAAATTTGTATGTAATATTATGATAATGATGTTTTTGTAATTATGAGTCATAACAATTGATTTTTTTGACTTCTAATTAATAATATAAGTGAGTGAAAATTATAATATGCACATCTTTAAAAAAAAAAAATATGTCATATGCACCTTTAGTATGTCATTTTATTTTTTAGTTATAATTACTTTTTTTTTCTTTAGTAATGATATTATTTTAGTTATATCTTTTGTTGTGTTTAATTATGATTTTTTTTTTAGTTACAATTCAAAATATTAACGTTATGTTATTTTTCTTTTTAATTATAAGATGCATATAGTGTACATATTTTGCACAATAGTATTTCCCATGTTATTTTGTATATGCGTATAATCAATTTACAGTACAACCATAACATTGTTGGGTTAGTCCAAGACAATATTTTCCACTTAATTCCATTTGCAATTTTTTTATGAAAAATGATTTGTAGCACTAAAAAAAATGGGAACTAATGCCCCTAATTTTTAATTTGGGTAATTGTTTTTTTTTTTTTTTTTTTGACAATTTAAAAAAAATTAATAAGTTATCAAAAAATTAAAAAGTTATAACTATTTATCAAAAAAAAATATTAAAAAATTAATATATAAATATTAATACAAATCAATTTTTTGACCCAATCTAGGTACTGACGTGATGAACTAGTCAGTGAAAGGGGGAAAAAAAAAATTTCCATGTGTATATTCACTAAATTAATTAGATGGTAAAGTTGGACCCGTGGAGGCCCACCATGGGTCTCGTTTTGATAATCTGAACCATTTCAATATGTAAAACTCGTCTAGTACTATATGTCTGTAAAAAATTATGTCTATCGAATATCGCTAACTACATGATCAAATCAGTTTTGTATAAAAATGGATGGTGTTATAGTTAACAGTTAATAAAAAAAGCTAACACGATCAAATAGCTATCGATATCCAATCAACGTGATTTTTTACAAACATATAGTACTCAACGAGTTCTACACATTGACGGTTCCGATTAGAAAAAAGGACCCGTGGTGGGCCCCTACGGGCCAAACAACACCATCCAATCAAAGTCCGAGAAGGAGACAATATTTTCTCATCTACTCAACTAGCCGACTCCACTGCCATTCTGTACAGCTTCCTACCCTATCTTCTCCTACACATTTATTTATACAATTTTTTAATACACATTTTTTCATAAAAAGTTAAAAAGTTAACCCAAACATCTATATTTTTTTCCTCAACTTTTTAATCTAAAAAGATAAAAAAATACACTTATTTAGGACATCTCAAATAACCCCTAAATATTTTCTCGTATTTTTTATCTGTAAATTTTATTTATATAACACTATCCTTAAAATAATCAAAATCAAATCTTTTTAGATTAACGTTGGACAAGTACGTGAGACATTTTCTTATCGAGGTGATGCATTGTTATGGCTATGCTTGGCATAATTTTTTTTTTTTATTTAGTTATTTTAATTACAAAAAGATAAAATAAATTAAAAAATTAATAAAATAAAATATTACATTTAAATTATAATTATTTTATTTTTTCTCTTACAAAAGTTAAAAAGTTTATCACAAATAAGACTTTTTAATCACACGTTAAAATAACTAAAAAATTAAAAAACAACACACATTGCAAACGAAGGCTATGTAAATTTTTTTCTCCCATCAATTCTAAAAACACAAGTTGAATATTTTATTTAAAGAAATTCAAATCCCATCCATTATCAAAAAAAATTGATACAAGTCATAATAACTTACCACACCTTAAAATAAAATAAAAAAATAAAAAACTTTATAGACCAAAGTAATAATCAAATGGAGTCACAAGTTGAGATTTCTAATTTTAAGAGAGATATGGTATTGATAAGGATGGTTTAAATAAGTTTAATTAAATAATAATATTATGATAATTAATTTTTAAATATATTTAATGTGATTTCGTAGTATTAATTTATTGAGTGTCATCATTCATATGTTGTATTAATAAATTTGATAATATAGTTCAATCGGTGGAAGATGGGTCGGATTGATCCAAGCGCTCTACGAGATAATTGACCTTCGTCCTCCTAGTTAGACCTGCAACAAGTCTAGTAGGAAGGTTCCGAAATAGGAATGGTTCCTTCCTATGGACCCTCCGACGATCAAGTTAGATGAAGATATGATAAGAGTAACTCAGGAAAAATTAAGAGAGTAATGAGAGAAAGAGAGAGATAGAGAGAGAGAGTGTGTCTCACTTGTTCCCAAAACGTTCCACAGAAGCTCCCTTATCTACTCATGTTGTCCCATTGGCCGAAAGTCTGCCACCTGCTTGCCGTCGACCATGCCATTTCACCATGCTTCAAAATAAAAGGTCTTATTGCATTTAATACCTTAACAGTTACATTTAATACTTAACGTGTGGGTTTCAACACCTTTGTAGAATTTTTGTCTGCCACGTGGCTAACCTGACACATGTTTAACTGCAATTGGGTTTGGGTCGCATTGGGTTCCCCACTGAGCCTGTTGTTGAGTTTTACCTACTGAGCTTTTTGACTAAGGCCTCATTTGAAAATATGTTTTTTTAGTAATTTTTTAGCTTTTTGACTAAAATATGATTAAAAAAAATTAGTATGTTTGGGATGACTTTTTGATTTTTTACGAAAAGATGTGCAAAAAGTAAAAAGAAAAAGAAATCTTTAACTTTCTAACATAAATTGTTGACATTTTAATTTTTTTAATAACATTTTAACTTTTTAACTTTTTAATTAAAAAATAACTTGCAAAACGAAACCTAAGTGACTATTTGGGCAATCTAAGATAACTGCAAATTGGGCCCTCTTGGTCCGTGCCCATCAAAATTAATGACTCATCAATAGTGACTGAAATTTTGTATATTGAAATTTTATTAACCATAGGTGTATAGCATATTGATAATCAAAACGACATGTGCACACTTGATTTCTTGTGGTTCACACACAGGAAACTATTGTATGGTCGTTTGTCATTGACTAGTCAAATTTGTCATTTTCACTTTCTAAAATGTGGGGAACTTAAAAGTACACACATTAAAATTTCTATCAATTAGGAGTATGTGGGAGTTCTCAAATAGAATTGCTTTCATTATTAAGTTTTATTTATGTAATAAAATAAATCAGTTTGTGAAAAATATCTAACGTGTCGTAGTTAAAGATTAAATAAATTCAATATTGTTATAAATTGCTTTCATTATTAAGATTTATGTAATAAAATAAATCAATTTGTAAAAATATCTAACATGTCGGAGTTAAAGATTAAGATTGAATAAATTTAATATTGTTATGAAAAATGACTTATGTAACAATTTTTAGAGTTTTTTTTTTTTTACATTTATTTTTGTAACTGAACGTCCAGACCAGCTTGCATGCAGTTCAACTAATCTCAAAATCTTAAAGTTAAGGACCGGACAAACCTCTAGTAAATTTTTGGAGTGACTTGAATTCGAGACTTTGAATCTTATTCTTAAATTTTTACTAACACCTTGAGACTTAGTTGAGAACTAATATTAAATATAACAGCGATATTACTTTACAATGTAGTCAATTAATACGAAAGTCCGGTAAACATGGATGTAAAATATTGTCACAGTTAAACTCAATTGTATTGCTAGGTGTGACCAGAACACTTTGAGGTAAGTGACAATGTGGCTTAGGCTCCACAAGTTTATCATTTGGTTTAAGGTTAAGGATAAATGGGTCCAAATAAAACAAATCCACAATCACAAAACAAAAAAATTGTGTGAACATGGATGGGGCCCATAGACAACTCCCATGTATGCACATTCGTCTCCTACTAACCATACACCTTCCTAAAACACAAGTTTCACCATCAATCAATCTTTATGTGTTATGACTATGTCAAAATTGAAATTATAATTTTTTAATTTATATATGATATTATAATAAAATTAATAAATTATAATTATAATAATAAAAATTAAATACAATACAGACCTGTTAACTATGTGCAAGAATTATGACCAAATAGATTTTTAAATTGTAAATTGTTTATGTAAAAATATAATGTCTCGACCATTTAACCAGACTCACAGTTCTATCAAATTAAATATTTCATCATGTTATAAGCATCAATTTCATTCATTTATTTATGATTTTGATGGACATCTAATCTTAATTTCCTATTAATTAATATCAATTTATATATTTAAAGTTCAAGCTTAGGGTCAAGCTATATGAACAACTTATATTATATTTTAATGGGGAATGAAGAGAAGTGCACTCCAATAGGTCCATTATTATAGGTTTTATTTCAATGATTTAAATTATTTATTTTATAAGGTCTTATTAGTGAATTATCTATAAAAGGAATTAAATGTTGGATAATATTCACTGTATTACGAATAGATTATGTTTGTATACTTAACAACAAACAGAAGAAATAAAAAAAATGAGAGAGATTGTTCGATTACAAAAATCAAACCAGAATATAAAATATATAAATAAAAATAGATTTTTATTTTGTTACAAAAACAAAATCTAAATCTAAATCTAAAATAGAAAAAATAATAAAACAGAAAGTAAATTAATTACTTACCAAATTAATTGTTAAACAATTTTATTAATCAAGTCCAGTGTTTAACCCTATATCCTTAAGACAGATTCGTCCTCTCCATGGTACTTTCAGATTGTGGACGTCTATCTCCCAGGATAAAATAATCAACTACGAATAATAGCAGCACTACAAATTATTCGCACAACGAACACACTTTGTGTTTACACTCTTTCTCACAGGAAAATAATACAGCAAAATGCAGAGAGAGTAAAGCAGAATTGAGCACAAAAAAATTGGAGTGAAAATCCAAATGAGAGACTGCCTTTATATAGGAAAATTCGTGGTTGTTCAGATTTGATTTCAACAGGTATGGTACCTATTTGGATAGATAAGAAACTGTCTGGTTTGAATCTGTTTGGGTTTGAAATTTAAATAGATTTGAATTTGTCAAGTTTATGTTTGGATAGATATGGAGCCTGTATAGAAATTCTAAAGAGGTGCAAAATTTGAATTTTTCGATTGAAATTTAAATTCAAACGGTCAGAATTTATTTTTCAAAAATAAAAAATAAATTCAAATGTTTTTGGCCTAAAAAGAATTAGTATTTGGCCGAACAAGCCCAACCCAACCTCATACCCGCGCCCAAGCCCAGGCCCAGCCTGACCGGCCGGACGGACGGCAGCAGCGGCGACGCGCGCGTATGTGTTTATTTTTTAGTCCAATAGGTCTAGCCCAATTTACCCATAACCTCTCCCTTCTACAAACTTGGAGTGCCCCTTGGGGCCCTCCCCAAGTTACAAACCCATGTCTTATAAACCCACATAAGTTTGCCCACCAAACCAATGTAGGACAAGCCTTAAACCAAACCTTAAGGAATTTCCAACAAAAACTTCATTTACATGGGGCTCACTTTGGCTTCAATTTCTCATTCACCCGATAATGGTTTTGAACAACTAAATATACTACGTGAATCACAACGCGGCATAAAAAGCGTTACCACTTAAACCTGCCAACTTTGGCTTATGGGCCCCACATAAAAAATAGACCAAAGTTGAGGAAAATTCTTATTTTCCAAAACCATTTCTAACAATCCTTCACATGGAATTTGATGACAACGGAAATGCAACAATATGCAGAATTTGTCGAAAGAGTATAATTGAAAATATCTTACATCAGGATAGGTGGCTTTCGGCCTTGAGCCTTCCCTAGTGATAACCTATCGGATTTACTAGCTAACCAATAGATGCGATGCCTTAAATTGTTCAGCCGTTTGTGTAACCCAAGACAATAGATTTCACACAAAATATCTTCTGACACATCGTGGTTCTCACGGTTGTGTTCATTTTGGCTTTGAATGCTCCTGGTTGTTTATGAGTGTTTCTAGAGAATTTAGCCTCTTCATTCTCATAGAACTGGCCCTAATTCGACACTCATATATGTGATTCTTATTGTGAGTATCTCCTTTATATTTGTCTTGATTTTTATGCCTAAATCAAGATATAAGTAATCATTAAAAGCAAATATTATCCTTAAACCCTTGTATACAATACATGTTGTAGATATCACTTTCACCATAGGAATTGGTAGGAAATTTTAATCTGTTAGTGATTTTTGGCGAGCCACACATAACTTAGTTGTCCCTTTGAATTTAGTTCTTGGGATCTGCAGTCATTTAAGTAGGGTTACCATTATGATGACTCTTATGTAATAGACTTTAATCTCATCCCCTTTGATGAACTATACACTTGCTCTTTAGTCAAACCTTTTGTTAACGGATCCGCAATATTCTCTTTAGATTTTATAAAATCTATTGAGATTATTCCATTTGAGAGCAATTGCCTTATAGTATTATGTCGACGACGAATATGTCGTGACTTGCCATTATACATATGATTCTGTGCCCTATGTAGACACCCCATTTTTGACCGACCTTAAGACTCAGACGTCACCGATTGAGCGCTTTGTGATGTCGCATATTGTGCTCGTTCTGAGGTTGCGGAGTCTCGGCTGCAAGCCTTGCCTCCGGACTTCCAGACTCTTTTGTGCTTTGCCTCGGTTTGCGAACCAGGTCCCGTTTTCTCCGTTTTCTTTTCCCGAAGGGAGAGAGAGGTCTCGTAGATCATCTCTCAGTGGCCGTAGGCTACGTTTCGTGGTCGTAGGCCATTTTTCCCGCTTGGAGCCCGGTTTCCGATTTTTCGGAGCCGTCGGCCGTGTGCCTCGGTTCGGGACCGCTTAACCACCTCCGTTTGCTCCGATTTTTGGCATACACCTTATTTCCTCCCTTTTGAGGGACACTGTGGTCTGAGAGACCAACTTCGTGGTCGAACGCCATTTCCGGTGCCTAACAGCCTGTTTTCGAGGCCCCGAACTGCGTGTTTCGGCCCCCGAACCTCCGCTTTGCATCCGTCTTGGTTCATTTTTGGTGGAGACCTTATTTTCATTGTTAGAAAGGTTGTAGGAGAGTGGGAGGCCAGCAATTTTTCTAAAAGAACAGCTTTTTTTGGTCAAAAGTGATTCAGCATGAATCTAGGAATGAGAGAAAACACTGCGCGGCATCACCGAAACGAGCATAACTCTTTGCATACTTGGATTTAAGATATGAGGTTACCACCATTGGAAAGCTTACTTCCGGGGCTTCATTTTTCACTCAAGAATCTCCTAAGGACAAGTTCGGGTGGGGGAGATATGGTTGGTTGAAGTCCGTTTGGACCGAATCTGCGCGGCTTCACCAAAACAGGCATAACTTTTTACACAGGAGGAATTTTGATGCAAGGTTTGCGGTATTGGAAAGCTAACTTCTGGGGCTTCATCCTAGGAGGTGGCCGGCCACTTTGAGCTTTTTGACCTGGTCGGCCGGCCACCTAAACTGGTCGGCCGGCCATCTAGCCTGGTTGGCTGACCACTTTGGCCCTTTTGAGCTGGCCGGCCATTTTTGCCCTCCTGAGTGTGTTCCAGCTGTGCCAGCTATTCTGCATTTGACCCTCTATCCGAGGGTCTCTCCTTTTGGGGGGAAATTCGAATTTGTTTTTCCCCCCTTTTCTTGCCCCTCTCCCTCTTTAAAACCAGCACCCTTAGCTTCATTTTAGAGGTGGAAAAAAATCATTTGGGAGCTTTGCATACAAACCTCCATCTCTCTCTATTCCAAGCTCCAAAACCCTAGCTTCTTGGCCATTTTATACTCCAACCCATAACACCACACCTCCACACTCCATTCCAGCCCCTTGGAGGTTATTTGCAGAGGGTGGAAGCTCATTTCCTTGGACCAAAAGTTGCTGGAAAGTTGTGCTACAAGAGTAAGCTCCTATTTTCCTTTTTCTTACACTATCTTGTTCTATATCTTAGTCCCTTTTGCTTACATTTTTGGGCTCCGACCCAAACTGAAAATAGTCCTATTTTGAGCTCCTCTCCATGTTTGATCAAGGACCTCTTGCTGTTTGAGGTCTCCTACTACCTCTTGTCTCTTTATCCCTCTTTTAGGCCTATTTTTGCATGATATTTTAGGCTTATTTGTGAGCTGTTTTGGACTTGGTCATAAACTGTGAAATGTCTTGTTTTGAGCCCCTCTTCAACTTCGTTGAAGGGCTCTCATCTGTTTGTGTCACGGCCCAAACCCGTCCCTATGGGTTTAGTACCGTAACCGGCCAGTAATCCTAGATTACCGAAGGCCTGCTTGACAGTAATACAGTAAAACAGAGTACAGGGGCTTGGCGGAAGCCAATACAATAAATAAACAATGCCCAATGAGCTGTGACAGTCTGTATGCAAAAAGACTTTTCATATATTCATATATATATACGGTACAGAACGGTACGCAAAACATTTACAAACATTCAGAACAAGGATCAAGTCCCTATTAACCAGTACAGTGTAGTCTATACAGTCTATACAGTAAACAAAACAGTACGGGAGGGGGAAACTAAAACACCCCATAGCCTAAGCTTGGCAGGCTCGGAACCTCGCAGTGAAGCACATTGGTTGGCTTGACAAAATTGGGAATCTACCCCGACGCCTCTAGCATTGGTCCGGTGCCTGCACACCTACATATATATAAGAGCAGTGAGCTAAAGCCCAGTGAATAACATAAAGCGTAAAGAGGTTTAGAATGAATGTCCTTACAGTAATGAAAACAGTTCAATTCAATCAGTATATCAGTTGTTCAGTACAGTAAACAGTCATATGTGGTACATCCATTAGTATAACAGTAACAGCAGGTCTTAAAAGACCGAACAGTAATGATGGCCATGAATCAGTAAAAAGTAGTGGTTCCACAAGGGAACCGACAGAGATCTCTGTAACACTAACAGTAAACAGTAGGTGCTAAGGATGCCACAGTACAGTTCAAAAATAAAGGACATACATTCATTCAATAATCAATATCAGTTCAGTAAGCAGTTCAGTTCAGTATTCAAAAGATAATCATTTTGAACATATCTTTACACAATTGTTACTCACAGAGTTCTGGGCTACAGTGAACTAGAGCGTCTCCTCGGGAAGCCAACCCTACACAGTTTACAGATTGAACACACACTAAGCTACACAGTTGGGAAAGATAATAACTTAATCCCTAATTTGCCTCGGTGTGGTTCTACATCTATATCCTCTTTAAGATACCTTAAATATGCCCTAGGAATGCCTAGGATGGAAAGAGGATGCGAAGATGCACTTTTGAACACTTTACAAAATTTGTTAAAAACAGGGGTCTCGCTCGAGCGTGGCTTTCTACGCTCGAGCGGACATGCAAACAAAGGAGCTCCGCTCGAGCGTCAATTCCGTCGCTCGAGCGAACTGTGTGCTACAGTAAAAATGCTGGATGCTCCAAATTTACGCTCGATGGACGCTCGACCCTCGCTCGAGCGTAAGACACAAGTCCTCGCTCGAGCATGAGTTTCCTCGCTCGAGCGGACTGTGAACTCATGCAAAGTACTGGATGCTCGCATTTCACGCTCGAGCGTAACTTTTCTCGCTCGAACGGAAGGCAGAATCACAAAGTGTACGCTCGAGTGTAGACTCCCTCGCTCGAGCGTAGGCCCAAAATCTGGAAATTCCAGATTTGAGTCCCAAGCTCAAAATCAAGTTTAAAAGCCAAATTTTTTATCCTCTTGGGCTAAAAACCTGGAAAAACACTTGTAAACACATAACATTATGTATTTCAAAGATCAATTTGGTAAATCAAAGCCCAAGGGTGTTTAATTCAAACTCAATTTCAAATCAATTTTTATGAACATGCTACAAACATGACATGCATGAATTCAAATCATTTCAAAACTTCAAAACATGCTCTAATGAGCTCATTCTTCCAAATTCAAGGTGAAAACATGGTCCTTAACACTAACATGAACATGCATGTGACAATTTGCCATGAAATCAACTCAAAATTCATCAATACACACATGTATGCATGAAATGAGCTACAATACAACATTTTAAAGCAAATTCATGACTTAGACCACTCATCAACCATGAACTATGCAAGATACATCTGAAATTCATAAATGAGGGGATGAAGCTCATACCTAGGCTCCTTAATTACAAGTCTTGAGGTTCAAGCTAGCAAGAACTTCTTCCAATTCCTTCAATTTCCAAGCAATTACAAGTTGAAGACTAATCTTCTAAGTCTCTCTCTCTCTCTCTAAATTCGGTTAGAGCTCTCAAATGTGGCTGATGAAATGTTTGCAAATGAGTGTGATAAAGCTCAAATGTGTTGCCTACATGGCCCACTAACAATGGCATTTAGGTAAATAAACCTAACTCTTTAATTGGCTCTATTTAATCTAGTTTAATCATACCAAATCACTTTTTAATTAAATATGCTATAAAGTCACATAAATTATGATAATCATAAAACATCAATCAATTTCTGGTTCGGCCGCCGATAAGGCCTTCAATTTACAGTTTAAGCATATAAACATGAACAGATAGAATGCAATTCAATGCAATTCAAACAGATACAGGCAATCAATTTAGTTTCAGTTTTCAGTCAGTCGGTTCAGTAAGTCAGTCAGTTCATTTACTTTCCATAATCGATCTTAACTTAGCAGTAATCGGTATTAATCAGTGATCAGTAACAAGGGTTATTACAGTTTGAGGTCAGCTGCTACCACTTGCCTTTTTATCCCTCTTTTAGACCTTTTTCTTGCATGTTGATTTAGCCTCACTTTTGTTCATTTTCGAGACTTGATGTAAACTGTAAAGTACCTTTTTTTGAGCCCCTCTTTAACTTTGTTGAAGGGCTCTTTTCCATTTGGGACCAGCTGCTGTCCCTTGTCTCTATTCTCTCTTTTAGGGCCATTTTTGCATGATAGATTAGCCCTATTTATGTTCATTTTTGAGACTTGTTATAAACTGAAAAAAGGCTTATTTTGACATCATCTTCATGTTTTATTAAGGGCATTTTCTTATTTGAGGTCACATGCTTCCTTGTATGCTTGATTGTCCCTTGTTTTGAGCCTTACACCTAAGCTCCAATTGCATGCTTTGTTTGGCCTTCTAGCCACTGAAATCCAGTGAATTTTCAGTGGCTAAAACACTATTTTGAGCCTCCAAATCAGAGGGGGGTGACCCCCTCTCACCTTGACTTGTTTGGTGGTCATTTTGGCCTTCCAAAGGGACCCCTTTTTGCATGCTTCTTAGCCACTTTTCAGGCCTAATTTGGTGAGTTTTAGGACTACCATATTTGATTTCCAGAGTTTTTTTGGTCATGCTTTATGTCTATCTTGTATGTGCCTAATAACTCCTTGCATGACCCTCTAAAGGAGCTCCTCATTTTTGCACATGTTGGCTGCATTTCAGTGATTATTTGGTCATATTTCCACATGTTTTGTTCACTGATTTTTTCTGGTTTGGTGAGATTCCATGTGCTTCATATACTTGCCATGTAAACCATGTTTGCTAGTCAAAATTGCATGCTACTTTAGCCCATCTTGCTAGTACCTTTTGGCCATGCTTTGAACTAAGAAAGTTCATGTTTTGGGACTGCCTTGACTCTGTATTCATGCTTCATGATCAAATAATGCATGCTTTGTATAGCTATAGGTCATTGCGTATGCCTAGTTTTAAGTTTCGGGGTTCATCTCATGCATCAAGTGTCATATTGCCATGTTTCGGGGCTGTTTAGCATCATATTTTAGTGCTGAAATTCGCATGTTTGTATGCCATATTCCATGCTTTGCCATGCTTTGGTAGAGTGGCATTCGTGCCTTAGGATCGGTCCTCGGTTCGCGTGCACGCGTGCACGCATCTCGAGTGTCTCATTTTCATCTAATGACCACTGATGTGAGTGTGGCTGAGGTCCACTCATGTTGGTGTAAGTCCATTAGGCATTGTGTATGCCATTTCAATTCATAGCATTGCGTATGCTAGGTTGTATGTTAGAGCATCGTGTATGTCGTATTACATCGAGCATTGTGTATGCCATTTCATAGCATTGTGTATGCTAGGTTGTATATTAGTTGCATGGTGCATGCCATCTCATTTGCATTGTGTTTGGGATAGGAGTTAGCCCGAGCACGGGAAACGAGGGACGTTTCGTACTCCGAGTGACGGAACGTGTCTCAATTCCCGGTCGCCGACACTCCGGATTACCCATGATGGAGTTTAGGTCTTGTTGTGTTTATGTGTGCATTCATTTCATATTAAGTCGTGCAATTCGACTCCTCGGCCATCATGCATCGATATGCGTGATTGGTGGCACGAGGATCGAGGACTACGCTCCCTGAAAAGTAGTCAAGCATACATATATGAAAATACATTGCCATGCCCCTTTCCTGCTCTCTGTTACAGCAAATCAAAAACCGGCAATCTTTTGGGACTTCGCGCAGTATTCCGGGCTCAATTGTAAACAGAGGCTAATCGGGGCATCGCGATGGATTTCCGCGCCAAGCAACTCAAACATGCATCATTCACCATCCGGAGCAGAGTCGAGGCAGTCCCCAGCTTGCATGCTAAATTTACTGTTTTCCTAGATTAATTTGTTAATTAATTAGGGTTTTGTACATATTTGAACTGTATTATTTATTCGGGACTGTATATTATTTATTCGGACCCTCCAAGCGAGGGCACAACTGTAATAAGTGTGCGTGCGTGTGATGTATGTCTTCTAACCCCATGTTTTTCTCCCTTTTATTTACCAGCTTATGATGGTTAGATTAGGGCATGTTTTAATTAGCATACAGTATGATAGCATGTTTGCATTCATTCATCTGTTTTGCATGCACCGGGCTCGGCGCATCATACTAACTGCATTTGTATTTCAATTCCGAGTTGAATATATGTTAGCTGTAGCATTCCATATGCCATGTTTAGAATAGCCGAGCCTATCTTAGTTGCATTATTGCATGTGTTGCATTAGGCATTTCTGTATAGTTAGGATCATGCATGGATTTCTAACGTAGCTTCTGTTTTGGCTTGGAGTACTCGGTAAGTTTTTATGCTTTAGCATCCTTGCATGTGTGTGAGTGATTGCCATGATAGCATGCTTACCGTGAGGCTATTTGCTTATGTGATATAACTGCCTGAATGCCTGTGGGTGAAGGTTGGGTTACTTAGACTGGGACAAATCATCAACTGCGAGTTTTAAGCCCACTAGACAGTGGCAAAACCATCTTTTCTAAGCCCACTTGAGGGTGGCAAAATCTGCATTTTAAGCCTACTTGCGAGTAGCAAACCATCTTTCAAAAACAAACATGAAATGTTTTGTTCCAATTCAGGCGACCCGGTCTATACTTGTATGCTGTGCGCATCACATAGTAAATCTAGGCTAATAACCGGAATAAGAATGCATAAGGTTTTCAAAACCCGATATCATGGTTAGTAGAGGCCGATCTTTGATCGGGCGAGCGGGGGTGCTCACGAAGTGACCTTCCCCAATCGTACCCAAGTTCCCGAACCGAGGCAACTTTGGTGATGACGGACATGTGGCCTTAGGCAAACGAGTCAGGGTTTCCTAAATTTTCCAAAAATAAAATATTTAGGTGGCGACTCTGTATCTGGCAAAGCAGTCCATGTTTAGCACTTCTTTCAAAAATATTTTTTTTCTCAAAACGATTTGCCGGATTTGGACTCTTTGGTTCAGATTAAGAACCGTGACATTTGAGTCCTGAACTGTAGTGAGCCCAAGATGAACGGAACGGAGGACTTCATCCCTCCCGGGGCGTTCGGGGACGTCTACACCCTACCACTACAACCCCCTTCAGGTTGCTCCATATAGATCTCTTCATTTAGATCACTGTTTAAGAAAGTTGTCTTAACATCCATTTGATGTATCTCTAAATTATACAACGCTGCTATGGCAATAAGCATGCGGATGGATGTTATTCTTATCACAGGGGAATATGTGTCAAAATAGTCCAGACCTTCCTTTTATCTGTAATCTTTTACTACAAGTCTTACTTTATACTTGTCTATTGAACCATCTGCTTTCATTTTTCTCTTGAATATCCACTTAAATCCAAAAGGTTTAGAACCAGATGGAAGATCTACCAATTCCCAAGTATAATTTTGCATAATTGATTCAATTTCATTATTGACAGCTTCTTTCCACAAAGGTGCTTCAAGACCTGTCATTACTTCCTTAAAGCTTTGAGGTTCATTTTCTAACAGGTATGTCAGAAAATCTGGACCAAAGGATTTTGATGTTCTTTCTCTCTTACTTCATCTTGGTTCATCATCAGTTAAATCCTGCTGGTTGAGACCATTACTAGTCTATTGCGTTTGATTGTCATTAGTCTCTTGACTTTGTGTACAATCATAAGTTCTTTTATGTGAACTTAATTCTTGTCCTCTCTTGTAAGAAAAATCATGTTCAAAAAACACAGCATTCCTTGACTCTATAATAATGTTCACATTTATATCAGGTATTTCTAATTTATAAGTCAAAAACCAATGTGCACTACTATTCTGAGTATAACCAATAAATACACAATCCACGGTTTTTGATTCTATCTTAGTCTTTTTAGGAATAGGAACAGGAACTTCTACCTTCGCCAAACACCCCTACACTTTTAAGTATTTGTAGGAAGGTAGTCGTCCTTTCCATAATTCATAAGGAGTGCTGTTGTTTTCTTGTGGGTTATTCTGTTAAGAACATAATTAACAGACAATATTACTTCCCCTTACAAGTTTTGCGGTAAGCCTAAACTTAGTAACATGGCATTCATCATTTCTTTAAGGGTTCTATTATTCCTTTCAGCAATTCCATTTTGCTTTGAAGAATAGGGTGCTGTAGTTTGATGAATAATGCCATGTTGTGCACAAAATTCATTTAATGGTGCATCATATTCACTACCCCTATCACTTCTAACCATTTTAATGGTTTTACCAAGTTGATTTTTAACTTCAGTTTTGTAGAGTTTAAACGTTTCCAAGGCTTCATCTTTACTTCTAAGTAAATATACATAACAATATCTTGTGCAATCATCGATAAATGTTATGAAATACTTTTTGCCTCCTCTAGTTTGAACAAATTTAAGATCACATACATCAGTATGAATTAATTTTAGAGGTTCAATTTTTCTTTCAACCGATTTAAATGGAGCCTTAGTTAGTTTCGCTTCTACACAAATCTCACATTTGTGATTAGGATCAATTTCAAATTTTGGTATATAATGCAAATCAATTAATCTACGCAAAACATCAAAATTTACATGTCCCAATCTATCATGCCATAAATTTGACTCAAGAATATAAGCAAAAGATATGTTATTTTTATTAATAGCAAGTTTTGGTACAATAATCATTATATTCAACTTGAAGAGACCATCACTTATGTATCCCTTACCAACATACATACCACTCTTTGTTAATACAAATTTAACAGACTCAAATACAAGCCTAAAACCATTTTTACTTAACAAAGAACCAAAAACTAAATTCTTCCGGATGTCTGGTACATACAGTACGTTGTTGAGGATAAGTTCCTTCCCTGATGTCATTTTCAAGATCACCTTTCCTTGTCCAACCATAGTAGAAGTAGAAGTAGAAGAATTTCCCATGAAACATTGTTCACCATTTGCAGCCTCATTGTAAGTAGTGAACATTTTCTTGTCTGCACAAATGTGACGAGTTGCCCTAGTGTCAACCCATCATTCCTTGGGATTTCCAACCAAATTAGCCTCAGACACCACAGCAGAGAGATTGATGTCATTTACCTCGTCAGAGATGTAATCTAATTATGTCACATTGGATTAATTGGCGGTCTTCTTGCATGTACTTCTATGATCCTTCTTAGGACAGCGACAATCAGAAGTTCGATGTCCGGTCTTCCCACAGTTATAGCATTTTCCTTTGAACTGCTTATTGCCATTGTTGTTTTTAGGACTATCTCCATCAAACTTCCTCTTTTTGTTATGTGGTTTGTGCACTTGTTCAACCACATTAGCTTGGACTCAATGAAATTTTTACCATTCCTCTTTTTAACCTTACGGTTGTCTTCCTCAATTCTTAGTCTTACAATCAATTCATCCATGGTCATCTCTTTGCATTTATGCTTTAAATAATTTTTAAATCTTTCCAAGCCGGTAGTAATTTTTCCACTAACGCAGCGACTTGGAAAGACTAACTCAGAGACATACCCTCAGCATAAATATCATGCAAAATTAATTGAAAATTTTGAACTTGAGAAATTACCGTTTGGAAGTCTACCATAACGAAATCCAAAAATTTACCGACAAAAAATTTCTTTGTGCCGGCATCCTCTATCTTGTATTTATTCTCCAAAGAATCCCACAATTCTTTTGCTATTTTCAGAGAACTGTAAACATTATACAGCATGTTGTCAAGGCCATTGAGAATGTAGTTTCTGCACAGAAAATCAGAATGTTTCCAGGCGTCTACAATGGCAACAACTTGTCGATCACTTTCATCATTTCTAAGTACTGCAGCCTCTTCACAAAGAAACCGGGCAAGATTCAAAGTTATAAGATAAAACAACATTTTCTATTACCATCTCTTAAACTCGGTGCCATTAAATTTTTTTGATTTTTCTCCATGATTTATCGGAACTTGAACATGGTTCTGGATAGGGACCGGAGTCGTTGTAACAATTGAAGTATCACTTTCAGTTGCAATTTCAGTTGCAGTATCCATACTATCTAATTACAAAAATCAGAAAAACCAAAACACAAATTAATTTTCTAGTTACTAAAACCAAAAAATAAATTATAATACAAAATAATTTTACTTTTCTGGTTACTAAAACTAGAAAAAATAAAATACCACAATAATTTTCTATAACACAAATTAATATTTTAAAATAGTTAATGACACCAGAATATTACTACTAGTTGTCAAAGAAAATAAACAGTATATTACTACTATTTGTCAAACAGTATATTACTACTATTTGTATTTTCCAACCAAAATCACTTTGTGAAAGCACAGAAAAATAAATACAATGAAGACACCAAAAAATAATTTGTCTTAAGATTGTTGGATAATCTTGACTGTATTACGAATAAATTATGTTTGTGTACTTAACAATAAACAGAAGAAATAAACAAAAGGAAAGAGACATTTTTTGATTACAAAAATCAAACCAGAATATAAAATAAATAAATAAATACAGATTTTTATTTTGTTACAAAAACAAAATCAAAATCTGAAATAGAAAAAATAATAAAACAGAAAGTAAATTAATTATTTACCAAATTAATTTTTGAACAAATTTTATTGATCAAGTCTAATGTTTAACACTGCGTCCTTAAGACAGATTCGTCCTCTAGATGGTTTCAGATTGTGGATGTTTATCTCCCAGGATAAAATGATCAACTACGAATAATAGCAGCACTACAAATTATTCGCACAACGAACACACTTTGTGTTTACACTCTTTCTCACAGGAAAATAATGCAGCAAAATACAAAGAGAGTAAAGCAGAATTGAGCACGAAAAATTGGAGTAAAAATCCAAATGAGGGACTGCCTTTATATAGGAAAATCCGTGGTTGTTTAGATTTGATTTCAACAGGTATGGTACCTGTTAGAATAGATAAGAAACTATCTGGTTTGAATCTATTTGGGTTTGAAATTTAAACAGATTTGAATCTGTCAAGTTTATGTTTGGACAGATATGGAGCCTATACAAAAATTCTGAAGAGGTGCAAAATTTGAATTTTCCAACTAAAATTTAAATTCAAATGGTCAGAATTTATTTTCCAAAAATAAAAAATAAATTTAAATGTTTTTTGCCCAAAAAGAATTAATATTTGGCCGAACAAGCCCAACCTCACACCACGCACACACCCAGCCCGCCCGACCGGCGACGGCGACGCGCGTGTGTTTATTTTTGGGTCCAATTGGTCTAGCCCAATTTGTCCATAACCTCTCCCTTCTATAAACTTAGGGTGCCCCATGGGGCCCTCTCCAAGTTACAAACTCATGTCTTATAAAATGGGACAAGTCTTAAACCAAGCCTTAAGGAATTTCCACAAAAAACTTCATTTCCATGGAGTTCACTTTAACTTCAATTTCTCATTCACCCGATAATGGTTTTGAGCAACCAAATATACTATGTAAATCGCAATGCGACATAGAACACGTTACCACTTAAACCTGCCAACTTTGGCACATGGGTCTCACCTAAAAAATAGATCAAAGTTGAGAAAAATTCTTATTTTCCAAAACCATTTCTAACATTAAATTGATTGGATAATTATAAATGCATAATCATAATTATATAATTTCATCATATTTATCTCCTAGGATTATCTATCCTCATATTCTACTAAAATCATAGATGTGAATCAACCACATCCTAAAATTGCTATTAAAAAAAAAAAAAAGAAGTTAGAGAGTTTAAATTTGAATTCAAAATTGCAATTTATAGTACCAAAATCTACTTTAGCATATATATAAGCCAAGAACAACAAGACATATATTAATTCATTAAAAATGTGACAAGGAATCATTCAATTTCAACTTATACTATGTTGTGGTTCGGTATCATGACTTCACATTGCGTCATAGTGTCTAAAATTTGTCATGAATTATAGATCAATAATGTATATTGAAAATTACTGTTATAGAATCAAATTATAAGTAAATCTTGACCATTGATATAAAATTTTGAAGACTTACGAGATTTTTTTTAGAATTGTAGCATTGCTGAAAAATATTTAGGGGTTGTTTGGGATGACCTAAATAAGTGTACTTTTTGTCTTTTTACGAAAAGATGTACAGAAAAGTAGAGAGATGATGTGATGGAAAAAAGATAAAAAGATAAAAAGTGTGTACTTATTTAGGATAGCCAAACTTGGCCTTAGTGCGAGTAGAATATTACCTGATAATATTTTTGTGACAAATAAGTATTCTCATGTTACTAATCACAAAAACTATTCCCATGTTGTTACTCAAATATCACTATCATTATAATAAATTTCACCGTTTAAATCAATCACAATAAAAGAAGACGCCATGTGATAATATCCTCTCCAATATGTCATAATTACTGTTTGTAGCTTTACAATTAGTATCGAAATCAGTTTCTCTCCATTTTGGGATTCAAAGTAGAGAGTCTCATCCGAGTAATCACATGGTGTCATGTTTGCATTTTTTTTTTTTGTAAATAAGAAGTTCAAATTTGATCACCAAACAAACCCAAATTTGAATCCGACCAAAAGAACAATCTAATATTAAATGAATCAATATATTTTTTGAGTAGATGAACAAATTTAAGTATTTAATTTGCAAAAATAAAAAATATTGATGTAGAACTACCTGGTACACAGAATTGAACCTTTTCGATCTGGATTTGAATTGGACAAAAGTCATTTTCATTAATGTATTTATTAATTAATATTATGATTTTGAACCGCATAAATAAGTACATATCAAGAAGACAAATCTACTCCAAAAATCAACAAAACTGATATTACATATAAGCCAATTGTGTTAGGGATAATATCAAATTTGCAGAGCAAAACCCCAAAAACAATAAGATCAAACACAATTTTTTTGTTTTTTTGTTTTTTTGTTTTCAAACTGAGTCTAACAAGTGAAAAGTAAGCCACAAGATGTATTATAATTGTTTTAAAATGTTCATTGGGCTCACTAGATAGACCATGAAAAACTGAAGCCAAACACGAATATCTGTCTCTTAGTATTTGGATAGACTTGAGGAAAAATTTAAAGAAAATTAAAAAATAAATTGTGTTGAAATGGTCTACAACAACACTCTCCATAAAAAAAATAAACAAAAAAGACAACACTCATTTCATTGTACATGTACTGTTGGAAGCTTGTTGAACTTTGGAGCTGCTCTCTTTTTTTTCTTTTTTTTTTTTTTTGGGGGGGGGGGGGGGGGGCGCGGAGTGATGGACTTTTCTATGGCGTAAAGATATGGTTTTAAATCATTTAAGAAAAAAATTTAGTACATAAAATCAGATATAAAAATGATGTGATTTTTATGATGTTATTTATCATACAAATGACACTTGAGAGGATGATCTGCACTAGGTTAATAGGGAGAGCTAAATCAGCGCATTGACTTGGGCCAGGTTAAATTAGGCACTAATTTAGGGCTGGGCTAAAGGCTTGCAAGGTTTTTACTGGGCCACAAGAATTAGGGCAAGCACGCAAGACAACGTGCGACTGGACAATCTTCTAATCGATCAAGCTAAGTTAAAGTGCCGAGCTAAATAAGAGCGCGGAGCTAAGTCAGCGCGTTGACATTAGACGAGAGCCAAGCTGGTTTGGTGCGGCACGATGTTTCATTTTGTTCTTAGGACTAACAAGGTTGCATCCGTTATGAAATTGGTGAGTAACCGGGCTGATGGTTTGCCCGGTAACCAGCCAGGGAATTAGGCCATTTCACTTTAGCATTAGTGAGAAATGATGAGCATTATCCTTTAAAAAAATGATTTCTAGTGGGACTCTACCAAGCGAAATTAGAATCCTATTAAGATTTTACAATGCAGAAGGTATAAAAGTTCAGAGATAACCTAGAAACTGGTAATGCAATTTTATTCACAAGATTCAATACAGTTTTTTGCGCTAACTTAAGCATCGGAGGGATTTTTTGACACACACCTGCCGGTAAGCTCATCGTTGTTTTGCAGGACAAACGACATCATTCGTGAGGCTTTAGCTTGATTACAAGGAGTATGCATGTGACGAATTTTCCGTGCTTGTACAACACTACTTATCATTGAATCTTACTTTATTTATCACACATTATGAATTAATAGAAATTTAATATATCATTTTGTATGAATTTTATGTATAACTTTTCTTATAATATCATATAGGAGAATTTTATTATACACATTCCATACTATATGCACTTTTAGTTACGTCTTTTTCTTTTTTAGTTATAACATTATTTTGAGATATTTGGTTTTGACTTTTTTATGTTTAGTTATAACTTTTTTTTTTAAGTTATAACTCAGAAAATATAAAATTATGCCATTTTATTCTATAATTATAAAATACATATAGTCTTTCCCTATCCTATATCATTCTATATGACCAAACTATCATTTTTTTTGGAAATATTTGAAAACAACTAGTTTTGTTTTGAACAGTTGAACCCGTGACAAGAGAGTTAACTTATCTAGCTGATTGTATTTTGGTTCTCACATGTATGAGACGGTCACAGACCCTTTGTTTTGGGGTGGGCTCCAATCCGTATTTTGGTCTATTGGGACATACACCCTTTGTTTTTAGGGGTGGAATCCAAGGTGGGATCCAATTCACTGTCAATACAAAAAGCTTGTTGTCTTCTATCCCCTTGGGTTTGGTTTTGGGTTTGAGTTTGGGTTTCCTTGGATAAGATATAATCAATTTTATGTCTTTTTTAAAATTACGTTTGCTTAGGTAAAAGTAGCGGTATTTCATGCGATGTATTGAAAAATAGATTATATATATTTTATGTAATAAATAAATTATTCTAATCTTGAATTATATTTTAATAGTTACAAGTCACGATATTAGGCCATCCTGATAGATGTTAACAATAATTAATTCACAAAATTTCACAATAAAAATTGATATGAATAAAAAATTGTTAATTATAAAGATTATTGGGATAATAGTATCACAATCACTTGATAACATAAATAACTTGTATCAAACTATATTATCATGAAGAAGAAAAAAACAAAAACAAATTATTAAAAGAGAAAAATTTTATAAACTCAAAAAAGTTACCATAAATTTACTTAGGCCAAGTTTGACATCTTTAATAAAAGTCAAAAAATCACTATCATATTTAAGTCACATCACCTCTCTACCACATCATTTCAAACCTAACTCATATTTCATAAAAAGCCAAAAAGTACACTTATTTAGAACATCCCAAACAACCCCTTAGACTTTTAAATCAATAGTTTATATTATTATTGTGGAACCAAATTATGAATAAATCTCAAATTTTTAAATATAATTTCTAGATAGGTTTTAAAAAATTTTAATCTAAATTTGTTATCCTACTCATAAAAAGAACTTCTCAAATAAATTATTAATTGATCCTGTTAGCAACTCTTTATTTTTTATTTTCTCTATCAATGACACATGCATATAAATCCATCTCGATAATCATTTTCTCCATAGCTTGAATAATACTAGCACAGTTCTTACAACATTTAAAAGGCTTAAATCAAGATAAGAATTTCGTAGGATTATAAAAATTATATAAGAAAATAGTTTTAATCCATTTTATTTATTAAAAAAATGATGACAAATTATTTGAATTGTACTTGAAGAAATATAATAAATGATAGCTTTAATCATTATATACCAACACAAAAATTATATAGGTTACTCAACAAAAAAATGATCGAATGCAACTAAAATCATGGACATTGAATTAAATTATATGAAGTCTAAATTAATAATATAATCTAGCAAATCAACTAATAATAATATAGAGATATCGACAAATATGTAGCACTTCCCTACCATCTTTGTATTATGTTTATTAATTTCATATATCATATAAAAGTTTTAATCTTTCAATAAAATAAGTACCGAGAAAACAAATTTGATAAGAAATTGGTTCTAAACTTTATTATTAAAAAAGAAAAAATTTCAAAGAGAGAATTTAGAGATGGGATTGAAGAAATACTATAACAAATGATAGCCTTATAAAAAAAAATCAAAAAAAGAAAAAACACATAACAATGATCTAATGCAAACTATTTTTAACAACTAAAAGAAAGAATATCAAATTATTACCTTATAAATATAGTGACGAAAATTAATTTTATGAAATTTTTGTGCTACCTCCTCCTTTGCCGCCCTCATTATTTCATTATTAATACTCTTCTTATTTAGAGCCAACTATTTATTTTATATCTTTATCACTTGATAGATAATAATGAATAATAAAAATTATGAAGAGAAGGTTAAGAATTTAATAGGAGATAAAAGTTATAGGTAAGGGCATTTCATAAGATAAAAAATTCAAAATAAAAAAGGATAACATGTGATAGAAAGAGAAAAAAATATAAGTAAATTAAAATAAAGATTTAGATAGATATGTTTTTGATAGATACAGATTAACAAATAATATCTTTATTTTAATTTTTTGTAAACCAATTATTTAATTTTTATCTTTATCTATAGACAACAAAATTAATTTTTATGAATTATTTATCAATTTTTATATATTTATTTATCTATAAGTCATGAAATTAATTTTTGTAAATAATTGTTTTAATTTTTTTCTTTATCTATAGGTCATGTAATAATTTTTCATAAATTATTTATGAACTTTTATATGTTTCTCTATAATGAAATTAATTAAAATACAAAATGAAAGGCAAAAAAAAGGAGTAATTTCGGTAGTGTTTGGTAGAGTTTTAGAATTATGATTTGATAATAGAGTTGTATTTTGAGCTTGTGAGTTTTGGAGTTATAATTTGAGTGTGAAAAATTTGTTTGGTTATGAGTTTTGAAAAGAGTTTTAAATTGAGTTTGAATTGAGTGATATGACATATGATATTTGATACAAAAACTTACAACTCATAACCAGACACACAACCCAAAATTCTATTTAAATAAAAAAAATTTAAAAAATTCACAAATATTTTTTTTTTGTAATATTAAAAAAAAAACCGAACACTGTTCCGGTCAACCGGCTGGACGACCGGTTAGCTTAAATTTTCCCGCTTTAGAAAGAGTTTTCAAAAATGAGTGTAAAATTAATTTTTGAAAACGCTAAATAAACACCACACTCAAAAGTGAGTGTGAAACTATATTTTGAAAGCTCCACCAAATGGAGCCTTCATTTTTTTAAATCAATTTTTTAACCTTTATCTTTATCTGTGTAGGTTATGAAATTAATTTTTATAAGTTATTTATCAATTTTTATAAGTTGATTTATGGGAAGGAATTTTAAATTATCTATAAGTTATGAAATTAATTGTTTAATTTTTATCTTTATCTGTAGACCATGAAATTGATTTTCATAAATCATTTATCAGTTTTTATATGTTTATCTATATGGAGGAATTTTGAAATTCAAATCTTAATCCCTAAACCATGAAATTAATTTTCATTTTAATTAATCAAACAAATAGAAAATGGAAGAAAATAGAAAACATAAAAAATAATCAAAGAGGGTTACCACGTAAGAAAAAAAGAGTTTTAAAATTATGAAAATTTAAGAATGAATATTTGGAAACTTTTGCCAATATAATTATATTTTGTTATATATATAGTATAGATTCAAACTCATATACTCATCTCATGCTTACCTATATGATAAAAAAAAATGTCTCATTCATCAAACTAATCTCTCAGCATGCATATGATCAATTTGACAGTGAAATAGTTATAAATAGCAAAATAAAAAATCTTTAATGATGAGATTAAAAAAATTTAGGCTAATCCCTTGTCTTCTTCTGCATTGTCTTAATTATAAAAATTTAAGCTTAAATAAAAACAAAATTAAAAGTTTAATGATGAAATTGAAACCTAGAACAAAGCTAGTGGAATTAACTAATAATTTACCCCCTTTTTTTTGGCAATGCATGACAATAAGCATATCTTGTCCTACATACACATTTAAATCACAAAAACAATGTACATGTTAGCATGATAGAATTCACCTAAGAATCATTATAATGCTAGTGAATGAAAAATTTCTATAGCACTGCTACGTAGCCTGAAAGACAGCTGGCCCGATGGCTCGAATTCAAAATGACGTTGTTTTGGAAATATATATATATTTTTTTCTTTTCTCTCTAAAATAGAGAGGCTAGAGAAGAAAGAGAGAGGAAGAGAGAAGGAACCGAGAGAGAAAGAGCATCAACATCAACAACAACAACACCATATCATCATCAATAACAACCAACAATCATAAAAAAAAAAAAAAAATTATAGAATCTAAAAAAAAAGTTCAACAACACATCATCATCAACAACCACCAACAATCATCAACAAATTTTTTTTTTTTTTTCTTCATCTTCTTCATCTTCAGATCCAGATCCACTAAAAAAAAAAAGGTAGAGAAAATCAAAAGCGAGAGACCCACCGGCAGATCTGTAAATCTGGACGACGATACCCACCGGTGCTGCCATCATTGTCTCCTATGTGTATATACACAGATTTGTGTGTATATAGATCTGTTCCCCCTTCATCTTTTCTCCTTCTCTCTGTCGCCTCTTCTCTCTTCCTCTTCTCTTCCCTCTTCTCTCTCTCGCCTCTTTCTTCTATTTGTATTCTCTCTCTCGTCTCTTCTCTCTTCCTCTTCTCTTTCCTCTTCTATTTGTATTCGAAAGCAAGAAAAAAATACTTAAAACGACGTCATTTTAGGCATTCGAGCCACTTCGGACCAACTTTTTTCGAGTTACAAAATATTTTTCATATTTCTAATAGTCCCGTTGTAGTAACGTGTGCATTACTAATACTTTGTGTAATTTGATTTTGTGTATGTAGGGATCAAAAAAATTGAAAAAAAAAATATTCAATGTTCATAGGCACACGTAACATCAATTAACAAATTCCAACATAAAGTAATAATAGACCCTATTACTTGCCAATTGTATAAGTTTGGGAAGACTAAATAAGTACACTTTTTTGACTTTTTATGAAATACGGGTTGGATTTGGGTTGGGTTTGAAGTGATGTGTTAGAGAGGTGATGTGACTTAAATAAGATGATGTGACTTAAATAGGATAGTGACTTTTTGACTTTTTAGATTTTTTTAAGGGAGACTTATTTATAAGTCCTTTTTCAGAACCTTATGTTAGGCTAAGTCCTGTGTAATTTCTTATAGAGTCTCAAGTCCTATTTTCATAAGAATGTATTCCACATGATCCTAATCTTTTTACCCCCCATTTTCACACATTCCCTCTCTCGCTCTCTCTCTCACTCCCAACCACTGAATTGATATCAATCTTGTGCTGCTTCGCAAGCTTCTTCGCGAACGGTGTCACCACAATCTTCCGGGGCGACGGAGGCAGCCGGAGCTGGTGGCGGCGGCGGCGGCGGAGGAGAAGGAGGAGCAGAAGAAGCGGAATGAGAAGAGGAAGTGGCGGCAAGCACATCACACACAAACCTCACAAGCGATCAAAGATGCAATCCAAGAGAGAGAGAGATGTCGTGCCTATCTTGAGAGAGAGAGAGAGAGAGCTGCCCGTGTGTGTGTGCATGGGTCTCTAGAGAGAGAGAGAGTGCCGTGTGTGGGTGTGTGTTGAGATCAGTGTGTGTGTGCATGGGTCTCTAGAGAGAGAGAGTGCCGTGTGAGGGTGTGTGGGTGTGTGTTTCCTGTATGTGTGTGTATGGGTCTCTAGAGAGAGAGAGTGCCATGTGAGGGTGTGTGGGTGTGTGTTTCCTGTATGAGAGTGTACGAGTGTGTGTTAGAGAGAGAAGAGAGAGAGAGCTAGGTTGTGTAGTAGTGCTGGGTTTGGTCCTTGGTTTGGGGAGAGATCAACAGAAGTGGGTGCCCATGTGTGGAGGGTGTGTGTATTCTATGAGGTAGCAGTGGTGTGTGTGGGTGTTAGCAGTGCCGTGTGTGGGTGTGTGCTTGGTGTGTGTGTTACAGTGTATGGGTTTGTTCTCCTATGTTTGTTGTAATGATTTTTTTTTTCTTTAAATGCCTATGTTTTCTTTGATTTTTCTATATAAAAAAAATAAAAAATTCAAAAAATAAATAATTTTTTAAATTTTACAATTAATAATACAAAATAAAAATATATTAAGATTATATATCTATTTCAAAACAAACGGATTAAAAAAATAAAAACTTATTAAGTTTGCGAAACGTAATGTGACACATTACGTTACGTTTATGTAAATGTCACATTACGTTTATATAGGTGTCACGTTACGTTACGTTTATGTAGGTGTCACATTACGTTCATATTGGTGTCACGTTACGTTTATATAGGTGTCACGTTATGTTACGTTTATGTAGATATGTCACGTTACGTTTATATAGGTGTCACGTTACGTTACGTTTATGTAGATATGTCACGTTACGTTTATATAGGTGTTACGTTACGTTACGTTTATATCAATTTCCTATATATGGTTTTATTACTAATTTATGATATTAACAACTAATATTGAGGGTAAATGTGTCAACAAACTTCCCACAGGACTTATGGGAACATAAGTTTTTTAGTAGGACCATATGTAGCATAAGTCTCTCTAATAGGACTTCTAAATAATTTTCTCTTTTTTTAAGGATGCCAAACTTGGCAATGCCAATGGAAATGGATAACTTCTCCAAAGATTGTAGATGTGTCCACTCAAAAGCATGATGCAATATTAATGTCTATGTATCTCAACTATATTTACATTATATCTGATATCATTGCATACACTTTCAAAGTGTGTAAATCAAACACCACCTTCTATTAGCTTAAAAATATCAAAGTTCATAATTTTAAATATGTAATTCAGTATTTTGAATCAATAAAAAATAAAAAGTATATTTTATTGACACATTTGAAAAGTGAGTGAAGAAAACCAATTTCCCATATAAAGGTTGAAGTTTTGATGGAGAATTCTAGTGGGCTTAAAAACAATCCCTTAGTCCTATCATCATCACTTTGGCAGCTCATGTTTCACTTATAGGTTCTAGTGGGCTTAAAAGGATGCAACCACAGTGATGGGCCAAACTCTTATGACCAAACCAACCATGTGTGAACAAACCAGTCCCAAAGCCAGCATCTTGGGCCAACAATCTTTTTTTTTTTTTTTTTTTTTTTCCAATATAAATTTCTTAACAATTTATTTAGATCGTTTTGCTGCTGAGAACTCCGGAGCTAGGGTTTCGCCACTGAAGAAGAGATGGTACCAGCTCTCTCTCTCTCTCTCTCTCTGGTCTGCTGAAGAATTTGTATAGAAAATGAATATATGTATGTATATATGATGATGATGATGAATAATTTCAGGGAAAAGGAACGGGAAGCTTCGGGAAGAGGAGGAACAAGACTCACACGCTCTGCGTCAGATGTGGCCGCCGAAGCTTTCATCTCCAGAAGAGTCGATGCTCTGCTTGTGCCTTTCCCGCTGCTCGCAAAAGGACATGTCTGCTCTCTCTCTCTCTCTCTCTCTCTCTACAAGATCGATTAATCTTTGATTTGATGCGATTAGCTATGCAGATTCGTTTTATAATTCAATTTTGCTTTATGTTTCGGATAATTTTTTTATCATTTATTTTTGTGTTGATCGGTTTATGTTAGTAAGGAAATGACTGAAGCTAGAATTTTGGGTATTTTGGTTAGTTTTATGTTTTCTGTTTCAACAAATTTGTCAACTTTAATGCTGTGTTTGGTTGGGGAATTTGAGGAGAGATTTGGAAAGGGAAATGGAAAAGGTAGGTGAAATGGGAATAAAACATACCTATATTTCACCTAGTTTCACACACTTTTTCCCTTTCCCTTTCCAAATCCCTCAACCAAACACAGTGTAAAAATAACACTGGTTTGTCAAGAAAATGTGAACAAGTTTCAAATTTTATAGAATTTTATAAATAATTTTTTTTGAAAACAAGATTTCATTGGATCCGGCAATCCAAAATAGTTATCCGAAATTGGTATGTGACTGGCATGGCAGTCCATTGGAACATTCATGGTTGGTTTTCATGTCAGCATTTAAAAGCCTCTAAAATCCTTCCAAAACAATACTCTAATCGCTCATATTCTCATCTTCTTCGATCGTAAGTTACAAAAAAAACCCTATGATAAAAGATTCTGCAATATCAAGAATCATATGAATTGTACATGTTTTTAACCGCAATTGTACATGTTCATACACACACACATATATAAGAATCACATGAACTATACAAATTAGTGAGTAGTGCCCTATAAAACAAAGTTCCTCCTTGGTAAAACACCTAGAATTACCTTCATAATGCACCTGTACCCCACACACAAGAAAGCCATGTCTGCCTGGAATAAAAGCAATGGACCCAGCGAGACTCAGATTTGCCCTTTGTATAATTTTTTGGCAACCACCCAATGTTAAGGATTGGTAGACGTAATGTCATTTGTGTTATTAGAATTCATATGTAATTTTTTTTGTTTCACATTCTTTTTGTTTCTTTCCTAAATGATACTGATGTTTGTAATTGATTTTTGGGCTTTCGATCCTTGAGGTGTGTCGGAGCATACATTGAGATTGATTTGATTTATGATTTCCTTATTTAGTATATGCTTATTTAGTTGCAAATTGATGCTATCAAATGTTCGGATGCGTAATTCTTTATACTCATTGTTACTATTATTGTTTCAAATGAATTTTAAGGATCAGGTAATGTGAACTTCTGCCTTCCCCTTTTTGGAAAACCAAGAGATATAGCTGTTGATTTTTTGATTTCATTGAGTTTGGTTTCAGATAACTGGAGTGTGAAGGCAATTCGAAGGAAGACCACTGGAACTGGCCGTATGAGGTATCTCCGTAATGTTCCCCGCAGGTTCAAGAGTGGCTTCAGAGAAGGTATACCCTTTGCTGCTTTCTAAGGGCAGTTAGACTTTGTTTTAATTAGTTACATTTATAATTCTAATATTAATTTGATTGATGAGTTTTATTACGGTTTGTTTGGTTAGGTACTGAAGCAGCTCCAAGGAAGAAGGGAGCCGCTGCAACCTCTTAAGGTTTCAACTATCAGGGGACATTTCAGTCTATCTAACTTTTCAATTTTCATGATCTTGACTATGGCAAGAACAATTTTCGGAATTTCGTCTACTGAGTGTTGCTTATTTTCAGTCACAAGCTGTTATTGTTTTGGATGGATTGGATGGTTAGAGCTTTATTTGACAATGGAAGTTGCTTTTTATTTCTCACTTCATGTTCATTATTTGTTAGAGCTTTATTTGACAATGGAAGTTGCTTTTTATTTCTCACTTCATGTTCATTATTTTTTCCAGCTTGACTAACTTTTGAATCCTTTTGTTTGTTACGCATTACGGTTGGTTCCTTCTTTACCAGCTTGGTGGTTTTATTGAGATTTTGCCATCAATGTTTGGTGGGTGGCATGGTCAAAGCAATTTGGTCATATTTGTTTGGTTAGACTGAATTGTATGGGATTGTTAATCCGAGATTAATAGTCTTGAGATTAATCCTATTTTACGTTTGGAATGTCCCGTTTGATGTTTGTCTGAAATCATTAGACATGGATTACATAATCTAAAGCATAGATGAGGGTCATTTTGGTCTTTTCCTGTGTTAGTCCGGATTCCTCTCTCCCTTAATCTCCCGTTTTGTATCTCATTCCCATATGGGGATACCATGCCATGCCCCTATTCTCATCGAATGTCCAAATGGAATTTGTTTTGTATCTCATTCCCATATGGGGATACCATGCCATGCCCCTAGTCTCATCGTATGTCCAAATGGAATTTCTCAAGTAATGAGTAGTTCTTTTTTTATTAAATTTTTTTTTAGTGAAAGTATCATGGATGGGTTGTGATCAATGCTATCAATATCTGCACTTAAATCTCTGAAATGTAGCATATAAACATTTCTATATGTTAATAAATAAAGTAATTGTTAACTTCGCACAGTATTCTCTTGCATATAAAGACAGCAACATCCAAGAATCTTGACCTCAAAATTTTAAGACATGAGAATTTTTAAACATGATCGTACAATTGAAAGTGCATTAAAAATAAAAAACAGAAATTTAAGAATGAGTGATTGCATACAGTTAAAGACACAATGTGAAACTCTCATAGGATAACGTGGTGTAAAATTTAATAACAATTTCACCTTTAACATGTACAAAAAATGGTGTATCTGTAGGCATGGTTGGCAAATAAATAATGGGTTGGGAAGAACAATTATAAATTCTAACATCAAAAATATATACACGTTCAATTATATTGAGCACACATAATGAAATAAAAAATATACAGATAAATAAGATTTTGCAGAATATATTGGTGGGATCTATTTCTTTAAAAGTTTTATATGCTGATCAAGAGAGAGAGAGAAAAAAAAAAAATTTGGGAACTGGAAAACTGTGGTCTGTATAACCAAATCCCTGCAACCAAACAATCCCTAAATCACAAATTCTTGTTGAATTGAAACTAGAAAACAGAAGTTGGAACAAAGAAAGAAACAGAGAAAGAAAATGGCGTTGGTTTGTAGAACTAGGGTTTTTGTATCAGTGGTGGCGAGAAAGGGATTGTGGTTAAGTCGTCGTCCCCAATCGTTTCTGCCAATTCCATGGAAGAGCTGTTGTGGTCTGATTCGATTCCACAGCAATTCGTCGAGCTCGTCTCTGGTCACGAGGTTGATTGAAGCACCAAACTCACGCATCAAAGCTACACTCGATGCCGAGGAGGACAACGATTTGACACTCAAAAGCGTCGAATTTTCATGGGATGCCCTTCTCGACTCTCTCTGCTCTTCCTCTCCTCACAAAGCTCAGCTGGTAATTGCTACTCTCTCTCTCTCTCCTCTCTCTCTCTCTCTCACACACACACATATAATTTGAATCTCAATCCATTTGTACAATTTGATTTCGACCCATTGTCTCTGTGTCTGTAGGCTGTGTTGGGATATTTTGATTTGTCTGGGTAAAGGAAAAGGAAAAGAGAAAAGATAAGAAAATGAAGTTGGGTAAAGTAAAATTTTTTTTTTCCCCCCCTTACATTTAGTTGGGTTATAAAGAGTAGATGGAAATGATAGGAATTTGTCAAAAAGAAAAAAACATTTTTGTTTGGATTTGTTTGAGGAAGGAAAGTAAAAGAGAAAAGATAAGAAAATGAAGGCAAATAGAAATTTTCTTTTTCGCTATATTTGATTGGGTTTTAAATAGGAGAAGAAAATGATAGGAATTTGTAGATAAATTTTAAAAAATAAAAATAAAAAAAAACATTTTTTTGTTTGGATTTGTATTGGGAAAGGAAAAGAGAAGTTGAAAGATAAGAAAATGAAGTGAAGTGAACTATTTTTCACCTTATATTTAGTTGGGTTATGAAGAGGAGAAGAAAGAGGAGATGAAAAAAATATTTAGTTGGTAGATTTCCAATGTACCCAAAAAATAAGGAGGAGAAGAAAATGATAGGAATTTGTTAAAAATATATATTTTTGGTTTTTCAAACATAGCATTAGTTGGTGAAGTTGTGGAAGCAGAGATTGTATCAGCCAAAAAGAAAAAAGAAAATTTTAATTAAATTTGACGTTATTAGGTAAATTGAAATGGGTATACTAGCTAATGGTATAATAGTATTACTCTATAGGTGATTTGTTAGAAAAGTAATAAGGTAAATTGGCTCTTTGAATTCATTTTGATGGGGAAAAAATGAAGTGGATAATAATGATTCATATCTTTGTAATTTACTTAGTTTAGCCAACAGTGTTCATTTAATAAATCATTTTCTTACATATAATAAATCATTCTTCTGCTCCAATTCTTGTTCAGCTTGAGAGGAGATCAAATCCTCCATTTGGATTGTCCTCTATCCCCGTCTCAAACACTCTCTACCACATGATCCATGAAGAGAATTTGTTATGTATCATGTGGTACAAAGGGGGCTGGGATTGAGGGACGGGAGAAATGGGTTAGGGGATCCGTGTGTGCTTGAGAGAGCAACCACACATTATCAAAAAAATTGTTCAAATTTATTAAACATTGAATTCGACATTCAGTTTCTAGAAATGTTTTTTTTC
This sequence comes from Camellia japonica, assembly GCA_030407325.1. Classification (NCBI taxonomy): domain Eukaryota; kingdom Viridiplantae; phylum Streptophyta; class Magnoliopsida; order Ericales; family Theaceae; genus Camellia; species Camellia japonica. The sequence goes on along the minus strand of JAPPVO010000013.1, from coordinate 130,641,979 downwards.
TTTTCTTTTTTTCTTATTAATTATGAATGCCAAGTGTCTTTAGTATTGCAATTTCTGTGCTTAAAATATCAATTTTCGTGGTATTTACAGCCCATGCATGCCCAACTTTTGAATTTCATAAGCAATCTTGTTTTTTTTTTTCCCCCTGAACTTTTATGTGAAAGTGAAGTTGTTATCTTTTTCACATAATGAATGAGTAAATAACTGAAACTTCGTGTGCAGATCTCTGTCATACAACATTTCGTATAACCAAGTCAACTTATACTCATACACAACTGTTTGCTCAATTTAGACAGGTGTTGGAATGGAGATTAGAGAAAATACTAAAAGATAAAGAAAGAAATCCTGGTTGTTACTCTGAGCTCATATCTATGTGTGGAAAGATTAAAAATGTTCCGCTTGCAATGCAAGTGTTTACTTCAATGGAGGCCAATGGAATTGAACCCACCTCTGGCATTTTCAATGCACTTATATTGACTTGCTTGTCTTCCGCTAATGTGATAACAGCACTAAGCTTATATGAAGTAATGGAGAACTCAGATGGCTACAAACCCAATTCTGAGACTTATAATGCCTTCATTTCGACATTTGCAAACTTGGGAAATGATAAGGCTATGCAAGCTTGGTACTCGGCCAGAAATACTGCTGGGTTTTCTGCTGATCTTCAGACATACAAATCTCTCATTTCCGGTTTTGCCAAATTGAAAAAATACGATGCTGTTGAAAGTTTTTATGAAGAAATGGTGTTATCAGGAATCACACCAAATGTACCCATATTGGAAATGGTACTCGGGGGGATTTGTGAGCAGAGAAATCACATCAAAGTTAAAGATTTTTTGAAATTTATTCTGGATGGTGGGTGGAAGATTAATGGGATCATGGCTGAGAAGCTTGTGGGGTTGTATTATGATCTCGGGAAAGTGGAAGAGATGGAGGAGATGCTAACAACATTGATGAAATCCCATCAAGGTCTGAAAACTTTATCACCAGTGCACCTTGGGATTATAAGGATGTATTCTATGTTGGATAGATTGGACGATGTTGAATACTCTGTTGGGAGGATGCTGAGACAAGGGATATCCTTTAAATGCCCAGAGGATGTGGACAAGGTAATCTGTTCATACTTCAGGCGGGCAGCTTATGATAGACTAGAATTGTTTTTGGAATGTATAAGAAGCTCTTTCAAGCTCACAAGATCTAATTATGATTTGTTGGTTGCTGGCTATCAAAGAGCAGGCTTATCTGTGAAGTTGGATGTGGTAATGAATGATATGAAGCTAGCTGGATTTTTGTAGTTTCTTGAATCAAGCTAGCAAGTCTTTATGTTCTTATATGTTCTTTCTTCAATTTAAGCACAGATTTGGATTCATTGGAATTTAATCCAATGGTATGTTTATGAAGCAATGTCCAAACATTGTCTAAGTTTGTCAACCACCTGCCGCGCTCAAATTTATGAAGACAGTCATGGAAGTTCTTGGGGGTCAATGCGTGGCTGAGCTTTCCAGCTCTATAATATGAATGGATGAAAGCTTACATTTTGCTCTTAATCAGGTTACTGGGGTGCTGGAGGAAGAGGGTTTTGTCAAGTTCAAATTTTCTTGCTTCATTTTCGGGTCTTAATAATTTGCTTCTATCTATCGGTTTTCATCACATTTGCTTCCCAGTTGCCAAGTTCTTTCCATAACATGTTTGGTGCAAGGTAAATATTGATGGTTTTAGTTCTATATATATACTATTACCCAGGCAAAATGTTAGTTAGCATTCTATTGAAGGTGTTTGATTAAACCAAATATCAAAGATTCAATATGATAATGAAGTAACCCCCTTTTCAAGAGTTTCTCAAACTTGTACTTCATGATTATTTTAGATGAAATTATGTTTCTTCAAAAATATTCCCCTGTTTTTAGATGAAGTTGAAAAATGAAGTTGAAAACATGCGAAAAAAAGTTTAAATTACCTTAGAATTTGGATGGGGTTGCCACCATATTTACAAAAATAATAATAATAAATAAATAAATAAATAAAAGAACATTAATCCTTTCTTGACATAGCTCGCCACTTGTTTAGGTTGCAAATTAATAGGCTTGATCTTGTTTTCTTATAATTTTGGCTCGAAAACTAGAGGTACAAATAAATAGACAAGTTAACGGAAATGGAGGGAGGATTTTGATTGTTATAAAGTTATAAAAAAATTAACAAGGTAAGATTTTTAGGGGTTGTTTGGGGTGTCCTAAATAAGTGCACTTTTTATTTTTTTGAACTAAAAAGTTGAGAAAAAAAAATATGGATGTTTGAGTTAACTTTTTATCTTTTTACGAAAAAATGTGTAATAAAAAATTATATAAATAAAGTGTATAGTGGAAGAAAGGTGATTGGACAGTACGGCTGCCCAGTTGTGCTCAGCGGGTTTTACAAAGAAAAAAATTGCCTCATTCGGGGCAAAGTGTTTGGACAGTGATGGTCGGTTTGCGGGGGCCATAATGGGTCTCATTTTAATAATCTGAACCGTTCAATATATACAACTCGTCGAGTATTATATGCATGTAAAAAATCACGTTGATCGGATATCGATAGCTATATGATCAAATTAGTTTTTTTTCAACAGTTAACTATCAAACTATCTGTTTTGTTTATACAAAATTGATTTGATCATATAGTTAATGATATCCGATCAACGTGATTTTTTACAGGAATATATTAATCGACGAGTTCTACATGTTGAACGGTTCGGATTATCAAAAGACAGTCCTTAGTGGGCCCCCATGGCCCCAACATTTTTGTGACTCTACATATAGAATTTTTTTTTTGCCCCAAACAAAGTGTGTAATGCCTGTTGCTATCACAAGTACGGCTGAGAACAGCTGCTCAGTCCATTTGTAGTATTGTAATATATAAAATATTTTTTTTAATATTTTTTATTTATGAATAGTAATGTCTTTTTTGCGTTTTGTGTAACTTTTTGACTTATTAAATTATTTTTAAGTTGCCAAACCAGCCCTAATTTGTGACAAGTGTCTAATCTTAGAGTTATTTTTGTTATTTCTCTTGGATTATGTTCAATCCCATGCCAATTAATGTCTATTCTCGTTCTATAACTATGGTCATGATGAAGAGAGACAAATACTCAATTAGAGCTAATATTTCACTGATACTTGTGTGATTTCTCATTCGGCTGTTCTACTATTTTTTAAATATAATAAATTTTACACTTACACATAATTTGGTGCATAATACATGGAAACACAGATGTAATTTCTCATATTGAATTGATGACACTATTTTCTTTATTATATTTTGTTTGAACATGAGATTGTATTAATATTCATTAAATGACATGAGATTGTAAATAATTTTTAATACACAAATGTTTTTGCATTAAATGCACCTTCCATTCTACAACCAAGAGATTACCCATGCATGTTCAAGCCATATAAATTTTTGACATGTTTCAGCTTTCAAAACAATAATTTTTTTTTTATTTTCTAGAGAGAGAGTGAGAAAGATGGCTAGAAATAGTGTGAAATTAATGATAATGTTGGCGGTGTTGACAATGCTATCTGTAATTTTTGTTCAGGCTGATCATGGTGGTTGCAGTAAGAAGTTCACAGCTGCAGGGTGTGCTCTCTTGAAACAACCTGTGCTTTTCAACAAATGTATAGAAGGATGCAAACCTGATCTTGCCTCCTCCTCCTCCTCCTCCTCCTCCTCCCCCTCCACCACCTCCGGCAAATGGGACTTGAGGAAAAAGCTGGTATTTTCTGATGTTGCAGGTAATTCTCTCCGCATCGGTCCAAAATTATTCACGGATAGTATTCTCCACAAAATGAGTCCAGGTCTCCAGCAAACCCTTAATTCAAATAAAAATTTGGGTATTAGTGTCTGCAATGTTGATACAAACAAGTCTTTTCGGATGAATTTAAGGTAGATCAAACCAACTGCCTTAATGATTTCAAGCAAATGGAGGTCTTTGTTTGTTGTGCGAAGAAATCTTCACGTAAATGATGAGATTGGATTGTGCTGGAAGGATAACCAATTGCAGTTCACCGAGTTTGGATGAGAAATAAACAATCTGATGTACATTGAAATAGACTGTGTGTTTGAAACAGTAATAATAAGATCTGGTTAGTTTGTCTGAGCTGAGCTGAAAGTTCAATAAATGCTTATTGCCTGGTTTTAGTTTGGTTTAATGCATAAGGTTTGGTGCAGAAGTTGTTTGTGCCTTAAGATTTAAAAGGAAAATGCAGTGTGATTTTTGATCCCTAGATATCGGTTTTTATCAAAAACGTGGCAAACCAAACTCTTCAACAAATACAGAAAATGCAAACTGAAGATTCACACACACAAAAAACCAAAAAAAAGAAGGATTTCTATCATTCACCAACAAGATGAATATTCGTGTTTCGGTTCTAATTATCAAAATTTTTGAAAACAAAAACGTTACCATACAAGCAAACAAGGCTGCCTTTTTCTCACCTCTTGGGTCAGTTTCCACACTCATTTTCATCTAATGTTGTGTATGACCCTGAATTTCACTTGTGGTTCTTTTTGCCCATATGCAATCTGACTGATGGCTTTGTATGCCCCAATGTCAAACTATTATCTTCTGTTACAGTCTCAAAAGGATATGCAGCAATTAATACAGACCATTGTGTTTGACATTTTAAAAAAAGGGAATAAAAATAAAAATAAAAATAAAAATTTAGTGCATGAGACTTCTACTAAAAAAAAAAAGAGAGAAAATTGCGAAGGAAAAATAAAAAGAAAGTCTGAAACATTAGACTTTTCAATTGATTTGATACAGAAACAAAGCAAAATCTCAACACCAAGGAGCACATAAAGTTCGAAGATCTTTATTCCAAAATGGTTTCAGAACACTTGAATGCCAGCTGCCTCAAATTTGAAGTTAAAATCAGAAAAAAAAACCTTGCTAACAATTTCACCACTTCGAATTCCAATTCAAGAACCTAAGTTGCCATTTTTCAAAATTTTACATAACATTTTCTTAGTTTTCTCCGACACCTATTTTCCAACGCGGTCACCAAGTCCTTGGGACCAAAAAAAAAACAATGTTTGGGCGATAAAGATTTACCCGCCTTGGCCTTCTTGCTCCTTTATAGTCGTTGGTAAAGATTTGAACCATTGTTTCCAAGCAGCATCTTGTTGTTGCTCAACCCATGATAGGAAACAGCTATCTAACAAGCAGAAGAAGTTTACGTAGAGGAGTTGGTACCTCACGGGGATGAATCGGAAATTTGCAACCTGAAGAATTGGCCATATGGCACCCTCCAAAATGAGGGCTGGGACAAAGTCCCTCTTCACGTCTTCCTTCACTTGAGTGGCGCTCTTTCCAGCAGAAAAACCCATGTAAGTGAAAAACACGAGCAAATCCAAGGGCCCGAAAATGATCCCATCAATGATCACTTTACTAGCGACGAATCGGAGTGATTTCGGCTGTAATTGAAGTTGGGACTTCATAAGCCTATCCAGACCTTCATACCTGCAAGGGATGTAGGAGAAAATTTGATATAAATAAATTTTACCACCCTGGTAATGGCATTTTAAAATGGAGTTCTGCCAAAGTCACAGATATAAAGGCATTCATTTGTAGGAGAAATTTTTTTGTGTAACCAGTATACTAAGGTGGTGTATACCCCACACACCACCTCAGTGTACCAGTTACACAAAATACCACCTCCCTATGTAGAGGGCCAATTAGGGTTGCACTCAAGTTTCAACACTGGACATGGTATGTTCCACACAGAAACTGTAACATGACCAGTTGTGCAGATACAACCAAAACAATAGAAAACTAAGAATTACCTATTTCTGACTGTTCAAAATTTTTGTTTAACAAACTACGAAATCCAAGGCGCCCTGTATTTTGTGGTCAAACATCACTTGCAACAATCAACAGGCTAATTATCACGCAAGTAACATACAAATTATTGAAAAATCCAGAATAAATATGGTAACGATGAGGATTTCACTGTATTCAATATGCTTGGATTTCATTTTAAGCTACAGGAACACAAAATGGCAACTTGTTTGGGTATTACAGAATTTAAACCAGTCCGTTGAATAATATTTAAATGCACAGGTTCACGTGAAGATATGGAGACATCTATAATCATCAAAAAACAAAAACTGTTCAAACCGTTAGCTTTCTTTCTGTAACACATATAATGGCTTCAAGTTAGTGAAGTTCTGGAAGATTGGCTAGTGCGATAGACCATATTGCTAAATTTGTGAAAGTGGTTTATAATAATCAAATATGGTGGAGACTTGATGAAACTAGGTGACCAAGAGATCCACGAGGACCTCTGAAGTTTCTTTGATGCTTATATGGATGACACGTGAAGAATTTTCAGGCACAAAACGTGGACATCAAAACCTTTTCCCTATCCATCAATAATCAACTGCAGTATATCTTACACAAGATTTCCAGGGTTTTCTGCCATTTCCACTTTACAAGGATCAAAATAACTTTTCAAAGAACTTCATTTAGCAAGTCAAAGATTCCAATGCCAGACAAATAACAATTAGTACCAATACCGTAGTACTTACTTTCAATTATTTAAATTATCCAAAACAGAGGGAGGGGACACAGAAATAAAAAGTACTCTTTAATTTGTTTGATGTTTTTATAAATTGTACACAAGCTCCTCAATAATTCTATAACTTTCTCCTCAATAATTCTATCACAGGTGCAGTTGTCATAACCAAATCACCATCTTCCAACATGCGTAGTTGGGCCCAAAAACCATAAAGAAGGAAAATGAGTATTAAAAAAATAAAAATAAAAAAAAGAAAAGCAAAAGGATAAAAATAAAAAAAAGAAAAGCAAAAGGACCTTTAACTACAAACAAAAACAAAACAAGAGTTCCTTCCATGTTGACTATTCTCTCCCCCACCCCCAACCAATACAGAGAATATAAAACAAAAACAAAAAGCAAACAACAAAAAATCAAAACAAAACAACTTCAGCCCCAAACAAACACAGCAAAAAAGAAATTCTTCCATGTTATCTTTCATGTTACCATTTGAGTAGCTATCTTATCATCACTATGACAAAATGATAGAAAGAAAAGACTGGATTTGAGAGCTAAGAGAGAGAGATAAAAGAAAAGGAAATTCAAGCAATTTCTCTACTAGGCCATCGTTTTCCCTAGAAGTTCATTTGTATTCTTACTATTGTTATTATCATTGTACTTTTTGTCATTGTTAAGAGGCAAACGAACAAATTCAAGACATAAAGGCAATGCCAAGTGCAGTTTTATCAGGGAAGTGGTCACAAAGGTATGCTTTGGAAAGTGAGAGACTATGTAGAAGAATAGTGGCAGTTAAATATGGGAAGCCTTGCAGAGATTGGACCACCATGGAGGTAACTTCTTCATATGGAGTAGTGGTGGTGGTTTGGGATGTGGTTCTCCAAAGATCTTTGCATGTTTGGGAGGTTGGGAGATGATGGAGTTCTTAGAAACCTTGTACAAGGTGCATATTGAGAGGATGAGATCAGAGGAGAGGAAAGGATAAGTATTTCAAAACGGAATTACTTATCTAGAAAATCTACGATTTTAAAACACTTTTCCTAGTGACTCTAGGGAAGCCCATACTAACCCACAACGAAAAGCGTCCCAAACTTAAAGTCCACGGGCAAATCAATTGTAAAAATTAAAAATGAAGAAGAAACACTAACCAGAAGTGGCCAACTGGTCCAACAAATCCAAACCCAAACAAGCTTGTGGTAGCTACTCGTCTCCAGTTGAGTTTTAATTCTTCATCTTTATCCTGTCATATTAATGATAGATAATCATTCTATAAATCAAAGGAACAGATCGACAGTCAAGTGGGTAACCGTCCAGCCTGGTAATACGAACAAAGAAAACATTTCTCATCATATGATAAAAAAATAAAAAATAAATAAAAAGTCCATGAATGTCATATTTTATTTTATTTTTAATAAATGAATGTCAATTTTTTTTGTAATTATATATAACTGACATAACAAGAACAAACAAAAAAATATTGAGAAAATATATTAACATAGAAACAGGAATACTGCTACATAAAAGAAATTCAAGAATTTGAAAGACCAATCCCAACTCAAACATTCATCCGTAATCCCAAGTCTGCTGATCTAGATTGTGCAGAAGCATAAAGGTCTTTCTACAATTCCCAAAACATTAAAAAGAATTCTTGTCAAACACCATGAATCAGTTTTCTTATACTGCCAAAGCTTTAAGTCCAACTGAGCCAATATGAGCACCTTGACAGTTGTTTCAGCACCAGATCACTCAAAAATAATAATCACAAAGAAGAAAAAAATAAAAAAGAAATACTTCTTTAGCATCTTATTGGCTGCATCCATGTTTTAGGAAATAGTAGTACAATTAAAAATCCCTAATAGGATTGTATGCAAGCATGGAAACCAGTACACCCTATGAAAGTTGTCAAAAAGTAACAGATTGGATATCAGTGACTCATCTTCTAAACATACCAGGAGCAAAGGGTTACAAGGTAAATCTATTGGATAACCAGAAAACTCTGTAATCTCTATACAAAGAGATCCTTAGAACCCAACAGAAAGTTGGAGATGTCAATGGTTTGAAATCTTTCAGTCAAATTATTTAAAATATATATAAAGGCCCATGTAAGATGTAAAGTCTCACACCACAACACCCAGCAGTGTTGACTCATCAGTTTGGCATTCTATAATAAGTGGTCAAAAAGGTTTGAGAATACCAAACGCAACAAGTGGACTGAGGATACAATGTCTAGAATGTAAAGAACAAGCAAAATCACAGAATTAGTCAAAACGGCAACAAGCAAAGCAATGCAAGCCATCATCGAGCACGAGCAGCATTAATTATAGCTGCAGATTGTTTTATGTATATGATAAGAACCAATCCATCACTTCATGCAATGGGACTATTTCACTTCGGAATGAAAACAAATTTCTAATATTTCTACTTAGCTGCTTATGTGAATTTTTTGAAAAACAAGTATATAAAGCATATAGATAAGATAAAATATGTTTAATTTTTATTTTTTCTTTTAAAAGGCAGGAGCTGCCAAACACATCCCCCTCTGCCCTCCGCCCACCCAACAAAAGAGAGGGGTTGGGGGTTATCAAAATTAACATGATACTAGGGATTTTTTTGTTAAGAAGAAGGTTATGGCTAATCCAAATACAATCCCCATAACCTAATCTCCCTCCAAGGATTGGGCCTTCCAGTCATTCATCACCATGCTTACCTATGCCAAATGATCAAAAGCAGTGAGGTATAGCTTTCAATGATTATATAAATCAAGCAATAATGTAAAAAAAAAAAAATATGTGTGATAGAGATAGACAGAGATGTCATGAGGACAAACCCATGTCTAAATAGAGGGGATTGCTCACATCAACTACATCCAATTTTAGGTAGGGCACAAATGAATCATCCAATAAAGAGAGAAAACAATCGCAAGACCCAATAAAGAGAAGATTAGAGAAACCCATTAGACCAAACGATAAATGGACATCAAAATAACCCTTCACAAGCACAAATGAATAAAGGAAAAAGTGAAAGAAAACAAAAGAAAGAGAGAAAATTAGCGATACCCATTATGCTCAAACACAGAATTAGGTCAAGAAACATATATATATATATATATATATAGACAAATATAGATGTATAGAAGAGAGTTTTATGGGACTTTATTGATGGGTACTTACAGAAATTTGAAGTGTTTTCTTGGCAGTAGAATAATGAGTGACGGTTTGAGCAGCAATATCGCCGCATCCCCAAATAATTCCTGAGCTGATGATCTGGGTCTTAACGGGATGCACTGCCAAGCAATTCTGATACCATTTCCACAGTTTCAACATCATCCAATTTGTGGAATTGGGGAGAGAAAGAGAGAAGAGAGAAAAAAGAATTCTGGGAGCTTTATGGCCTTTTTTATAATGTCTTGATTGATGATAGGTTAGTTGAATATTCTGGTTTTTTTAATTATGATTTAGCAAATTGTTATGTATTATTTATTTATTTATTTATAAGCAATGCTAACTTGTTTTGAATAATTTGAATTTTATTTTGTTCGTCGTCTAGTCGGTCATTCGGTAAAAAAAATTGACAATTGTGATCAACAAGGTAATAATAATGATAAACAAATGTTTCTCCCAATTATCCGAATAATCATTTCACCAGTCATCCGAACAATTAATGGGGGAGCACAAATTCAAGCCATTGAGCCACCAAGCATTTCTGTTTTTTTATTTGGGAAGTTTTTATGTGAAGTGGGTGAATCATCATAATATTGGGTAGGTTTTAACTGACAACTTGTGATTTTATAAGTTTTTAACCTTTTATAATTAGGGTTGGGCGTACCTCCCATACTGATTTAGATTAGAAGGTCTTATTTGAGTTTGTAAGTGTTATTAAAGATTCTATGTTAATAATCTAAATTAAGAGTGTTTACGGATTGTTTCTGTGATTGTAATGTGAGTTGGGTTGAATTGAGCGGATTAGATAACTTGGGCGGTTTGATGTCCACTCTTAAATTATTTTATAGAACATTTTGTGGGTATTTGGAAAGTTAATTTTTTTTTGTAGGTTTTTTTAGTTGTATTATTAGAGAAAAAAAAAATTTGTGTTTAAAAAGATAGTTGAGTTTTTTTGTAGTTGGATGTGATATTTGTGAGAAAAAAAGTGAAATGATTATGGGATTTGATATGATATTTTATTTAGATTTATTTTTTTTGGTCTTTTAACTAATTTGTCTTTTAGTGAAAAAAATAAAAATAAATAAAAAACCTAAAAACTAACTTCCCAAACACTATATATTGTTCATAAACTAAAAAAATAAATTGATCTGATAATTGTAACTCGTTTATTTTATCATTTTAACTCTTAAAAATAAATGACAAGTGTATTTTTAAAAATAAATCATTTATTTTTTTAAAGGTAAAATGACAAATTGGCCCAATTGTCACAAAAATATAACAATTTAGGGCATAGTAAAATAATTTTAATAATTTAATGGGTTAAGTATTAAAATTTATAATTCAAAAGGCAAATGTAAAGTTTGTCGAAGTCAAAAAATAATTAGATATCACAAAAAGTCTTCTTCAATGATAAACTAAATTCATTTGGAAAAAAAAAAAAAAAATTTGATAAAGTGAAATTTTGTGTCAAATTTAACTATAAGTTTTGCAAAATCATTTTTACCCCATCAATTTTTTTACTAAAAACTCAATTAGTTGTTATATCAGAGTTCACAATTTTTACAAATCAAAACTCACAATCAAAAATCAAATCTGCACAAAAAAAAAATACAGATACAAATACAAATTATAAAACTTAACAATAATAAAATTATGATTATAGAGTTAAATTATACCAATAATCACAATTTATTCATTTTTCAAAAGAAATCAAAAACTTGAAACTTATTAGATCAGTAAGATATTGATCTAGAATGGAACGTGCATAATTTAATTAGATAATGAAGGCGTGGAATTTAATTGTGTCAAAATTCCAAGTGCATAGTTCAAATTTATTACCCTTAAGATTTGTAAAAAATACAACTAATTTTATGCTTTTTTATATAGTTACATTTTTTTTTTTTTTTTGGGTACATTTTATATAGTTACATCAATCTTGCTTTTGGTATGACTAAAATGATTTAAACTAATGCAAATGATGGGTATATACTAAAATAAATAAAGATAAATATACATTTTAGTTAAAAATATATGATAATTTAATTTTTTTTTTATTTATACATCTAAAGAAGTATTGATGAAAACTGACTTAACTATGTGGGTAAATTATACTGACCTCTCTTAAGATTTAAAGAAAATAGAATAAGCCTCACAATTTTTGATATAATTACATTGACTTCCTTTTTACTATGGTTAAATGAACCGAAACTAAGGCAAACAATGTGAAACGTAAAAATAAATAAGGTAAAATATATATTTGTATGTAAAAAAGATGAGAAAATTATTTTTTATTCATATAACTAATAAATTATTGATGAAAATTTAGTTAACGTGTTATGTGAATTAAAAACTTAAGGATGTGAGTGTAATTATGTCAAAATTATGAGACTTGTTGTAGTTTTTTTAAAAAAAATTTAAGAGAAGTTAGTGTAATTTACCCCAACTATTGTATAAATTAAAACTTTAAAAGAAATTAATATAATTATGTTAAATGTGTAAAACTAATTATATTTTCTTCAAATTTAAAGAAAAATGAGTGTAATTTGTTTATTTATTTATGCTTTAGGGCGGAAGTAAAATATAAAAAAAAAAAAATTAAAGAACAAGATATTTTTTATTAAATTCATTGCATTTTTATTAAAAGTACTACAATTTTTAACATTTTCACATATTTTCAAGAGGCTTTTTTGTCGAGGAGGCTCGCAGATTAGTTTAGGTTGAGTTAAATGGCCTCTCATTTACCATCCATCTGAATTTAAGCAAATTAATTTTTTTTTACATATTTCTGAACAATAAATAATGCCTAAAAAAGCACTTGTTAACAATTGGGAGATTTTTTTTTTAGGATCCCTAATATTAAGATTTTATAACATAAAAGACTCTCAATATTTTCATAATGTCTAAGGTCCCTCAATATCGATTTAGAGAAAATTCGTTCCAGAGAATTTCTTTGGACATATCACAGAGAAAATTTCAAATTTATCTGGACACATCGCAGAGAAAATTTACACATCACCTACACCAAATTTCTCTGGATACATCATAGAAAAATTTTACATGTCTCCAACACCAAATTTTTCTGGACACATCATAGAGGAAAAATTTACACATCACCTACACCAAATTTCTTTAGGTTCAAACCAGAGAAAATTGAAGGCTCTGTTTGGTAAAACTCTGGAACGTTAGTTCCAGATCTTTGATTTGAACATAGTGTTTGTTTACGATATTTAAAAATTAATTCCACACTCACTTTTGAAAATGCAGTTGAAGGTGGAAAAATTTGGGCTAACCGGTCGTCCCACCGGTTGTTCGACCGGTTGACCAGAACAATGTAATATTTTATTTATTTATTTATTTATTTTTGCAATTGACACATGTTAATTTTTATATATTCAATAAAAAATATTTTTCGAATTTTTTAAAAAAATTTATGAGTTTTAATTGAATTTTGAGTTATGTGTTTGGTTATGAGTTGTAAGTTTTTATATCAAATATCATATGTCACATCAAAAAAATTTCACTAAATTCAAAACTCATTCACCAAACAAATTTTCCACACTCAAATCATAATTCCAAAACTCACAAACTCAAAATACAACTCCATTCTCAAATTATATTTAGAAAATTCTACCAAACGCAAGCGAAATTTCTCTGAGTTCAAACTAGATAAATTTTTTTCCTTTTTCTTTTCTTATTTCAACTTCTGTTTATTAACAATACTGTTGTTATTGACCATTACTCCATATCCAGTTTATGCAATCATTTATGTATAAACTAATAGTTCTACAAAACCCGTTACAATAACATTAGAATTAAACATTCAAAAAATAAAATGACCAACCAACATTCCAATCTTTAGTGAGCATTTTGTGTTGTATGATTTTCTTACCTGGCTAGATTTGGATAAACTTGGCCGCCTTAATCTCGCACATCTCTAAACATCGAAAAAAATGAGTTGAACCCTTCAGATGAAGCCCCGTCCAAGATCTATAGTAGCAAGTTACTAAACAAATTCATGGTCCCAGCTTTGTTCACAAATTTTTCTGGCTTTGTTCACATAGAATTGAAATTTTTCTGGCTCTATTCGTAGAGAATTCCTCTAACTTTGTTCACAAATTTCTCTATGTTTGTTTACAATTTTAAACCAGAGAAAATTGTTTTAACTAAACGAGATAAATTTTAGCACAATGATTTTAAACCAGATAAATTGTTTTAACCAAACCAGATAAATTTTAATCAAACCAGAGAAATTGTGTTTGTTCACAATTTTAAACTAGAGAAAATTGAGTATAACAAAAAATCAAACACCTTCTTTGTTGAATAACAAAAATTCTCTCTTTAAGATTTCATCAAACACCTTCTTTGCTGAATCTATGTCTCCAGCTTTCGAATACATCTTTTTATGTGAATTTCTTCAGTAAATGTTGTATAAAGATTTTAAGATTTAGTTTATTGAGATCGACAATAAAGACAATGAAGAAGAAATAAGAAAAAAGTAAGAGAAGCAATGATGAATATTTTTTAGTTGTGCTTGTGGATATATAACTGATGCATTTTGTTTCTGCTTTCATATCTGCTATAATGCTTTATAAATCTTACTACCGCTTTGCTTCTTGATATTTGTCGACGGAGGAATCTTCATTGGTATCGGAGGAACAACAATGATGACTAGTGCTCTGCTTCATATAAATCTTGAAGCACTATCAGGAATCTTTATATAAATCGACGATCTCCATCGGCAAAGCTTTATAAATCTTGCTAGTGCGAATTCCTCCGTCATAGTCAATGCCAATGAAGCTTTGAACAATGCTGCAAACGAAGAGGAGAGAGAGAAGTTGTTTGGTGCAAGAAAAGATAGGAAAGAGAATGAGAGAGTGGGTTTTATATGTGGGTGTGAGTGTGGGTGTGGGTGTGGGTGTAGGTGAGAGACTTTAGACTAAAAAAAAATTATTGTGAAACCCTTCTGTTACTAAAAATTAAAGAGGAATGTTAGATCAATTTTTCCTAACAATTGTTGACAATTTTTTATTTATTTGGAAGGAAGAGAGTGAAATTTTAGCCTGGGACCTAGGTCTATGAAAACTATCCATTTGGCTTAAAAGATTGGCCGACAAATCTCATCCTGCTTTGTATTTCTTTATAATTCTTTATTTCTAAGGATACCTGTGGATAAGATTTTCGCAATGGATGTCGCGAGACGGACTTTACACCACTTTCCAAACCTTACAAATTCATTGCCAAAACCCATACCCTCTCTCTCTCTCTCTCTCTCTCTCTCTGTGCAATTGCAGGAACTGACTGAGCTCAAAAGGTACCAACGCTTTGCTTCCTTTTTCTTCATCAAGGATGCGTTTTGAGTATTTTTTTTTTTCTCAATCTCTTTTTCTTGGAAATGGGTATTAATTTATTTGGTCGTTTTTTTTTCCCTTCCTTCTTGTCTTGGCATTTGATGTTTGGGGCTAGTTTCGCTTGAACTTGAGAAATTGTGTTTTAATTCAAGCTTATATTCCATTTATTGATGAATTTCTTGATGTCTGAATCACTTGAAAATTGGGTTTTTTTTTTTTTGGTGGAATGGAATGTTGATTGTTTGATTGATAACTAAGGTGTACTGTTGGACAATTTGTTTTGTTTGTTGAATTATTGAATATTATCCTGTGTTGGAATTGGTTTTTCATGTCATCAAGCATTTTGATGGATTCTAAATCATCTACCCAGATGGGCATTATTGGTTATGTATCACAATCAGTTTTTAAATTTTTCATTATTTGAGTTATTTGTTAGATTTTCTGAACACTTGGACATGTATAGTTGTGTTACCACTTGAATTTGGGTATGAAGAATATAACTATTTCTAAAAATCCCAATTTTCTTCTTTCCCTGTGAGGGCTCTTTAACTTTTCCAAATGCTAGAGTTGAATATATGACAAATAGTTATTTTCTTCATAGTTCAAATATGGATTCCACATATCTCTTGAACTTGGAACTGACAATTTTCACATCGGTTTTAATTGTTTACTGTTGAATTGCCTTGCGTCATGTTTTATTTGCGTGAATTTGAAATTTAGTTTTAACAAATTGTTAGCCATCATTTATTTCTATATGATGAAGATTATCATATTCATTTTCCTTCCTTACCCGAGATGGGGATATATTTCCTCGTGTTGTATCAAATTTTCTATTAGAATCCAAAACAGCTCATCTCTTTGCAAGTATGTTACTCCTCCTGTCAAGTTATGCTTTTGTGAGATCTTTTTCGCTGCACAGTTGGCTTTAGTGTTTGTGACAAATATATCTATTAGTTTCACAATCTTGCTGATTTTTGGATGTTCTCATAGGAAATTCCTGAGAGGATTGTGAAACTGGTGCGGTAACTGTAAAGTTATGGCAAATCAAGACATTCAAATTGGCACAGAGAGAGTAAAGAAAGTTAAAGAAGTCCAAATGGGAGAGTCTAATAAAGAGAGGGCTTATTCTAGGACCATCAGCAAGCATCAAGAAAGAACCGAAGTTATTAAGAAAGAATGGGTTCAGGCATTGCCACCCAAGGTATATATAACCGTGTTTACATCAATTTATTTATTTGTTTATATGGGCTGCAAAATTTTAGTGCCGCCCTTTCAAATTTGTGGCCTGGTTTGAGTTGAAGAACCAAAACTGACACCATACTGGGTGAGCGGAGATGAAACATCTCATCATTCCAGGAATATTTATTATATATATCAATAAGACCAACTAATTTCTTATATCTTGTGTATCTGTTCTCTCCTTTGCACTTAAAAATAAAAATGAAAATAAATAAAATGAGATTTCTTTCTTTTTTTGTTTTCCTGTTGAAGAAATGGGATATTAATATGACCAGTACCATAGCTGCAATGAGGATGGTCCTTTGAAGGAATATAGATTAGCGAGGTAGTAGTCGGAATTTATGCATTGCAAAACAATTTAAAACGGTTTAAATAGGTTCTAAATAAGGAAGCAATGATTAACATGGTGACAATTTTGTACTTTTGCAGGGGAAAACTGCAGATGATAAGATTCAGTTGTATCCAATGCCAGAGTGTACACTTTGCTGCTATTGCATTAGCAATATTAGTTGCCGCACTGTTCGCTCAAGAACAAAACTAATGAACATTCTAATAGAAAGAGGGAAGCCCCAGGAAGCCCAGACTATTTTCAATAGCTTGATTGAAGGAGGGCACAGACCGTCCCTGATAACGTACACAACCCTCTTAGCCGCTTTGACCTACCAGAAACACTTCAATTCCATACATTCAATTATCTCTCAAGTGGAGAAAAATGGGATGAGTCCAGACTCGGTCTTCTTTAATGCTGTTATCAATGCTTTTTCTGAATCCGGGAACATGGAGGAAGCCATGAAAGCCTTCCAGAAGATGAAGGAGAGTGGATATAAACCCACTACTAGCACTTTCAACACGTTAATTAAGGGGTACGGGATTGCTGGTAAACCCGAAGAATCTGTGAAAGTTCTAGAAGTAATGTTCCAAGAGGAAAATGTGAAACCCAATCTGAGGACTTACAATGTACTTGTGAGAGCATGGTGTAACAAAAACGTTACAGAGGCTTGGAATGTGGTATATAAGATGGTAGCTTCGGGTTTGCAACCTGATGCTGTTACTTACAACACGATAGCAACGGCTTATGCTCAAAACGGAGAGGCAGGTCAGGCTGAAAGTATGATTTTAGAGATGCATAACCATAATGTGCAGCCGAATGAACGAACTTGTGCGATTATCATAGGCGGTTATTGCAAAGAAGGTAAAATAAAAGATGCTTTGAGGTTTGTGTACACGATGAAGGAGCTTGGATTTTGTCCTAATCTTGTTGTTTTCAATTCGCTGATCAAGGGATTTTTAGACATGGCTGATAGAGATGGGGTCGATGAGGTTAGTTGTTGGTTTATTTTTATTTTTTTTAATTATTGATTTTCAATTAGTCCTATCCTATGTATGTTTTTATGTATCTACAATAGAACTCAACTTGAGTCCTCATATAACAAGTTTTATCTCTTCTGGAGTGCTTCTATAGCATTATAATGTATATATTTACTAATAAAGTATTAAGAAATCTTGTTAAAACTATATAGACCTTGAACTATAATTTTGCTAATATTTTTAGCATTATAATGTATGCATTTATTAGTGAAAATTTAGGAAATCTTGTTAACCTTTTGGAATCTTAAAAAGTATATTTCAATGCTATATTGTTAAGTTTTTATGTGTCTTTTCTTTTCTCCTCTAGAGCTTGAAGAAACTTGTATTTTCCCCATACCATTTGATTCTGCACTTCAGAATTGTGAAAAAAGTACTTTTTCTGACAGGTTCTGACAATGATGGAAGAATTCGGAGTCAAACCAGACGTGATAACTTTTAGCACCATCATGAATGCATGGAGTGCTGCAGGATTTATGGACAAGTGTCGGGAAATCTTCGATGACATGGTGAAGGCTGGCATAGAACCCGACACCCACGCATACAGCATTCTCGCTAAAGGTTACGTGCGTGCACACGAACCTGAAAAGGCAGAGGAACTCCTGACCAGCATGGCCAAATCTGGCGTCCGCCCAAATGTAGTGATCTTCACGACTGTCATCAGCGGATGGTGCAATGCCGGGAAAATGGAGTATGCAATTAGGGTTTTTGAAAAGATGTGTGAATCTGGAACGTCTCCCAATTTGAAGACTTTCGAAACTTTGATTTGGGGATACGTGGAAACAAAGCAGCCATGGAAAGCCGAAGAAGTGCTTGATCTCATGGAGGGTTTTAAAGTTCAGCCCGAGAAATCCACTTTCAAGCTGGTTGCGGAAGCGTGGCATGCCACTGGATTAGCCGGAGAAGCAAATAGATTATGGGGTACTGTCAAGAATGATGATACAAAGGATGAGATGCCGGTGGTAGAGAGTTTAGAGAAAATTTATCAGAATCAAGATGCAAATTCCTCTTGTTCTGATCTGTCACGTATACCTAGTTTAGTAAATGATCAAAAAGGATCAGCTGCCTCTAGCAAGAGAAGTCGGATGGTGTTGAAAGAAGCAGAACATTCGTCGGAAAGCTTGTGGAGTTGTACTAAATCCATGTATGTTACTTGTAAATTTGGAGCAAAATCGCCAATTGTTTGCAAGAAACAATCTCAAAGGGGGCAGCTTTTTATGTGTGGTCAGCTCGCAAACTCGTGTACAGTGTTTCCGGGTGCAATGAGCCTGTATTCACTTCACAGGTTCATTACATAGGATGTTTGAAATTCAATTGTTGTACATAGTGAACAGAGGGTGATCTTCATTTTGTGAACCTCACAGGAAGGGTTTTAAATATCAGCTGAATACTAGGCCAATATATGACTATATCGCCGATAATGTTATTTAAAACCATGCTCATAGGTATCCAACATGACCAATTTACTGATTGTAATTTTTTAAATCAGCATTTGTATTTTGGTTACTGTATACCATGGATGGCTTTTTTAAGACAGGCAACGGGTATTTAAATCTTTGATGAAACTAATGAAAATGTTATTAATGGTACTCTCTCTCTCTCTACTGCTTTGTAGATGAATGAATTACCATTAAGGATTTGTTCTTTTTAAGGTGAGAAGAGAAATGATGGCTTAAAAACATGTAGATTCATATATTCTGCAATTTTTCTAGAAAGAAAGGCCATGTTTTGTATTGTTTTCATTTTGATGTTTTTTTCCTTTGCGTTTTACAAAACAAAAAATGAAAATTTGAAAACACCCATTTGTTTCCATTGTTGTGTGCGTTTAATTTTCAAATTTTTAATTTGTTTTCTAGAAAGGAGTGTTTTTGGAAGAGGGAGGGAGGGGGAGGGAGGGAGGGGGGGGGGGGGGGGGGGGAGAATGTTTAATAGTTTTTGGAAACAGTTTAACAAACAAGTTCTCTTTTCTTATTTATTTATTATTATACTATATTTTTGACAAAAGAAAACGAAAACAAATGCCAAACGTGCCTCAATGTATTTAATTTCCAATTTTGGCATGTTTACAAAGAAGTGGGCTGAAAGATTGTAACATATTACACAAATCAAAATAAAATAAAAAACAGATAATTATGCAACCTTTTACAGAAATTCATCTCGTGAATGGATAGAGGAGCTGTGCTCAAATTTTCAAGTTCAGTCTGTTTTCTTCTTCGTAATCGATGCATCGTGGTCTGGAGGAGGTTGAGAAGGAACTCTGCTCAGCAGCCATACCAGAGCTACGCCTATCAATGCTCCGGAGAGGTGTGCTATGTGATTAACATTCTGCAAGGCATAGCCTCCACGGAAACTGCCTGACAACCCTGTTGAAGCTTGGGCTGCTTCCATCACCTGATATACCCAAGAAGAGGGAGTCAAGTCAATATTAAGTTTGTTTGATTGAAAATCAAAGGAAAATTTCGACTGATAGGAAAGCCCCAAAAAAATAACTTGATATTAGATCTATAGATGACACTTGCTTGACTGGAGTTTCAGATAATGTAGATAATGAATTACTTACCTTCTCTACAACAAATTGACCCAATATGAGCACTTCAAGGATCTTCCTCCAGTCCCAAGACATCTGCAGTATGCACCAAGTTGGTCCGTTTGTTTGGACAGGAAATATTTTTTGAAAAACGTTTTTTCACATATTTTGGCGTTTGGTATAATGGAAAATGAAAGTTAACGGAAAGCATATTTTGTAGTCAATGAAAAACAAGCTTACGTGGGCAGAAAATGTTTTTCACTTTTGAAAGGTGAAAAATGTTTTTTAGAATAACGTGTTAACACCTCCACCACCTCACTGTCACCTCCACAGGCTGGAGTGGCAGTGATTTCACAATGAGATCAATGAATGTACAATTGAATTACCTTCACAAGGACACTAATTGCAAAGAGTCCGAATACAGCACCTGATGCTCCAACAGAAACAGCATTTCTTGGGAGAACCAACCAAGAGACAAGATTTGCTCCAGCACCCGTTAAGATATAAGAAAGCCACAATGCAAAGTTCCCTTCCTCCTCTTCGACGAGCTTTCCTGTTCTAGTAAAATAAGTATAAAATTACATTCCAACATCTAAATATATCAGATTGTGTCCTGTCTTTAAACTTCAGGAATCAAAGTGAATAATAAAAGCCTTACCAAAGATATACAAGAAGAAGAGGTTGCTTGAGAGATGGTTCCTGATAAGGATATACCGCAAAGTATTAGAAACAAACATCTTATATAGAAAGAGAGAGAGAGATGGTTCCTTTCTATTAAATTTTGTGACTCATTTCCTATGTGTCCCTATATAGTGTATAGAAGTCTCACCAATTAGCATGACAGAATGTCGCTGTCACAAACTGGTACCAGGCAGGCCAATTATGGTACAAATACAAGGCTTTGATACTCCGAACCTGAGAGATTACAGAAAATTGGTGTTAGCTTAAGCATCCCAACCAAATGATACAAGATTGACTCACGGTGGAACTTAATCAGTTTCTTTAGGAGAATACTTTTTATCTTTATATCAAGTTATCAGCTTTTAGAATTATCTTAACTCTCCGAAATTCAAATATGTTTTATGTTGATACAGCGAGCTGTCATATTCTATCAAAATAATTTTCAGGCGATTTTGTTCTCTATTTAAGGTTGAGAGATTCTGAAGGCTGCTCCACCTTTCATTCCACCTAAACCTTTAGTTGTATTCCACCTACTTTCATTGATATTTCATCAGAAAATAAATAAATAAATAGGAAAAATAAAATTTCACTAACAAAGAAGCAAAAGTATTTTGGTTGACCATCAGGGGCACTTCAAACCTCTGCCTATAGAGGGTCTTGCCTTGCAAATGAAAGGTTTTGTCCCCAGCCCTCTATCGTCTAAGACTATTTCTTATCCCAAACCTAATTGATTAGGGTGAGTGAGGAGAATTAGATGAGAGCGAAAGAAGGGGAAAGTAAACCAAATCATACATAAATGATCGAATCTTCAAATGTCCTAGTAATGGTCAAAGTAGTTGAATACAAGGATTACTATGAATATAGCCTGTGGTAAATTTACCGAACCTGAAACAAGTGATCAGCCGCAAATATTCCAAGATTTAGTAGTAGGATCCAGAATATCCCATTTACACGCTTCTCCGGCTTCCTCTTCTCTTCTGGCTTCCCAAGTTCCAGCTGCGATATCATATCTAAAACAAGTATCATAAAATTGCTTAAACTTTCCACCCTTTTTAAGGGATTGAGATTCAGTTATCTGTGAAGTGAGAAAGTATATATTCTATCACAATGAAAACGATACATCATTGAAAGGAGCTGTAGATCAGTAGACAACACCAAGGTGGAAGATTGACTGACTGTGAAGAAGAGAAATCAACCAGAAAACCTAAAATGAACCAATCAGTAATTTTTATTTTTATTTTTTATTTTTTTGTTGGTAAAAGGGGGTGGAAGGATGACTCTGATTACCAAGTTAGCATAAGTTGCTTAGTTCTTGTCTTTTCTTGAGCATCTCCAATCCTTCACCAATTCTTTCATCAAATTCAAATTTGATGAATAAAGATTTAAAGGTGAGTTCCAATCATTTCATCAAACTTGTATCAAATTAAGGGAGAGACAAAATTTTCACCAAATTTCATTCAGCCATATTTTCACTCAAATTTGATGAGATTTAATGAAATTTTTAAGAAGGGGATTGGAGATGATTTTCTTTCATCAAAAACAGTAAAATAGGATTTTAGAATAAGTTTGGAATCTTTCCAAAAGAGTTGATGAAGAAAAAAAAGAAAAAAAAAGAGTAAGGATTGGAGTGTTCTATACAAGACAAACTTCTAACCAAATTTTCACTTAAATTTGATTATTATAATAATAATAAGAAGTAAGGATTGGAGATGCTTTTAGGAAACATAAACTTAGCCGCCCACCAAGTGTTTGTCAAATTTCCAAGGAGAATTAGACCACTCAACAGCCAATAACAAAACAATCATTCATAGCATAGTCTAACTAATCATAACAATGTGTTCATGAACAAACCAATTCGTTTACCTAATCAATGTAATTAACCACATATAAAATGCAATTGCGAACAACCCAACTGAATTCAACCTCGATTATCAAACACTATGATACTACAAAGCTCATTTCACTGTAAATTCACAACATACATGTACTGAGAAAGAGAAAGAAAGATGACCTGAGCGATTCACGTTGCAGATGAGGCGAGAGCGGGCGGCGCGGAGATGAAGCTGAGAGTTCGGTCCGGTGAGGACTGCACGAGAAGAGGAGAGAGAGTGAGAGGAGGGAAATTTTGAGATGGGATTGATGGGAGGGAGAGAAAGAGCCATTGAAATGGGCATGGATTTGTATGGAGATTGATGGGTCAGTGTGAGGAGTTGATGATGATGAAGATGAAGATGAAGTCTCATTTTCTAGAGAGAAAGAGAGGACTGGAGAGGGAGAGAGAGAGAGAGACAAACGGTCTTTAACCGAAAACAGAACGACTGGATTTTGAAAAGTTCTAATGTATCTGTGACAAGCCCGTGAATAGGGCCCAAGCAAGTCTAGTTGGGTTGGATATGAGTATTTCGAGCCAGAAAACATGGAACTCGGGCTTTAACCAGGCCTGATCTAACCATTCGGCCCAAGCTCAATCTCTTGGTTTGTTCACTGAAAAATATGAGGAAAAAAAAAAAATTTATAATTAGTAACTGATTAGTATCCTGTGAGACAAACTTGATAAATATATTTTGAAATTATATCATTTATTTTTTTAGT
The DNA here is from genome assembly GCA_030407325.1 of Camellia japonica. Lineage (NCBI taxonomy): Eukaryota > Viridiplantae > Streptophyta > Magnoliopsida > Ericales > Theaceae > Camellia > Camellia japonica. Next base: position 130,618,518 of record JAPPVO010000013.1, on the reverse strand, counting down.
GATAAAACATAGTAAAATTAAAAAGTTATAATTATTGGACCGACCTAATTTTCTTTATAGATATACATTGAGAGTTTTATAAAATGAGTAGTTCGGATTGAAATGGATCCATGATTACCCTCACAGACTTCTCAAATTTTCTCAAATTGATAAGTGAACATGAGATTCAAATTTGCATTTTTTTTGGAAATAAAACTTTTTCCCATAAAAAAATTGACACAAAACATTCCTATAAATACCTTATTAGGTTGTTACCACCATAAATACCACTGCATTCATGTTACTAATCATACCCAGCTGAATCAAATCATCCATGTTAGGCTATCTCCAATGGTTTACCAGAATCATCACCAAATTTGAAGTTGGTGAAAAAGGACACATTTTTTTGTTTCCGACGATTTTATCAAAATGATATCAAATTAAGAACACTTCAAAATTTTTACCAAATTAAGGATGTCTTGCACCTTTCAGTAATTTACTATGCATAGCCATTGAGTGGTGACCCGCCGGAACATCCAGCCTGATGTCCCCTCGTATGACCACCTCAAGGCAAAAAATTGTGAAAAATTTACATTGACCGATCGACCGCTCGGTCGACCCCTCGGATGACCACCTCTGTATCTTTTTTTTTGGACCTGTACACATTAGTGCTACTGTCATCATGTTCAATATGTATGGATTGAACACCAGAGACCAAAGTAGCCATTGTTGAAGACTTCAATATGCATCACTCTGAGAAAACCTAGATGGAGAATTTCAATCTCTCCTATGAGAACAGAACAAAGCTTAAGGAGGCATTGAAAAACAGGGGTTTTCACCCAGAAATGAATCTTGGCGGGTAGTAGAGATCAACAAGCTTTGTTCGAGTCCCAGAAAAGATTAGGAATATTATGAGCTAAAATTAGGCAAGTGTGAAAGAAAATTGGAACAGAGAAACCAAAAGGGGCATTTTTATTTATTTATTTATTTTTTGAAATTTGTTGTGATATTCAATGAAACTGTAAAACCTATTGAAAAGTGAGATCAAAAACAAAACAGTAATCAGAGAATGTTTAAAGAAAACAGGAAACCAAAAAGGGCAAACCTCTTGAAAAGTGAGATAAAAAACAGAACAGTAATAAGAGAATGTTTAAAGAAAACAGGAAACCAAAAAGGACAATTTTTTTATTAAAAATAAATAAATAAATAAAATAAATAAAAAACTGTTTTATGATATTGAAACAAGACTGTAATTTCAATTGAATTCAAAATAGAAGAGTTGAAAGTAAAAGAAAAAAAACTGGTACCAATGATACATACCCATCAACTGAAAAGGGGTTCCTAGTTCAGAGAACAAGAAGAACAAGATTTTAAAGATGTTTTTGGCTCACCATGAAAGAGAAGCTGAAGGTTATCAGAGATCTTCGGTTGAGACAGAAGAGAGGGCTGAAAAGCAAAGGCACCGCAACAACCCAAAATAAGCCAGAAAGAGAGAAAGAGAGAGAGGGAGCATGCTCAAAGAACTTCCACCATCACATCCAGAAAAAGTTGTTACAGATTTTTTCGGCTTGCACTTGTCGGTCGACCGGCCGGACAGACGACCTGTGTTTTGCTGATATCTAAAAGAAAGCTTGATATCAGATAGAGAAATTCGTCAATTTTTTATTTAAATTTGATGAAATTTTTGGTAAATCTTTAGAAATGCCCTTAGCACTAGTAGATATGATGTTATAGAATATGCTAATTTTTGGTGGACACGTGTTTTTGAGTCGGTGGCTTTAGTTGTACTTATTTATCTTTTTTTTTATTATTCAAATATTTGTAATTACAAAATATATAACATTGTAAAAATATACATAATTTTATTTTTGAATAATAAATTATCATAATTCTATAAAATATGTAACATGTATTACAAAAAATCATAAAGTGTTCAGTAATGGATTTCAACATTTTTCTTCACATTCCACTCAACTTCAATTTTGATCATTCATATTTCAATTTTTATTTAAATTTTAAATACTAAAATAATAAAAATACTATATTAAAACTCGAGTTAAAATCTAAAAATTTTATTATTTCAATTAAAGGTAGGAGATGAAAGTAAAATTATAAGATAAAAAGTATTTATCCGATTTTATAATTTTCTCTACCTAACTTATATGATATGCAATAATAAAATTTTTGAATTATTTAAAAGGAATCCATAGAATAACATGATAATAACTACTTAATTATCACATGTCAAAATTTTTAAATTTATTGGGCAAATAAAATCACTATATATTTAGAATATATACTTGTAGTACTTTTTTTTTTTTTTTTTGAACTATGAAAAAAGGGCTTTGTGGTGTCATCACAGTCCCGTTGGGCCCTAGCCCCGAGGTAACCAGTTACCAGCCAGGAATTAACTCCCACCAAGTGGGGACCCACCACCAGGACACCAATAGAGAGTAACTCCACGCTGCAACAAAAGCCAAGAACCAAGAAAAATAAAAACATTAGTCACAAAGAGTGATCTCAAATTCCCCTCTCAAAAATCAACCCCCCTTATTTGACTAAGGAATGGGTCACGTCCTCCACCAGCCACCAACCCTGGTGGTATACTTGTAGTACTTGATAATAAAAAATAAAAACTAACCTTGTACGTAGTGTTTTAGGTGCAGTTGTTACATGTGACCACGTGATATGGTCTATCTTGTACCGCTGGCTAATGTCAGATAGCTTTGCCGCGTGGCCCACCCACGTCATTCCCATGTGTCCTCTTTGACTTGGATAGAATCTTCACAGTGTCAATGATTTATATCAAAATTACGGTCCCTTTTAGAAATGACGTGGGTGGGCCACATTATTAAAAGGCATTTTAATTTTTAATTTATTTTGAATTATATTATTTTTCATATTTATATATATATATATATATATAAAAAAAAAAAAATCAAATTTTAATCATTTTCTCAAAATATTCCTAAATATTACTCCCTCATCTAAGAAAATAATTTACAATGTTGATCATACTTTTTATCCTCTCCTTTTTACTTTAATCACTTACATTTTAGAACACTCGGTTGAGAAATTTAATTTCAAATTTTCTTGGTCTAAAGATTTAGGCATTGATTTTCTTTGCTCGTGAGAACAAGCATATGTAAAATGGGCAACATACCTTCTGTATATAAACCATATATAACACTATCTAAACCCTAAACACTCACATTCCTCTTTTCCTCACTCTCCCTCTCTTCTCCGCCTGACACACGGTTAAGAATAGGCGTAGGTTGATTACGGCCATGGAACCTTTAATCCTCCACTCGTCCGCTAAATTAGAGGATTGGAGAAAATCAATCCGCATCCGTCCAACAATCCAACTGATGTGGATTGAGCATTAACGGATGGATACGAATCGGTTTGGCGGTTTAAAATTTAATAAATTTTTAACATAATTCAACTTGTGCACTTTCTCAAAAAAAAAAAAAAAAAAAGTATTACAGTCAATGATTTAAAAAAGTATTACAATCACTGCATACCTCATTCAAAGAAAGAAAGTTTGAAACTTTAGAATATTACAATCATTGCATGCCTCAGCCATATATTACAATCACAGCATGTTTCATTCACATAAAGTATTACAATCTGTGGTCCTTAAAATATAAAAATAATTCAAATCACCAAAACCATGAACAGAGCAGTAGTAGAGATTTTATACCTATGTATTGTTACATCTATATCTGTTTTTGAAAATAAAAACCAACCAGCATATATCATCTTTTTTATTTATTATTTTTAGAGTTATATTTAAAAAACTAAAAAATATAGATAAATAATACATTTATTTTTTTCAATTCAAAAAATATATTCAAGTTTAAAATTCTTGTTCAACAGAATATTTGAATTTTTTTCAATTAAAAACACAAATAAAATATCTAAATAAATTAAAAACACAAAGTCTTACAAATTACTAAGAGTGCTTGCGGTTTGGCGGTTCGGTTGCGACCAAAGGAACCTCAAATCCACCATCCATACAAAACTAGGCAGATTGAAAAAAATCAATCCACAACTGTCCACTCGTCATCACGCATCCGTCCAAAATGTGGCAGATCGATTTGGTTCGGTCGGTTTGGGCGGATCGGTATAACCGCTGCTCACCCTTACACACGACGATGACGACGCCAACTCTGTCGCCTCAATCACAGCTGCCACTACTACCTCCACCTCCATCACCGCTATCTCTCTTCTCTTTTTCACCTCTACCTTCATTTCCACCTCCAGCCTAAATTAGATATATAAAAGATGTTTCAGATCATCAGATTTGATGACTTCGCACTGAGATTCGCAAGTTCTTTGTAAAAGACTCAGAACCTGAGGATGTTTTAGGTGACAGCTCAACAATATCAACACACACACACACCACGCGCTACCTCATAAAGCCTTCGCCACCGGATTGGATGATGTGGCGTAGGCTTTGTGAATCTCGATAAAATCTCGGTCATCTGATGAATCACTATGATATGATGAAGTGTTCGGATGGTAAGCTCTGGTATGCCGTCTTGATCTCTACTGGCAATGCATTTCGCTTCACTTTCAAGACCTCGTAAAGGCTCACCCATCTCGATTTCCTCTTTCCACAGTTACACTCAAACTATTTTTTTATTTCTCTCTCTCTCTAGAAGTACACAGAAACAACTACGGGAGTAAGGAAATAAGCATCTCTCTACCCAATAGAGCCGAAAAATAATTCTCCTCACTCTCTGTTTTTTCCTCATGTGCACCTCACGTGTTCGATCTCAGGTCAACGAGAACACCACTGACATTCAGCTCACCCCAGACACGCTTGCGTAGCCAATAAGAAGAAGTTCAGAAACGATGAAGTTCGGAGGCGGCGATGGTGTGGTGGCGGTGAGTGAGGGGAAGTGGTGGACAATGAGAGAAGTATAGAAAGAGACTGCGAGAGAGAAAATGATTTGCTTATCAAAGAATTATTATTTTTTTATTGAGTATTTTAACTGTTTAATAAATTTTTTTCACTCAATGCTTCACCAATTTTTTAATCAAATTCAAACATTGACCCATTTGTATGTATAGGTATTGTTGTTGTTGTGTGTGTATTTCAATTGTTTGATGATTTGTATTTGGACAAATAAAAATTTGATGATAACGATGAAACAGATGTATATGATTTTTATCTGTGCAAACCAAATTTTTGTAACTAAAATTTGTATAGATAAAAGGTTGTCTCTGATCTGTCCAAATTAAATAGAGATTTGTTAAAAAGAGAAACATATAGGGTAAAAATAAGAAATTAAACAGATAAAATATAGAACAGATAGAAAAATAAGTCATAAAAGTTCAACAAATGAAAAAAATTTAACAGATAGGTTAACAAAATTCAACAGATAAAAAAATATTTGAATAGATAGACAAAAAATTGAACAGATAGTCAAAAAATCTTAATGGATAAGAAAAATTTAGAATAGATAATTTTTTTTGAACAGATAGTCAACAAAAGTCAACACATAAAAAAAAATTAACAGGGGTAAAATTGGAAACAAAATGTTTTTTAAAACTAATAAAAAGACTTTTCATCAAACTATTTCACAAAATGTGGACCTATTGTAACAACCCCGATCCGTAATTAGCCACTAATCAGTATTTAATGATGTTAATGAGAGGATTAAAATAAATTATGTGTTTATTCTGCACTTTGTATGATTTTGGCTTTCTATCTGTTACTTATAGAAATATCTGTTTGGAATTCCACTTTAATTCGTAAATTGAAAGCCATATCGGCATTCGAAACCGAAATTGATTACGTCAATATGTTATTTGGAATTTTTAGAACCATATGGCAAATTTTATTAAAAAAAAAATTGATTCAGTCTGATTAATTAAGTCGTGTTTGGTGAGCCTTATATTCTAATTAATGTATTTTAGCATCATAGCTATATATATGAGATATAAGCTCATTTTGAGCCATTTCTTTTATCCCTTGAGTGGAAAAATCTGGTGAGACATTTTAGAGAGAGATGGAGCACAATTCTAGAGAGAGAAATGAAGAGATTGAAGAAGAATTGAGGGTTTTGTGTTGAATTCACCAAGATTGTGCTAAAACAAGAGTAATTCAAGACTCTAGGTAAGGTTTTGACTATTAATTCAAAGAGTTGTGTGTTGTAGAGATGAATTGATGGAGTTGTTAGGATCATTGCATGTAATTTACATATGTTGGTCAAGAAGATGGAGGATTTGATTATAATTTCACTTGCATGTATACATATATATAGAGGTTTGTCATTTTAGTTTGATTTTGAGCATCTAAATTATTTTGGGAGTTATTTAGGGCATGCATGTTTGAATTATCATGTTCTTTCACTTAAAATCATGTCTTGGGAAAAATTTCTTACATGCATGGAGCTTATGAGCTCAATTTGCTAGTTTTATGAGGTTTGAAGAAAAGATTTTCACTTGCATGTATAATTTATATAGAGGTTTGTCATTTTAGTTTGATTTTAAGCATCTAAATTATTTTGGGAGTTATTTAGTGCATGCATGTTTGAATTATCATGTTCCTTCACTTAAAATCATGTATTGGGAAGAATTTCTTACATGCATGGAGCTTATGAGCTCAATTTGCTAGTTTTATGAGGTCTGAAGAAAAGATTTTCCATGCATGTTGTGTTCATGAGCATTCATCATGTTTTAAGTTGAAATTGTGAGCTTTTGGCAAACTCTTAGGCCATGATTTTATGAAATGATCTTTAATTTATCATATTTTGCAAGTTTACTATGTTATCTCAAGTTTTGGGGCCCAAGAGATGTGTTTTGGAAGGTTGAATTCGAGTTTTGAGCTTGGGAGGTCAATTTGGATTTTCCAGAAATTTGACCCACGCTCGAGCGGGGACTTTCACGCTCGAGCGTGAACCCTGAATTCATGCACCACGCTCGAGCGTGGGTTGAGCGCCCGTCGAGCGTGAAAATCTTGCATCCAGTACTTTTTAGAGTTTACAGTCCGCTCGAGCGGGGAAATGAACACGCGAGCGGAGCTTCATTGTCTGCATGTCCGCTCGAGCGGGGAAATCTACGCTCGAGCGTAGACCTCATTTTCAGAAAATTTGACTAAGTGTTCCAATTCATGTTTTGGTATCCTCATTGCATCTTAGGCATTCCTAAGACCTAATTAAGCTATAGTAATGAGATTATGGATTAGAAACACACTAAGAAAAGAATGTACTAAGTTCCGAGACTGCAAGTGTGTGTGTTTTAGGCAATGTGATAAGAAAGAATAAGAACCAATGTAATGAAAGCTAAGCCTTAATGGCCACTTGAATGTGTAATGATAAGACATGCTTGTGTTATGTATTTTGTGATTGTAGGTCAAGACTCAAGGATTGATTGACCGCTTACTGGAACCACCGTGAGTAACGTTATCGTAAAGATACGTTCATATGAATTATGTTCCAAATGAAATATGATAAGTTCTGATTTCTGAAATGATATCTGTTTTCGTGAACGAATATTCCATGTTTGAAATCTATTATGGCATCCATAGATAGTCCCAAGTTATGGGGGACGACATGAAAATGCGGGTCCATGACATACAAGTAATTACAAGATCTCGTTAGCCACTTCATTGTGGTGATATGTGTTTAATCGGTATCCGGAACCGATTACTCTAGTCAGAAGACGTTCTGTGATGTGTTCTATGGGATGTATCTGTAGACACCCCATTTTTGACCGTCCTCAAGACTTGGACGTCACCGCTTGAACACCCGGTGATCATCCATGTTTGTGTTCGTTTGGAGTTCCCGGAGGTCTCGGCTACGCGCCTTGCCTCAGGATCTCCGAACCCGATTGTTTAGGTTTGGTTTTGCACCAAACACTTGTTTGTTGCCTTGGAGGGGCAGGGAATGCCTTGTGAGGCATCCCCACACATCACCGGCCGTGGCTAGAGGCCACCGGCTGGTGTTTTGTTGCCATCGGCAATGTATATTGCCGGTCGGCATTATTTGTTGCCGGTCGGCAGTCCATTTTGTCAAAATGGCAATTTTGAGCAGCCGACTACTGTTTATCTGCTTTTGCAGATATTTTAAGACAGCTGTCTTGCATTTTGTTCCCCTCCATACACATGTATGGAGGGATGGCCTTCTTGTTAGCTTCCTTGGTAAGCTTTACAAGATTGGTTGCCTATAAGAAGAGGGCTCCTCTCTTGGCATTAGGGTTAGAAAAAGTTGGAGAAAAGAGTGAGAAGACTCTGGTTTTAGGGTTTAAGTTAGTGTATCTAACCTATATCTATATCTCTCCATCTCTTGCCATTGTGTGTGTTTTAGGCTTAGTTTTGTGCACAAACACCTACCATCACACCATCCTCTTGGAACTGAGGTTCTTGAGGCTTGTTTTTGGAGCTTTGAAGCTGGTTTGGAGCTCAAGGGGCTGCTGGTCCACCATTTTTGAAGGTGGTCTACAAGGGTAAGACACTAGTCTCTTTTTACCCCATTCTTGCATTCTATTTTTGACCATCTTAGAACTGTTTTCAAGCTTAGTGTTTAATACATAAAAGTTCTATTTTTAGGCCCTCTAAATAGTTGGTTTAGAGTGTTTTGTGGTTTGGAGGTGTTTGACCCCTCTTAAGCCTTGAGGGGCTCCATTTTGTGCCATTTTGAGTGAGCTTCGGGACTTTGGTGTTTGGGTCTCCTCACCACTGAAATCTTGAGGGATTTCAGTGGTAAGGATGGTACCTTGAAGTCCCAAGAAGGAGAGGGCCACCCCCTCTCCTTGTTGTCCTTGAAAAGGACCCATTTTGGCCCCTTGAGGGAGCATCATGTTTGAATATTTGTTGATCATGCCATGGCTGTATTTTATGCTTATATTGCCATAATATAACATTGTATTAAGTTGGTTTTGGTACACCATGCATGCCTTGCATATATGCCTTGTAATGCCATGTTTAAGCCTTGACATGCCTTAGGTTGTAAGCCCTTGTTTTAGCATGTTTTAGGCTTAGTCTTGTGAAGGTTTTGTGTTTATTTTGCCATGTTTAAGGTCTGTCCTAGGTTGCTTTGGTCGACCGTGGCATGGTTTGTATAGCTACCTTACATTTTGGCTTGATTGGCCTTGGATATGTGAGCATTGTTGCATGCTTTGTTTGGTTTATTTAGTTGGTTTGGTACCTTCTATAACATGATTTCAGAGCTTTATAATGCATGCCATATGTTCATACTTTGCCTCTTTCAAGTGTGCTTGAGAGTTGCTTGTTTATGCTTAAGTGTTAGGCCTTGACATGTGCATGTGTGTATGTGTGTTTGGTCTCACCTCTTGAACTTTTGGCCACTGTTTTAGGCCTATTTAGAGCTACCTAAATCATGTTTAAGCCCATCCCTTTGTTGGTTGCACATGCTCCTCGTGTGTTGTAGCATATTGGTAAGTTGTTGCATGTTAGAACTTACATGATTGAATGAAGTCACATGTTTGTTTGCATGCTTGGACATTCACATCGCATCTTGCATGCTTGATGATTAACATTGATGTTTCATGTCTTGTATGCTTGTTAGCTTGTATGCTTTATTTGCATTGCCATGATTGCATACTAGTCAACATGCCTAGGATTGCATCACATAAGCATGCATGCTAGACCTCTTGAGATGAGTATGATAGAGGTTGGGCCTCCTTGTGTGCTTATTTGGTTTGCATTCATTTGGAATTGAAGTTGCACACTTGATTCTTTGGACCATCATGCATGGAAATGCGTGATTGGTGGTCCGAGAGTCGAGGCACATCCTCCTTTGAGTCATAAGCATGATAAGGGGTGTGATAGGTGCATATATGGCTTGAATTGCATTGCCATGCAAAGCTCTGTCCTCTGCTGCTGTCAAACAGGTTCTGCAGGAACTTCTTGCCGATCGACTGCACAGAGTGCCGACCGGCAATAAATCGGTGGCCGATGGATTCATTGTGTGCCGATGGACACTAAATCACAGCCGGTGATGATTCCCTCCAGCGTGGCACTCCTCAACATCCAGTAAGCACATCTGAGACTTTGGCAGTCTTCAGAGGGGCAGAGCAGGGAAAACAGAGGCAGATTGCGCATGGCCGTGCACTTTCGAGCAAGACCGAGCACGCATTGCATTGGGCACTCTTCCCGAGGCGGTTTACTGTTTTTCCTAGCTTAGTTAGTTTGTTAACTACTTAGGCAACTTGTAATAATTAATTAGCTCGTAGTTAATTAATTTGTATTATTCTTTTGGTCCCTCCGGGCGAGGGCGAATCTGTAATAAGTGTGGGTGCGTGTGTGTGCATGTCTTCCAATCCCCATTTCTTTCTTCCCTTTTATTCACCCTTTATGATGGTAGATTAGGGCATGTTTAAATTAGCATACCTTATGCTATGCATGCGTGCATCCATACATTTGTCTTGTATGCACCGGGCTCGGTACATCATGCTAACTGCATTTGTACTTCAATTCCAAATTGAATACGTGCATCGATTGATTGCATTTCACATGTCATGTTTAGGTTAGCCGAGCCTATCCTAATTGCATCCTGTATGTGTTGCATTAGTCAAATTTAACAAAACTAGGACCATGCATGTTTGCTAACTAGTTTATTGTTTTGGCGGAGTACGATGTAAGTATTTCATGCTTTAGCATACCGCATGTGTGTGAATGCTATCATGACAGCATGTTTACATGAGGCTAGTTGCTTATGTGATAAACTGTTTGAATGCCTGTGGGTGAAGGTTGGATTGTCTGAGTTGGAAAAACTCGTTGAAATCCGTATTTTAGCCTACTTGCGAGTAGCAAAATCCAAAGTGTTTTTCGAGACAAACGGATATGCAATGCTTATTTCCAAATTAGGCAATCTAGTCTATACTTGTTTGCTGTGCGCATAACATAGTAATTCTAGGCTAATGACCGGAATAAGAACACATAACGTTTTCAAAACAAGATATCACGGTTAGTAGAGGCCGGTCTTCGGACCGGGCGAGAAGGGTGCTCATAGCTGACCTTCCCCAATCGTACCCAAGTTCCCGAGCCGAGGTAACTTTGGTGATGACGGACACGTGGCCTTTGGCACTGAGTCAGGGTTTTCTAAATTTCCCCATAAAAAATATTTAGGTGGCGACTCTGTATCTGGCAAAGCAGTCCATGTTTGGCACTTCTTTCAAAATCTGTTTTTTCTCAAATTGAGTCCGAACTGTAGTAGTGAGGCCCAAGGGCGCGTCTACAGTACCATTATTATGTTCTGATATAAGGATGATTATGCTATGATCTGTTTTTAATTATGATATGTTCGGATTTCGTTCACTAACCCCTTTACCTTAATGTTATTTACTGGGCTTTAGCTCACTGTTTGTATATATATTTGTATAGGTGAGCATTCTGGAGTTCGAGTCTAAAGGCTTTTGCTTGGATCTGTGTCCCGTTGTCAGCTAACCATTGTGCCTCACGTGGAGGTTCCCAAAGCGTCCTGTGTTTAAGTTTTGTGGTTTCTGTTTATATAAGACTCGATTTGATGTCGTTGGTTGTCCTTAAAATATTGTAATGTGTGTGGGTATAATGTATGGTTGACTACCGGTTATGTATATAAAGTTTTAAATATTCTGTTTCATCTAAGTCAGCACAGCTCATTGGATAACTATATTTATGTATTTGCTTCCACTAGCCCCTTAATCTTGTTAATCGGTTCAGAGGCCTTCGGTAATCCAAGGATTACTGGTCGGTTACGATACTAAACCTATAGGGGCGGGTTTGGGTCGTGACGCCTATCACTAACCAAAAAATATTCACCAAATCTATTGCCTTAGATACTCTCTAAATTGAATTTATCACCAATTTTCTTTACATTTTAATTGTAATAATTAAATTATTAAATTTTAATCTAAATTTTAATGTAGTCTTATTCTCATCTCACCCCACCTTTTTAACTATTTTTAGAACTCTCTTTCCAATATAAAGCAACTAGCCTATCACCCGTGCTATGCATGGAATAATTATTGATATTTATATTTGTTTTAGATTTTTTTTAATATATAAATTATGTTCTTTAAGATTTTTTATAAAAATAATTTAACAATCTTATCACTAATCATAATATATGGGAGAAATTGAAAAGGGTACTGCAATAACTATACACGGATTGTATCTATAATTATTTGTTTGAGGGGATTTTAAATGCTGATCAGGAAAGTTTGACTAAATGAATAAATGCATGCATGTGGAAAAACACGTGGATTGAAAAAAGTTAATAAATACTGATCAGAGAATTTTGACCAAATCAATAAATGCTGTGTTTTTTTTTTAAATAAAAAATTAAAAAAATTCAGATTGGAATATTGAAGCTCCCACAAGCCTTGGGGGTTAAAAATTCTCTTTTTAAATGTCTTCTTTTTTTCTTTTTTTATATTATATTAAAGTTTAATATTTTGATAATAATCATATGTGTTGGACTTTTCAAGGAATTAAACGTCTTTTTTTTTTATTAAATTATATTAAAGTTTAATATTTTGATAATAATCATATGTGTTGGATTTTTCAAGAAATTTTTTTTATACTTGTTCTTAATGCATTCAAGTGTTATTATGAGGGATAATAATCATATGTGTTGGGATTTTTCAAGGAATTTATATGTGTTGGATTTCAAAGAATTTTTTTTATGCTTGTTGTTAATGCATTAAAGTGTTATTATGATGGTAAGACTTGGAAGCTGGGAGAAGTTAATAAATGCTAAGATTTTTTTTTTTAAATCAAAAAATCAGAAAATTTAGATTGGAAGATTGGAGCTCCCAAAAGGCTTACGGTTAAAAATCCCCTTTTGCTTAATATATAGTATAGATATATTATACTTAGTAAAATTCCAAAAAAATTAAATATCTCAATTTAAAAATAAAATAATTTTATTTAATTTTTATTTTTGTTTTTTTTATTTAATTTCATTATTTAAATTTTAATAGATGTTTTATTTTATTTATCACCCGTGCTATGCACGAGATAATTATAAATATTTATATTTGTTTTAGATTTTTTTAATATATAAATTATGTTTTTTAAGATTTTTTATAAAAATAATTTAACAATCTAAGGTTTAAGGAATTTTTTTTTTATACTTATTCTTAATGCATTAAAGTATTATTATAAGGGTAAAGTTTGGGGGTTGTGAGAAATTAATAAATGCTAAGGTGTTTTTTTAAATAAAAAAATCAAGAAATTTAAATTGGATATTGGAACTCCCACCAAACTTGTGGGTTAGAGATAGATATAAACAAATAGATAGATATAGATATAGATATTTATATTTTTTTAAATTTTTTTTAAATACCAAATTATTTGTTTTGGAAAAGGTACAATAATTTATGAGAGAAGTCAAAAAGTCTTGTGGGTTGAGAGAAGTTAATAAAATACTGAGGTTAATTTTTTTTAAAAAAACAAAAAATTAGAAAATTAGGATTGACATATTGGAGCTCTGATGGGTCGTTGAACACACAAAAATAATCACTAAACTATACCAAATTCTATTAGAATAATGGCAAGTCCAGGTATCGATCCACAGGGACTATTGTGAAATTAAACTAATTTAATTGTTAAATTCCTAAATTAATTTTGATAAAAAGATTGAATGTTTATAACCTAATTTAAAAACGAATAAATTAAACTAAGGAATTAAATTATCAAGAATAAATGAAATTGGTTTACTGAATTGGGGAAAAACTAGGGTAGAGAATTCACCACTAACCACATAATTAGGGTTTCTAATTGAAATCAATTATGCTATGGTTTGAACGGATTAATGTTTCGCAACTACAAGTTCGAAGCATTTAACAAGAAGATCATCACATTCAATGTACGAGCACGAACCATCTCAAGTAATACGAATCGTTCACTCTAAACTAGGGTAGTGATACGACTCGTTCCTCGTAGCATGGTTCGTCCCATACCTTGAATGTGAAGGAAAAGAAAACAATTGTATGGATAACATTTAACAATCACAGAAAGTCAAATATTCGAAAGAATAATGAAAATTATATATAAAGAATTTCTAAAACACCATACAATGGTTCAAACCTTTACATAATATAAAATCAAAAAGAAAACCTATTACATGGCTAGGGTTTCATCAAAACCCTAGAAAAGACGACTAGCCACTCATGGAGGAGTGGAAGGAGGAAGATGGAGAAGAAGCCACCATGGAAGACATCTTGAAGCTTTTGCTTTCCTTCTCCTTTCCAAACCCTAGCCTCCCTCCTTAGGTTAAAACAGTTTCAGAACCCTAGAAAAGCCTTTTCCTTTTCTTTTTATACTTCTACTCACTTCCAAACAGGTTTAAAACATCAGTTTGACTTTTCCAGAAAAAGTCAACTCTGTCCAAATTTTGTCTTTTTGCCCATTTTATACTCCGACGATGTACAACCTGATTGACATTCAACACACATAAAATATACGGTTTGACCAGCAAGTGAAGTTAAGAGATTCTAATTAACGGCCTCAATGATGTACATTTCGGCCTTAATCACATCCCCCAACTTACTACTTGCTAGTCCTCAAGCAAGTAAAATAAAATAAAATAAATAAAACAAAATCTATCTATTTCCTCTTTCGTGGGAAAAACGGTTACATTTAGCATATGCAACAAGCCTTTAAACCACAAGGTTACCCCAAGTGGACGAGTAAAGTCTCGTGAGGGTTTCCAGAAATGATACCCACAAACATTAACATATTCATATATACTCAACAACAAATGACCACACTACTCCACCTAACAATCAACTTATGTGCCACTACAGTGTGATATTGAGATATCATGAGTCATTAAAGGCACAGTAGACAAGCATGAAGGAACCTATTGAGTCAAAACCACAATTCAGTTAATACAAAAGTAAAGTCCCTGTACTTGTGCATGCTAGTAAACAAGTCATGAGTACCCTTGGTGTAAAGTGCAATCTCCATATTAGTTAACTATCCACTATAATAGCCTAGTGTAACTCACAATAACACCCAACATATACAGAAAAACTAACCTGTTGCAGCCAAGATTTTCAAAAGTTGTGTTTTTTTATTTTTATTTTTTTATTTTTAAATGACTGTGCAATGTCCTGATCCATTAAGCTTTCTAATCAACCCATGTAACAAGCATTGGGCCAATGACTCCCAAACCAGACGATTTTGGGGCACTAGGTGTAAAGACACCCCTACGAGCTTAATAACTCGAGTTGAAAAGGCTACGAATCCGAACAAGTCATTCTTCTTATTTTTCCTTAACTGTGCAATGTCCAAGTCCCTTAAGCTTTCTAATTAATCCATGTAGCAAGTTTTGGGCCAATGACTCCCAAACCAGACGGTTTTAGGGCATTAGGTGTAAAGACACCCCTACGGGCTTAATAACTCGAGTTAAAAAGGCTACGAACCCAAACAAGTCAAGTTTTTTTTTTTTTTTTTTTTTTTTTTTTTTTTTAAGAATCTTGGCTCCTCATTTATTTTTTCTGCAACTCTAGCTATTATCAATGATGTACACCAGGGATTATAATAAAAAGATCACCGCTATGATAGTGTGTTCATGTGAATTAAGGCATACTCATGACAAGTGTACTAAAATCACAAACACAGACAACTCTCCTCGTGCAAACATCACATGCAAGTATCTACCCAATAAACCCTTTTCATACAAGTCTACTATGATCTCCAAATAACATATGCAAATATCATCACCCTACTAGCAA
Organism: Camellia japonica; assembly: GCA_030407325.1. Taxonomy (NCBI): domain Eukaryota; kingdom Viridiplantae; phylum Streptophyta; class Magnoliopsida; order Ericales; family Theaceae; genus Camellia; species Camellia japonica. The sequence goes on along the minus strand of JAPPVO010000013.1, from coordinate 130,602,843 downwards.
AAAGTCACATCAGTGAAGTAATGCAATCAAGTGAAACAGGTATAAGCATGAATTATGAGCCAAATAGAAATGCACAAAAGAAATATAACCCTCATCCCCCAACTTGAATATGACATTGTCCTCAATGGAAAAGTAAAGAGAAATGAGAGAATATTACCAGAATTGTAGGTGCACATCCAGGTAGGCAGAGAGTAACATATACACACTTCAATTTTTTTTTTTTTTTTTTTTTTTATGAAAAATAGAAATTAGAATTGAATGACCTTAAATTAAATTAGCTAAACTATAAAAATAAACTAAACTAAACTAAAAATAACTAAACTAGAAAGGAGCCTAAAGTATAGAATAAAATAATCTAAACTAAACATTTTTTTTTTTTTTTATTTTTTTTTTTTAAATTATAGAAGAGAAGAAATAAAATAAAATAAAAACTAAACTACTTAATAATTAAATGAAAATTACATATAGAATAGAAAAATAAAAATAACATCACTAACTACACAAGTATAAAAAATAAAAACCAAAATCTACTAACTAATTAAACTAACCAGAATCACTACGAAGCAATTTAAACTAAACAAATATAGAAAAATAAAAAAAAATAAAATAAAAAAAAAAAAACTAAATTAGGATTAGTATTAGCACCATGATTTCTTTTTTTTTTTTTTTTGAAAATAGAAAAAGAAATAAATAAATAAAATAAAATAAAATAAAAACGAATTTTTTTATTATTATAATTATTTTTTAATTATATATATATATAAATATAAATAAATAATTGTATATTTATTTATGTATTTATTAAAATTTATTTACTTAAATAAAATTAAAAAAAAAAAAAATTAATAAAAATTAAAGCAAAACCAAGCAACCACGGCCAGACATTCACCAAATTCCCGCACGTGCGGGCCCAGGCCGCACGTGCGGCGATTTGCCACCCGCCGCGATTTTTTTTTTTTTTTTTTTTTTGAAATCGGCGTCCCGCACGTGCGGGGCCCAAGCCGCACGTGCGGCTTGGTCAAGGCGCTCGGCCCGCACCTGCTTTTAAAGCAGGGGGCAATTTTTCAAAGTCAAATTTTTTTTATTTTATTATTATTTTTAAATTGGTATTTGTTTACAATTGAACATGTATAACAACAAATTTTTTTTTTTTTTTTAAAATGAACAAGTATAACCTTTTTTTTTTTTTTTTTTAACACAGAAAATAAACATGAAAGCATGTTTTTTTTTTTTTTTTTTTTTTTTAACTAACTCTCAGCACCTAACAAAAGGCACCAGAGTTATGGCATAAAGTTGCCACTTCAGAATCCCCCAGTAATAAAACCAGCGTAGTTTATAGCCTTCGGGCTAGTACAACCCAAATATACTTAACCATTTCTACCTTCAATTGACATCCGAAATAAATATAGCACATAAGAAAATAACGGAATGCCCACTAAAGGTATAATCTTCACGCGAAAACCACGGGTACTACTTTTCTCCCTAACTGTGTTTGTAACTTTCCCTATTCTCCAACAGGGTGACAGACTAGGTTGATTCGGTATCCAGAATCGAGGCGCATAAAGCTACCTCAACCTATGGGGCTGCCATACAGAGTTCAAGCCGAGGTAGTTTTGAAGCAATCTCCACACCCCTGGGTATTTAAACCAGACTCTAGTCTCGGAAATCCCAAACCTTTGTGTTCTAGGCTTTGCCATTCGAACTCTAGTTTCCACCGTCTCAGTTGGTCTCCTAGGAACTCACTACAAACACGGTTAGGTGGCTATACCAGACCGTCAGATGCCGTTCGGGCACGGCTAACACCAAAGGAATTATACCTTTAGTGGATTTAAAGTCTCCTAGACGCTAATAAAACATGACGAGAATAAAGAAAAACAGAATAACATAGAAGGGAAGAAAAAAAATAAAAAAAAAAAAAAAAAAAATAAGGAATCAATCTATCAAGCATAATAAAATGGGTCCATCAAACCCCTGGGTAAAGGAAAATGATCCTTCCTAGTCGAGGAATTTAGTCTCCTATAATCAATGCACACTCGCCACCCAGTAGTGGTTCGTGTGGGGACTAACTCTCCTCCCTCATTCTCAACAACGGTGATGCCCGATTTCTTGGGCACCACTTGTGTGGGACTCACCCACTTGCTATCTGAGATGGGGTATATAATACCCGCATCCAACAATTTTAATACCTCCTCAACTGACCCATCAATATCAAAATTTTCAATCTCAAAATGACTAGACAAGCCTCTAAAGGGTCCTCTACAAGAATGGAGGGCAAAGCCTCCTCCACAATCTCATCCACAACATCCACTAATAAGCACTCCTCTCTCTCATGAGGTTGTTGGGATGCTTGGAAAATATTAAGTTTCACTTGCATGTTGCCAAATGAAACTTCCATAACCCCGGTCCGACAATTGATGCATGCATTGGCCGTAGCCAAGAAAGGTCGACCTAAGATCACCGGGATTTGTTTCTTAGAACTGGCTACCGGTTCCATATCTAACACCAAAAAGTCAACAGGGAAGTAGAACCTATCAACCTTAACTAGCACATCCTCAATCATGCCACGTGGCACTCTGAGGGACCGGTCAGCCAATTGAAGAGTGACAGTAGTGGGCTTCAACTCGCCAAGCCCAAATTCCTCGTACACAGAGTACGGCAACAAATTGACACTAGCCCCTAAATCCAATAAGGCCCTATCAATGAAATGGTCCCCTATAATGCATGCAATGGTTGGGGCTCCCGGGTCCTTAAGCTTAGGAGGTGTGTCATTCAACAAGATGGAGCTTACTTGCTCCGTGAGTAGGACCTTTTGGGACACATGTGTCCTAGATTTACGCTTTTGCGTACAAAGGTCCTTCAGAAATTTGGCATATGATGGTACTTGCTTAATCGCCTCCAACAGGGGGAGGTTGATTTTTACCTGTTTAAAGACATCCATCATTGCCTCCATAGATGCCGCCTTCTTATTAAAAGGGGACGGTGTATCAAGGCACTGGGGAAAGGGTGCCTTAGGCACATATGTGCCTTGGGCTCAAATGAAGTACTAGGGACTAAGTCATCCCTCTTAAGTGTTTCCCCCTCACCCTTGCTCTCATTAGGTGAACCACCGTGGTCACCCCTCCTAACTCTAGTTGCATCAGACGCAACTGACTGAGGCTCTAACTCCCTACCACTTCTCAAAGCAACCACCGCCTGCACTTGCTCATGTTGCTTACCATTCCCACCCGAACTCTCTGCCCCGTATTGTCCCTTAGGGTTGGCCACAGTTTGACTTGGTAATTTTCCCTCCTCTCTCCGATTCATGTTGTTAGCATTTGACCCAATTGGGTCTCTATCTTGGCAATAGAGTGAGTGTGGGAGTGAACTATCGGTGCTAACCCCTTAAGTTCTGAGAGAACTTCCAACACCTGAGTCTCAAAGGCAGAGTTGCCCTGAGGAACAGGCGGGGGGTTGTGGTTGCCGGTACGGTTGTGGGGGTCGATAAGGTTGCGGTGGTTGGTAGGATGATTGGTTGGCAAAATTATTGAAATTCTGCCTTGGTGGTGGAGGATTGTAAGAAGTGCCTTGTGAAGGGGGTCTCCATGAGAAATTAGGGTGATTTCTCCATCCCGGATTATATGTGTTGGAGTATGGGTCATTACCCGGGTTGGAGAATCCTTGAGCCACATTCACATGCTCTTGGACTAACTCCGGAAATTGTGATGCCGAAGGGCACTCACTCAAGTCATGAGCAGGGCTCGCACAAATAACACATGCCTCGTGGAATTGAGGCTGATCTTGCTGGGTAGGGGCATGTCCCGTAGCTAATAATTGGTCTATCTTGCGGGACAGTGCCTCTACTTGTTGGGCTAACTCTAGGTTTTGCCCGACCTCATAAATGCCCCCTCTTTTCGGGGCTCCAACTACGGGTTGCCGGACTTGCTGAGTTGCGGAGGCATGGTGAAGGGAATTATCACTTAAGTTCTCAAACAATTGCCATGCCTCGGCATCATTTTTAGACATAAATGTCCCACCACAGGACGAATCCACCATTTGGCGGTGTGGCTCAGTTAAGCCATAATAGAATGTTTGAACAAGTTGCCAATCAGGCACTTGGTGGTGGGGACACTGTTGGAGAAGGTCTCTAAGTCTTTCCCACGTCTCATGGAATTGCTCGCCATCCATTTGAGCAAAGTTTGTGATGGCTCGCCTAAGTTGGTTGGTTTTACCTATGGGAAAGTACTTCTCCAAGAACCGTTGCTGTAATTGGTCCCAACTTGTGATTGAATTAGCAGGTAAAGAATTTAGCCAGTGTTTGGCTTTATCCTTTAACGAGAATGGAAACAATCGCAACATTAAGGCCTCATTTGTGAAATTCTGGATCCTCACTGTCGAGCAAATTTCCAGAAATTCATTCAAATGCTTATAAGGGTCATCATGAGTTAGTCCATGGAATGATGGGAGCATTTGTATGGTGCTGGACTTAATCTCATAATGAGCAGCAGTGGTGTTGGGCAATTGGATGCATGATGGTGATGTATATGCAGTGGGTGTAAAATAATCCTTAAGTGTCCGGTTGGGCACATTCGGGACATTAGGATCTGCCATCTCTAATGGCTCAATGTATGAATATGAATACTCAAGCCTAGGAACACGGGCAGAAGCCCTAAGTCTCCTAAGGGTCCTTTCTAGTTCAAGGTCCAAACACCACAATTCAGGGCGACAAGAACGACGCCCGTGCATACACTACCCACACACACACAATAAGTTCGACTCTGTGCACTAAGTATGAAAGCAAAATACCAAAGGAAGAAATACTCACAGCGGTTTAACGAAAACGCTTTACTCGTCTTGCGGATGCTTGACGTGTAGACGTTGTCTCCAACCCCCAGTTGAGCTTTGACTTTCGTTTTAGCACTTTGGTGCTTTGCTTGTGAGTGTTTGCTTCTGTTTACTCACTTTAGTGCTGCGTTTTTTTTTTTTTAAAGCTCGGCTGCGCTCCGCTTGCACTTCAATGATAGCTCCAATTTCAAACGCTCTGCACACTTAGCAACACCAAAAGCATAAAATCCTAAACTAAAAATTAAAATAAGAATGTAACTTTAAATTAACTAATTTCGCCAGAAGTCCCCGGCAACGGCGCCAAAATTTGATGGGTCGTTGAACACACCAAAATAATCACTAAACTATACCAAATTCAATTAGAATAATGGCAAGTCCAGGTATCGATCCACAGGGACTATTGTGAAATTAAACTAATTTAATTGTTAAATTCCTAAATTAATTTTGATAAAAAGATTGAATGTTTATAACCTAATTTAAAAACGAATAAATTAAACTAAGGAATTAAATTATCAAGAATAAATGAAATTGGTTTACTGAATTGGGGAAAAATCCTAGGGTAGAGAATTCACCACTAACCACATAATTAGGGTTTCCAATTGAAATCAATTATGCTATGGTTTGAACGGATTAATGTTTCGCAACTACAAGTTCGAAGCATTTGACAAGAAGATCATCACATTCAATGTACGAGCACGAACCATCTCAAGTAATACGAATCGTTCACTCTAAACTAGGGTAGTGATACGACTCGTTCCTCGTAGTATGGTTCGTCCCATACCTTGAATGTGAAGGAAAAGAAAACAATTGTATGGATAACATTTAACAATCACAGAAAGTCAAATATTCGAAAGAATAATGAAAATTATATATAAAGAATTTCTAAAACACCATACAATGGTTCAAACCTTTACATAATATAAAATCAAAAAGAAAAAACCTATTACATGGCTAGGGTTCATCAAAACCCTAGAAAAGACGACTAGCCACTCATGGAGGAGTGGAAGGAGGAAGATGGAGAAGAAACCACCATGGAAGACATCTTGAAGCTTTTGTTCCTTCTCCTTTCCAAACCCTAGCCTCCCTCTTTAGGTCAAAACAATTTCAGAACCCTAGAAAAGCCTTCTCCTTTTCTTTTTATACTTCTACTCACTTCCAAACAGGTTTAAAACATCAGTTTGACTTTTCCAGAAAAAGTCAACTCTGTCCAAATTTTGTCTTTTTGCCCATTTTATGCTCCGACGATGTATAACCTGATTGACATTCAACACACATAAAATACACGGTTTGACCAGCAAGTGAAGTTAAGAGATTCTAATTAACGGCCTCAATGATGTACATTTCGGCCTTAATCAAGCTCCCACAGGCTTTTGGGGTTAGAAACCCCTTTTTACTTAATATATAGTATAGATGCTCTTAAGATACTTATTGGTAATTTGCATTGTAAAAATTTAACACAATTAATATAAAAAGTGCACTTATTATTTTATTTTATTTTTTTACAACCATCACATAAAATATAAATTTGTATCATTAATACTTCAGGCATCGAGAGTTTCAGGTGCAAATGGCACAAATTTGTGGTCACCGGTGAACCGGTCGGACAACCACCTGAACGACCGGGTGAAGTACTTGTCTACCGTGATTGTCACCTTGTCGACCACGACTATTAATTTTTTTGCCGGACGACCGGCCGAATGACTAATCGGACGACCAGCCGAACTACTCATTAAACAAATTCAAGACAAATTCACACCTCAATATTCGTAACACAACTCAAAAATAGGGTGTAATTAAAAGCTATCCAATCAAAGCTAATTATTTAATTTTTCTTTCAAATTGGACTTCTCAAGATAGTGACATCGGTGGTGTGGTCCATGGTGGCTGGATCAGGATGAGAAGACTGGGGATTTTATTTACACCTAATAAATATTTAAAGTGAATCCTTTTTTTTTTTTTTTAAACATCTTATTAAATTATTTAAGATTAAAATTTATTTTTAACACATTTAAAAAAAAAATTTTCCAAATTAATCTTTTGAGGTATACTCAAATAAAATAAATTAAAAAATTCAAATTACTTTTGAATTTTTTTTCTTTTGTTCATGTACATACATGGAACAGGGATTAGAGAACTCGGCATTGGCAAAGGAGAAGGAGCACGAGAAGGAGAACATCGAATATTTAGCCTATTTTTCGTCATTATTGTTCAAACTTTTAAAACCGAACAAAATGAATTTTAATGCCAAGTTTGGGAATACTAAATAAGTGCACTTTTTGACTTTTCTTGTATTATGTGTAGAAAAAGTAGAGAGGAGATGTTGATTGATGTGGCCCAAAAAAGATAAAAAGATGAAATAAGTGCACTTTTTTAGTTTAGCCAAACTTGGCTTTATTCGGACTCCCAAAACCAAACAAAGAGAAATTGTTTGATTCTGAAAATCCAAACAATAATAACGACAAACAGGTTAAATATTCACTTTTATGTAAAAAAGAAAAATTGAAAAAATCAATAATTCTACTTTAATATTTATGTGAATACTTATCTCCTCTTTGATGGTCACTTCAAAAAATTATTTTAATTATTACTCTCATCCATTATTTAATTTTGTTCAAATTTTCTTCTTTACAAGTAATAATATAATAAAAAAACATGATATTGATGAGTTTCGGTACGATGAATTGAAATTTTGGAATGAGAAAGAAGAAAAAGAGAAAATAATTGAATAGAAGAATACGTATAATTGATTATGATGTATTATGAGAAGAAGAAAAAATTTTATTTTAATGTTTAATCTGTGTTGTCCTTATAAGTAAATTCACATTCAGATATAATAAGAATTAAAATTTTAAAATTTTAGTTTAACGTACTGAAATAACTTTTGGATTCAAATAGAATGGCCTTCAAAGTCTCTTGCAAAACAAAATGTGAATCCAAATTAGTGTGTTTGAATTCAGTTTTTTGAATTCAAGTTGATCGGATATCAGAAAGTATGTGTTCGGAAAACTCGAACTAAAAACTATTTTTTTAAAGAATTTAATAAACAGTTTTCCGAACACTACTTTCTGATATCCGATTAATTTGATTTTTTATAGGTATGATATATTGAACAAATCTTAAAATATGAACGATTCGGATTATCAAAATTAGACCTAAAAGTGGATCCAATAGACTTGCAAGTAGGAAATGTAAAGAGAAAATGTAAGGAGGGGAACGTAATCCGATATTTTGATCTATATCAATCATTTTTTTCAAACTTGACGGATATGTTTGGATTATGTACACTTGTAGATTGGAATGAGATAAAATTTTAATTTTATTTATTTCTAAGATATAAACATAAAGTTGGCTATTTTAGTAGGCGATTTTAGTTTTTAAATATTTTAATATGCTAAAATTTTTGTGTTTGAGAAGATGAGGGAATTTGTTTGTAGTTGGGATGTGATGTTTGTGAGAGAAAAAATAAAATGATTATGGGTTTAATGTGACATTTTGTTTTATTAATTATTTTAACATATTTTATTTTTTTATAAATTTTATCCTAAAAAACCAAATTTTAACCTTGGCCAAACAAAGCCACAGTAGATGAGGGAAATGTTGAAATTGTTGTCATGAAAAAAAAAAAGAAAAAAGAAAAAGGAAAAAAAACAGAGAGGTAAATTACACTTAATTCTTTCCTGAATATGTCCTACAAAATTATATTGAATTCTTTAAAGATTTTAAGTTACATAATATTTGGCTCTATTTTTATCATTAATTGTTAGTAATGTGAATTAAAAAAATAACATTATAATTGCCCCCAAACATATGCATACATATATCATTGACCATAATAATGATACAAACCTCTTCATTGACATTCACATTTGAAACCCAACTCTCAAATAAATGTGTCCAAGAGATTTATATTTACATGCACTCATTAATGTACTAACTAGTGTACCAACATTAGTTATGATATTATTATTGATCCTACTCATTAATTACATTACAAATATAAAAAATATCTTAAATTATAATATATCATCAATTGACACACTAGTTAGTACACTAATTGATACATATAATATTATTTAATTTAAAAACAAAAGATCCTAAGTAAACTCCAAATTGCCAGCAAATCACATTTAAATACAGGACGACTAATTTATTGTTAATAATGGGTTAAATTTGTCCAAATCGGGCTCTTAATTACCAGCTCATAAGTTGTCAACCTCGTTCTTTCATGGTCCTTTCATTTTGGAAACATAATGATACATTTCTCTAAATCAATGAGCTCTAATGACATGAAAAGTAAAAAAAAAAAAAAAAAAAAGAAGGTCACAAGACACAAATATTATTATCATAGTAGGACCTACACTTCATTAGAGCTATTAGAGCTCATTTATTAGAGTTCCAAAACATTTTTGTTTTGAAAATATATTTTTCAAAAAATATCAAAAAAATTAAGGGGAATTTATCACTAAGTCCCACCATAGGAACATGTGATCCATTTAGTCCCACACAATAATTGTTTGATTCGGAAGTCCCGTTTGTGCGTGATTTGTTACCGGTAGGTCCTGTTTTAAACATGAATGGGTGATTCGTTGCCGGAAATACCCTCCCATGTTTGGTGGGATGTTTTTGGTCACATTTGGTATGTGTAATCCCAAGTCTTGCGGAATGCGAAATTGCAGTACACTAAAATTTCAAAGTTTGGGGATAGGTTTGTTGGTTCACTCTACTGATTGAGGGAGACGAGGATTTTTCCATCAGCGTCACTCTACTAGAAGCCGAATACTGGACCTAACTGGCGCTTGAGCATTTCGTTCTGCATCTCCGGCAAATCCATGTTGGAGAAGTCCATGGGAGGAGGGTCGAACTCGGCTCTTGGTGGTGGCGATTTTTTGCCCCATTGTTTCCATGCTTCGTCCTCTTCGTCATCGACGACGTCGTCTAGGTCGTCTGTGATGTGAATCCTCCTCTTCCCTCCTTCGGCTACCGACTGAGATTGAGATTGAGAATCGGTGAAACCAGAACTGTGGAACGAGAATCGGTGAAACTAGTGTGGAACCCGAACTGTGGAACGAGTATCGAACCCAGCAAGTGTGCTTCGATTTCGTGAACCCAGCGATGAACTATGACGTGAACCCAGCAAGTGTGCTTCGGCTTCGTGAACCCGGCAATGAACTATGACGTGAACCCAGCAAGTGTGCTGCGGCGTCGTGAACCCGGCAGCGAACTATGACGTGAACCCGGCAAGTGTGCTTCGGCGTCGGTTACCGATATTCTCACGACTCTCGGTCTGGCGGCATTCATCTCCGGCAGCTTTCTCCTCACCGTCGTGGTTTGCTGTCGGTGTTCACTGTACTTCACTATGCTCCGATCCATATCTCTACAGATTTCTCAGATTCGCATTGAAAGGCACAGAGAATAAGAGCGTGAAATAGTGGTTGTAGAAACAGAAAAGATTCGTTGAATATTTCACTTGAAGAGAATAAAGAGAGGTTTTGCATAGGGAAAAGTGTGTTTGAGGAGGAGAAATGTTGAGGAAAGTTACAGAAACGAACCCACTCACTCACTCCGTCTATAACGTGGGTTTGAACTATAACGTGAACCCACAGACTCCATATACAACGTGGGTTTCAAAATACGTGTTGTGAACAATGGCCACAAGATGATTGTCAATCCCTCAGGTCGGTGTACCACGTCGAAACGTCACAAATGGCAATTGGAAAACAAAGGCTCAAACTGATGTAAAACTGAAACGTGACACAATCCACGTCATGAAAAAAAAATTTAAAAAAAATGTCAAATTACTTGTGTTCACGTCACAACCCACGTCACAAAAAAAGAGTACTATTACCTTTTTTTTAAACGTGAATCTCACACACCCCTTCCCATAAATACATGTGGGTCTACAAACTCAAATTAACACTTTAATGGCAAAATAGTAAACAAACAACCCAAAGGACTAAACGGTTTAAAAGAAAACAATTAGGACCACATGATCTATAAGATGATAAAATGGGATTTACTGGTCAATTCCCCAAAAATTAATTTTATAAAAAAATAAAAATAAAATTAAAAAATACTCAAACATTTATAAAGTGGTCCTTCTATCCTCCACCAATCACGCGCACATAGTCACCGCATAATGATAACCATAATGGGAATGCTTCTTGGTCCCAAACTCCTTTTAATAAAAGGCCAGAACATTCTCTCTAAAAGACAAAAAGGTCTTTCGTAATATTGATGGTGTGTAGTGACTAATCCACAAATTTTAAACGTGCGGCTTACCACAAAACTATAAGACAAATTACACTAAAATTATAAGACAAATTACACTAATCATCCTTGCGTGTAACATAATATCAAATTTCACAATTTAATTTTTAATTTTAAGTCATATAATATTTATTTTTATTTTTATTTTTATCACATTAATAAAAATGATATTCTTATATCTCCGTGTAACCTCACCGTTTTATGAGGATAAAATAAAAAATGAAAAATAATAGGAGTGACGAATTTAGAAAATTATTCATCTTGTTGATTTTAGTTGATTTTTTAAAAATTGAGTTTTTTTTGTTTTTGTTTTTGTTTTTGTTTTAATACTTTACTAATTTTTTTTACTTTTTAAATGCACTTAACCTAAATGCACATAATGTAAAATATTTATAAAAAAATTAATAAATACACAAGAAATATATATACTATTTTTTTTGTATTTTTTGTATTTGATAAAATTTTTAAATATTTTTTTTATAAATATTATAATTTTTAAATGCATCTAAATTAGGCATATGTAAAAAGTAAAAAATATGTTTAAAAATTTATTAAAACAAAAAATTTTATAAAAAAATTAATTTTTTGAGAAATAATTTGTTAAACCAAACAAGGTCATTTAGTATTTATTCATTTATTTAGATGAAAAGGGTCATTATTATTACAGTATTTTGTGAATTGACATTAGTGGTGAAAGGGACTGTAAGTCAAATTTTGTTGAGGAATGAGGCAGATGTCATGCATACGTTGTCAACTCATTTCGTACATATACTAGACACCACTACTTTATTTATTTATTTAATAATTTGATTCCCTATTCATAAGTTGTCAAGCAATTCTTGAAAGGAAAATGATTAAGATCAAGTTTGGCATGTGTTTAAAAAGTTAAAAAGTCAAAAAATTATTTAAAAAGTTAAAAAGTTATTACTATTTATCAAAAGTCAAAAAGTACGGCTGCATAACTCACAATCCTAATTTTTCCCTATACACTAATTTATACAATTTTTTAATACATATTTTTTCATAAAAAGTCAAAAAGTTAACTCAAACAATCATATTTTTCTCCTCAATTTTTTTAGTTCAAAAAGTCAAAAAGTGCACTTATTTAGGACATCCCAAACAACCCCTAAGAGCCTCTTTCCCCCACCCCCTTTGATCTCCTCTCTTTTTTGATTAGCCAATTTTTTTTTTTTCTCCACTCACCACCCGCCACGTGTGTGTGGAAGGGGGGGTGGTGGGGCTTGGTGATTGAGGGAAGTTGGTTTGTGGGGTTTTTTGGCTAAAATAGTTATAAAAAATAAAATAGACTTTTTAATCTAATAAGACAAAACATCACATCCAATCTATAATCATTACATTCTTTCTCTCACAAAAAAGTCAAAAAAAGCCAAAAAAGTCAAAAATCCTTCCCAAACCAAACTTTTTAACCCAGACTAAAATAGCTAAAAATGCCAAAAAACCAACCCACTTCCCAAACGGAGCTTAAATTTTTTATTAAATGTGTAGAATAAAAAATTTAATAAATTATTTAGTCTTCGTTTGTTTGAAAAGAATTTTTGTAACTTGACTTTTTAATTATTTTAACTTAACTAAAAAAAATCTATTTGGGAAAAAAATTTAGTTTTGTTTTTTTTATAGTTTTGTGAGAGAAAAAGTAAAATAATTATGATTTAGATGTGACATATTATCTTATTAACTTTTTGGCTGAGGCTTGCCTCCAGTCTGGCCCATTGGGCCCACTTTTGGGTTCTTTTTAGATAATCCGAACCGTTCATATTTTAGAATTTATTGAGTACATTATCCCTGTAAAAAATCAAGTCGATCAGATAACGGATACCATGTATTCGGATTACTTTTTTTTATGAACCGTTAATTTCTGACCATCTATTTTTTTTCAGACAAAAGTGATTCAAATCCATAGTATCCGTTATCCGATCGATGTGATTTTTTACAGGAATAATGTCTCAAGAAATCCTAAAATGTAAACGGTTCTGATTATCGAAAATGACCCAAAAAATGGGTCCAATGGGCCGAACTGGACCGAATTGTCTTAGATCTGGATTGGAGACAGTCCGGACCCTAACTTTTTAGTTTATTTTGTCTTTTAATAGACTAAAGTGCTTGTTTGGCATCACCTAAAAAAGATAAAAAGTCAATAAGTCACTAAAAAAACAAAAAAGTTTATACTACTCACAATGTTTGGGCGGGAATATGGGGCTGAGTATGCAGAGGGGAAAAAGACATTTTTGCCCTTCACTGACATGCACAACTCACGGGTGTTTAAGAAGAAAAAAAAACACCAAAACAAAACAAAAAGTCAAACACAAAACCAGTGCAGCTCAGTGCACTATGAGAGGGGAAGTGACAACTTCACTGACATGCACGGACAGCATGTCAGTGCTCAGAAGAATAGGAAGGTAATTTTAGTATTTCATACAATATTTTAATACACAATTTTTCGTAAAAAGTCAAAATTTTATCTCAAACAATTATATTTTTTTACCTACTTTTTTAGTCAAAAAATTAAAAAGTGCCAAACGAAACCTTAATATTCCTAACATAACTCTTTTTTATAAATCTAATGAGTGAAAATTCTCAGTCAATTAGGCTAATTGAGTTAATTTGCTCCAGTACATTTTTAATATTAATATTGTTTTCTGGTTAATAGATGTATGTGTTGTTTATTATTTTATATTATTGGTTATTTCATATGATAATTGTTGTGTTTGAATTGTTTGTTTTTGTTTTTTTTTTTTTTTTTTTTTGGGTGGGGGGGGGGGTGGTGGTTGGTGGTTGGTGGTTGGTTAGGTTTTTGGGGTTGGTGGTTGGTTAGGTTTTTGGATTCACATGTAATTCTTATAATTCGTTTTAATAATTTTCTTAAAATATTCTAGGGTTAATTTTGGCAATCCGTATAAAAATTGTCCTGAAAAAAATCAAATTGCCTTATTTATGTTGTTATGTGATACTAGGGATTTTAAATAATTTACCAAATATTTTTACCAAACCTCTCACATGGTGTAGAACCCACACACTTGTGAATTTGTGTGAGTCTCACACCTGTGTGAGGTTTTGTAAAAAAATTGATAGATTATTTAGGATTTATAGCATTTTCCTATGTTGTTGATTTATTAATTTTTTTTTTAAGGAGAGAATTACAAGAGTAAGAAATGAAAAATACTATAGGTCCCAAATTTTCTATCAAATAAATGACTAAATATCTCACATGGGTGTGGGTATGGGCCCATACCAATGTGAGACATTTGATATCTTACACTTATATGAGACATTTAGTCATTTATTTAATAAAAAATTTGATATATCTAATCTTACTCATAAAAAATTGCGTTATATAGCAATGATACTCATATTATAATATTACTTTTGAAATTAGAAAATACAACATTTCATAATGGGAAAACTTTGACAAATTTGATAGCCTCCTTACTTAGACCCATTTCAATTAGACAAAAGTTGAATTGGACCCCAAAACAAAATTAGGCACACCATAAATTTATCATTCTAAATTTTTTAAAACGTGTCAATTACCATTAAGTTTATGAAATGTGCCCCACGACAGCCAAATTTGGACCCTCCTATGCAGTGTCTTTGAGGTGCTTATTTTAATTAGGGCTGACATACAAATTCTATTTAAGCCTTCGTTTGGCATAAATAATTTGAATTAAAATAGTCACAAAATAATAAAATATATTAAAAAGTTAAGAAGATAAAATATTACATTTAAATCATAATCATTTAATTTTTTTGCTCACAAAAGTTAAAGCCAAAAAGCCTATCTCAAACAAGACTTTTTACCCCCTAAAATAGTTAAAAAATTAAAAAACCAACCCACATCTCAAACAAATCCTAAATTTATTTGAATTTGACTAGTTTATTAGTCAAAGGTTAAAGTTAACTTTTTAGTCTTGTTTAACACAAACTGGACTCTAGTAGGTTTTGTGAACACAACTATATATAAATGAAAAATGTTTTAAACTTCTAATTTTAGAGCTCTAAAATTAGCTTTAATGAGTTGATAGTGAGCCCTACCCACTGTGATATGATGTGATATTTTGATTTTGATTTTTTTTCTTCTTCGTTGCCATGTCATTAGTGCTCCATTGGAGCATCAAAATTAGTATTCTGAATCATTGTTGTATATAAATTATATTTATTTTTAATAATATATCAAATAAATGTGTAATATTTTTTTTCCTTGTGTATGTTTCATGTTTGTACAAATTTATATATTTAGGTCATATTTGTTTGAATGGACTAGATAAGGGGGGTTGTAATTCATCGAATTATTAATCGTGAGATATATAATTCCTGAACTATTTGGTTAGAATTGATATGTTTCCCATATTTATTTTTTCATGGGATTAGATGTTTGAAAGAACTATCTTATTAAATCCAATGTTTGATTGAAATATTATGACGAATGTGTGTGTGTCAATTTCCGACCACACTGCCAACTCAGTATTCAGCTGGAGAGCACCGGCAGAATAGATGGCTTTTAGCTAACCTGCAACAGAAAGAAGAGATTCCGGCGGTGGCTCGTCCACCCGGGGGTACTCCGACGATCAAGTCAGTACTCAATATCTCTCAAAGATAACCAATAGTGCTTAACTCACTAGACAGAATATCAAAAGCCTACCTTAGACCCATGAGGGTGCCTCTTTTTTGTAGCCAACACAAACCTAGTCCCAATAGAAGCCTAACTTCAATGAACTTAGGATTACTGCTAATCTTGGACTCCCAATAGGATTGGGACAAACTCTCTAAGAGTCTTATCTTTACCCAAACTGAAGTCCTCTTTCATTCTAGGACTCTTGTCCCTTATCCGCTTATCCCGGATTCTGGTATCCTCGCAGATAACCTCGGCCTAGCCGAGATAATCTCGGCATCATGACCAGGATATGTGACACCTCGGTTGACACTTCGGTGTCACCTCGGCCACGTGTTGTCATTCAAAAATTATGTCCCCACAATTGCCCCCTAGGTTCTATTACCTCGGCATCCTGAGGTGATGGAACCTATATCATTTATTCCACTTAGCACGTCGGCTAAGCTCGCTTCATCATCTATTGTCGAAGTCAGAACTCGTCGGCTCAATATGACCAAGACTTATAGTCTGCTTTCATCAATGCCTTAGAACCAATGACCAAGTTCGTTTAAGTTTCTTAGCCGAAACCGTCCTCCTTTGCAACCGTCTCGGGGTGACACACCTCGGTTATACAAACTGATGATTTACCTCGGCAAGTACCCAAGTATCCTTTCTTGGCATAACCTTGGTTTCAGCTTGTAAATTTTTCCATAAAATTTCAACAAGGGTTTAACTTCGGCTTAACTTTAACTTGTAAATTGTCCACAAATTTCAACAAGTGTTAAGTAATGATTTCGGTTTAACTTCGACTTGTAAATTGTCCACAAATTTCAACAAGTGTTAAACAATGATCTCGGTTTAACTTCGACTTGTAAATTGCTACAAATTTCAACAAGTGTTAAACAATAATCTCGGTTTAACTTCAACTTGTAAATTGCTATAAATTTCAATAAGTGTTAAACAATAATCTCGGTTTAACTTCAACTTGTAAATTGCTACAAATTTCATTAAGTGTTAAACATCATCTCAGTTTAACTTCAACTTGTAAACTTTTCAAAAGTTTCAACAAGTGTTAAATATCATCTCGGTTTAACTTCAACTTGTAAATTGCTACAAATTTCAACAAGTGTTAAACATAACATTGGTTTAACTTCAACTTGTAAATTGCTACAAATTTCAACAAGTGTTAAATATCATCTCGGTTTAACTTCAACTTGTAAATTGCTACAAATTTCAACAAGTGTTAACATAACATTGGTTTAACTTCAACTTGTAAATTGCTACAAATTTCAACAAGTGTTAAACATCATTTATAACTCTCTGCCCCCTAATGTGGACTTATGTTCACATTAAGCTTGTGCATGTGATCTTGTTCGCCGAAGTTGGATTCAAGCCGAGGTTGTTAGCCTTGATTTCTCTGTTGATCTTACTTGGTTTCAACCTGAGTTTGATTCTGCCGACATGGCAAGCCTATGTTACTTCAACTTAGTTCAACTCCATTATATGCAAGATTCAACTCTGCCATATAATGAGTCTAAGTTATTCATCGTTACCTCGGCCTCGCATCGGCGAGCCGTTTTTCTTCTCGGACTTAAGTGCCGAGATCTTGTCTTCTGGAATCTTGGATCTGCTCACTCAGGTTGAGCTCTTATCTTCTCGGACCTATTCATCCAGGCCGAGATCATGTCTTTCAAGATCTGGGGTCCGGGGCCTGAAATCCAGGATCTACTCATTTAGGTTGAGCTCTTCTATACTTGAATGTCATCTCCTTGGGAGCGCTCATGCCCCCTGTCTTCGCGTCCCTTCTGGAAGGGTCTTCATTCCGTTTATGTCGACAGACTCTCCATCTTCGCTAAACTCGTCGTTTTCAACACGTTGATCTTGTACGATGATGGCCATCTATTCTCCTTTCTTTCCCACAGACGGCGCCAAATTGTGTGTGTCAATTTCCGACCACACTGCCAACTCAGTATTCAGCTGGAGAGCACCGGCAGAATAGATGGCTTTTAGCTAACCTGTAACAGAAAGAACAGATTCCGGCGGTGGCTCGTCCACCCGGGGTACTCCGACGATCAAGTCAGTACTCAATATCTCTCAAAGATAACCAATAGTGCTTAACTCACTAGACATAATATCAAAAGCCTACCTTAGACCCATGATGGTGCCTTTCTTTTGTAGCCAACACAAACCTAGTCCCAATAGAAGCCTAACTTCAATGAACTTAGGATTACTGCTAATCTTGGACTCCCAGTAGGATTGTGACAAACTCTCTAAGAGTCTTATCTTTACCCAAACTGAAGTCCTCTCTCATTCTAGGACTCTTGTCCCTTATCCGCTTATCCCGGATTCTGGTATCCTCGCAGATAACCTCGGCCTAGCCGAGATCATCTCGACATCATGACCAGGACATGTGACACCTCGGCTGACACTTCGGTGTCACCTCGGCCACGTGTTGTCATTCAAAAATTATGTCCCCACAGAATGCTAAATGTTTAATAAACTATTTTACCATTTTCAATTGTTTACTAAGTAATAGTAATACTAAATTTGTCTTTAATATTTTAATTTTTGTTGGCTACATTAAATAAAAAGTTATATTATTTTATTTTTTAAAATTAAATAAATAAACATCAATAAAAATCTATGTTATTTTTAAAATAAAATTTTAAATAAATTTATTTTAAAAAATAATAAATATTAAATAATGAAATGAAATAAAATAATAATAAAAATTAAATAAAATATCAACAAAAATTTAAAATAAAACATCTATAAAAATTTATTAAAAATTAAATAAATAAACATCAATAAAAATTATATTATATTATTTTATTTTATTATTTAATTGAGATTTTTATATTTTATTTTATTTTACTAAATATAATACATAATGAAATCAAATACTTGGAAGGCAAATGTGTCATTTTATAACTTAATCCCATAGGATTCCAATCCCACAATTTCTATCATACATCTAGGGATAGGAATCATATCGTGTCATGTCATATCAGGTTCATATTCAAAACAATCTAACACTAACATAACCCATTTAATTAAATGTGCCAATTATCTTGATATTGACTTGACTTACTTATAATCATATTAATCATAACACGACATGCTTAATATGATTAGTAAAAGTTCATGTTTCAGATTATAAGTGTAGATACCTCATTTTTGATGGTCCTTAAGTCTTGGGCGCCACTGATTGACCACTCAATGATGAATGTGTACGCTTGTCAAATGCTTGATTTCCTTAGCGAGAAACCTCAGTTTTGAACCTATAATCTTTGCGCCTTGTTTTTGGACCAAAACAGCAGTTTTTTAAGTCTGACTATCTGGGTGTCTGCAGACCCACTAGTGACTCAACCCACCCACTATTAGTGGCTAGCCACCTCTTGTTAGTGGCCTGTCGGCCACTTATGCCTGCAAACCCACTTGTGGCTCCTGTCGCCCACTATTGCCTATCGGCCACTTGTGTATTTTTTCAGATCTTTTTACCAGCTATGCTAGCTATCTCCATAAGTGCATGCACGATACCAGCTGTGTCTATATAGATATTTCTGAGGTGGTCTCATATATTTCTATATATAGATAACCTCCTCTTATGTTTTTGAGGTTAGAAAATTTTGGAGAGCAAAAAGTTTTGGAAAATATTTCTCTCTCTACATTTCTCTCTCTCTCTCTCTCTCTCTCTCTCTCGCAACCTACACAACTTTTGAATAGACACTCTAAACAAAACCTTGAGAGATCTTGGCTGAGGTGCTTAAGCTTGCATTTTAACACTTGAGAGTGTAAAGTTAGTGGTTTGGAAATTCAAGGGATCATTCATCTTCAAGAGGTATACATTCTAGTTCTTTTGTACCATCTCTTTCTCATATTTTCTTTTTGTTTTTGAGTTGTTTCTCACCTGTATTTTTGGGCTGAAACTTGTGGTTTAAAGCCATTAAAGGTAAAGGGGTGGATCACCCTTCTTTAAACCTTGTTTCTTAGGCTTTTACCCTTGTGTTTTCCACATTTCTATAAACTTTTATTGGGCTTTTTACTACTGATTTTCAGAGGCTAAAAATCATGTTTTGAAGTCCCAAAAATGGAGAGGATAGCCTCCTGTAGCTTGAATTTTTTCGCGCCCCCTTTCAAAAGGCGAAATAAGCCCTACAGTATCGAACTCCTATGGTTCTGAATCTGATCTCACAAGTGTAATGTGAAATAGATAAACA
This sequence comes from Camellia japonica, assembly GCA_030407325.1. Lineage (NCBI taxonomy): Eukaryota > Viridiplantae > Streptophyta > Magnoliopsida > Ericales > Theaceae > Camellia > Camellia japonica. The sequence goes on along the minus strand of JAPPVO010000013.1, from coordinate 130,582,929 downwards.
CCAAAGAGTCCCAATCTAGCAAATCTTTTGAAAAATCGATTTTGAATCAAATTGTCAAAAATGGATTGCTTTGCCAGATACAGAGTCGCCACCTAAATATTTTGGGAAATTTAGGAAACCCATGACTCGTGCCAAAGGCCCCGTCATCACCAAGATTGTCTCGGCTCGAGAACTTAGGTACGAGAGGGGAAAGTCATGAATTGAGCACCCCCACTTGCCCGATCAAAGATCGGCCTCTACTAATCATAATATGAATCTTATGTACATTATATGTTCTTGTTCCAGTTTATTAGGTTAGCATTACTATGTGATGCGCACACACACATGTATAGACTAACTTGCAAGAATTGGAACACTTGATTCATGTTTGTTTTGCAAAATTGTTTTGAAATATGTACCACTTGAAAAAGTGATCGCATATGAACATTGCTCAAATTATTCCAATTCAAGCAACTAGCTTTCATAACAATTAAGCAATTAGCCTCATGGCAAGCATGTTAAACATGGCAACAGTTACACGCATGCGATTATCCTAAAGTGAGTAAAGGCTCACCTAGTACTTCAAGCCAAAAGATAAATGAGTTAGAAAAATGCATGATCCTAACTTATGGAAGATGAATAATGCAACTCATACAATAATACAACTAATAGGCTTGGCTATTAATATGGCATATGAATCAATTAAATAGCATGCGGTCTAAGCACGTATTCAAAGAATGTTTAAACTTACAATGCGGTTAGAATGATGAACTGAGTCTCGGTGCATGCAATACAAGTGGATGCAAGCATGAAGTATGCTAAACAAAACATGATGTCCCCAAACTAATCATCATAAGCAGTTAAATAAAAGGGAGAAAGTCGTAGGGTTGGAAGACATACACATTATTACATTATGCTCTCACGAAAGAGAGTCCGAATGAATAAACAAGCTAACTAACTAGCTAGCTAATTAATTAAAGCTAAGCTAAGCTAAGCTAATTATTACAAAACAAATGAATAAATAGTTAAACTACTTAACTAATTATTACAAACTGAAGTAATTTAACTATTCTAGCTAATTAAAGATTACAACATCACAACTAGCTAACCACTTTAACTAATTAAATAATTACAACACAAGTGCAATTAAAAGAAGCAAGTAAGCTAAACAATTAAGTACTAAGCTAACTATTCCGCCTCGGGAAGTGAGGGATGTTCATGCGCATGCTCGGTTTCCACCTGAAAAGGCCACTATCTTGTTTCCGGAGAGCCTCGTTGCACAGAGAACACATACATTGTTGCCTACTTCCAGAATAATCTGCTTTACTTGACAAACACACTATTGAATTTTGCATCAGTGGTCGGCCGGCCAGTGATGAGGGTTGCCGGCCATCAAAGGTGGTCTGCCGGCCACTGCTACCCAGTTTATCTTGCTGCAACAGAGGACAAACAGAGCATGCACAGGGTATTTTTCAAGGGTTTGTTTGCACAATTCACCCCTCATTTTCACGAGCAAATCAAAGAAATGATGAACTTGGTTAACAAACCACTAACTCAAGCAATTTCATTGCATGATGGCTCATGAACCAAAGTGTGCAATTTCAATAAATGCAACACAATGAGACTCTTGAACCTCCTCCCTTTCATAAATTGATCAAGGGAAGTGATGACCTTGGAAACTTGAATCATTTCATCACTAATGAGTATGAAATGCCTCAAGCTTCCATGGGTTCAATTAACATCTGATTGAACACAAGAAGTTATTATCTTGCTCACTTTTAGCCTCAATTTTGATTACTCCATTTAATTACCTTTCAATTCTTTAAGTCAATTGTGTCCAATAGTGAGTTTAAGTCCTCTAAATGGAAAGAGAGCGCAAACTACAAGTTGTTTTAGGCATGAAAGAGACATCTCCTAAGGGATTAAACCATTAAGCATGACATCTTAATCTCATGCTTTAGACAAAAAAGTAGTTTGAACCACTTTCAAAGCAAAACAAAAGCCAAAAAAGGAGGGAGGTTGCAGAGATGATTAAATGTGATTACAAGTATGGAAAGCCATAAATAATGAAATGAACTCAAAGGAGATGGTGTCTAAGGTCTAGAACACCAAACTCATGAGGACTATTACACTATAAGTATGCAAAACAAAACTCAAATGCAACTATCAACCAAAAACAGTGCTAAAATAGGTCTAATAGAGTCCTAAAATATGCTGGAATTGAGCTAACAAAGGCTAGATTAATATGTTAAAACATAGCACAAACTAGGCTAATAAACAAGACACAAGGAGGGGAGGCTAACCCCTCCAAATTTGGACTTCAAAACATGATTTGGCTACTGAAAAAGCTCTAAAAATCAGTATTTAAAAGCTCAAAAACAGATAGTAAAAAGGTGGGAAACACAATGGGAAATGCCTTTAAAGCAAGGTACAAAGAATGGTGGAACACCCCTCAACCTTCAATGGCCTTAAAACCGAAGTTTTAGCCCAAAAATACAGAAGTTTTACAGCCCAAAAACACTTGGAAAAATGCAAGAAAAAAAGTAGAGAAAGCAAGCTAATAGACAAAGCCTTATACTTTTTGAAGAGGAAATCAATTCCAAGCAACCAAACCAAGTAAACAACACCCTCAAGAGCTCCAACAAGGCTCTAGGATACCTCAGCTCAAGTATGGAGAGATTTTGTTAAGGGTGTATAGGCAAAGGATAAGGATTTGTAGGCAAAAATGTAGGGATTTGCTAGAGAGAGAGAAAATTATAAAGAGAGAGGAAAAATTTTGTTCTAAAATGTTTCCAACCTTAAAACATGAGAGGGAGGCCTCCTATATATAGAAAACATGAATTGTCCTCAAGAATATCCAGCCCTACACGTGGGTGAAGATGCATGCATCTGTGCAAATAGCTAGCACAGTTGTCAAAAAATATCTGCAAAAGAAACTGGTGGCTGGCCGGTCATCACTGGTGACCGACAGACCACATCAGTGATTGACAACCAAAAGGTGATAGTTGGCAGCCTAAAAAGGTGGCCGGTAGGCCACCAAGGGTTGTAGGCTTGAAGAACCAAAGCTTGGTCCAAGAAGGAGGCAACAAGAGTGCAGGGTTTGAAAGGCTCAAAGCTGTGGCATTCTACTAAGGACTTTGAGCACTTGATGAGCATATAGACTCATCATTGGGTTTGCATGTGATGACGTAAGTCGTAAGGGCTGTCAAAAATGGGGTGTCTATAGTTATCTCTTTTTGACAGAACTCAGAGTCATGAAATAACGTGAGTGAATGTCAAAGCCTGAAGACGACCCATTTTGACAAGGCCGTAAGACTTGGACAAACAATTAAGACAGAAATAAATGGTTGCACTTGCAGGCTGCCTACGTATCCCTTTGTAAGGAATCAAACCAGCGTAGTTCTAGGGCAAAATACAAATGATATGCACAATGCAACTTTGGAAGTTGGACTCACACGCTACGTGAAGCTGGCTATTTTGAAAACTTATGATCATGCGAGATGATGCAATAAGCAATAACAAGTGCGATAAACAAGATAACGAAACAACAACTTATGAATGAGCAGCTTCAAGCTAAACAGACACCGATTCCATGCAAAAAGAACTAAAACACACTTCGACCACGTTATAACGCGAGACGAGGAAAGAAAACACCGCTCAGGGTTGCGTTTCAAGCATCTTGAGAAACTGAGAACAAAAACCGCTCGGGGTGACGTTTCACGCGCCCTGAGAAATTGAAGAACAAAAATCGCTCGGGATCGCGTTTCACGCGACCTGAAAAAAAAAGGGAAAAAAAAATAATAGAAACCGCTCGAGGTCGTGTTTCATACGTCCTGAGATAAAAGAAAGACCACTCGGGCTCGCGCTTCGCACGCCTTGAGAAATAAGAGAAACCGCTTGGGCTTGCGTTTCACGCACCCCGAGATAAAACCCACCTAGGGCCGCGCATCACGCGTCTTGAGATAAAAGAAAATTGCTCGGGGCCGTGCTTCGCACGTCCTAAGATAAAACCCACCCAGGGCCGCGCTTCATGTGTCTTGATATACAACAAAAGCCGCTCGGATTCGCATTTCACGTGCCCCGAGATACAAGAAAAAATCACTCGGGCTCGCGTTTTGCATGTTCTGAGATAAAACCCGTCCAGGGCCGCACTTCACACGTCCTGAGATACAAGAGAGGTGTGCAATAGATGCACAAACAATCTCACCTGCAAAGCTGTGTAGGTTCTCATACTGAGATACGAATGCCTAGAATTCCTCTAAATGAACCGTACATACAATATCGTTTCCCTATTAGTGAAAGTTTTACTTAGTAGGCATAGCTAAAATGAACAAATGCGATAGATACACAAAGTGAACAAGTGTGATAGATGCACAAAGTGAACAAGTGCGATAGATGCACAAAGTGAACAAGTGTGATAGATGCACAAAGTAAACAAGTGCAATAGATAACCGACATAACATGGTAATTGAAAGCATGTTCTATGCAAGAAACAAGAGCATATTCTATGCGTGAATCATAATTAATGCAAGACGCGCATACAGCATACGTATATGTGAAATGCATATTCTATGCAACAAAAGAGAACGAAGGCATAAAACGAATAGAAGCGACATTCGATGGCACCTTCCGATTTCCCTCTCGGAGGAATTGCAATACGTTTAAAAAGGATACCCCTCGTTCATGTTGACAAATGATGAACCTCGTGTGCCAAAACACAGTTTTGAGCTTCCTTTGAAGCAATCTGAACCCAATGAATGAACCTGCCTTACACTTCTTAGGAAACAAAGACATAAAACAACATCAGGACTCAGAGGAAGGCCACCGGCCACCTACCGGCCACAGGGGGTGTTTGCCAGCCATCTGCTGGCCATAAAGAAGCTTTGCTGACCACCAGTGTGGCATGTCGGCCACCTGCCAGCCACCGATGGCAATTCAGGGGTATTTTGGTCTTTTTGCCTTGAGTTTTTAAGTATAGACCACAACACTTCATTTCCTCACCACACATCCGAAAATCTTCTCTCTCTCTCTAGACACTTTCCCTCTTTAGATTCGAGCTTTTTACGCATTTTCCAACGCCCTACGCGAACTTTATTCGCTAAACCCTCTTGATTCTCTTCCTTTTAAACTGATCAAAATTTGATTTCGGCATTTTTTTCCTCATTTTCGCCCTTCTAGGCTTGTTCCCCTCGAGTTTCTCTCGAGTTCAGTGAACTTTTCTTGGCTTTGATTGTTTCTCGCATTTTCTCTTTCCAAGGGTTGACTTTTTCTAAGTTTACCCATTTTTTCTCAATTTTTCTTCATTTTTCACCTACTTTTCATCTATTTTCCAACTAGAAGATGATATACCACATGACAGGGCTCCTCCAGAGCTTCCCCCCATATTCCCACCTATTGTCGAGGCAGAGGAGCCGGTCGCCGCCGAGGCTGACGAGTCGGCTTAGGGTATTGAGGCGGAGCTCGAGCCTGAGGTTGAGCCGGAGTCGCTACCATTGAGGGTATGACCTTTTGATCCGGCAAGGTACCATCCTTGGACACATATTTTTCCATCCGGAGGCATCAGATGGTTCAACTATTTTGCTTTGGGCGCACCAGAGGACCTCTTGCTGAGGGAGCCGGCCTCCCACTTTTCATCGAGTGCCACCGAGGTATGAACTTTGTTTTCATGCATTCCTGCCTTTTCTTTAATTGCATTTCTTGCACTGCCTTTCATTTGATTGTACTTTCATCATTGCCTTATCTGATGCATCTGTTCTTTGCCACATGGGAAGTCTCGTGCCTTCAGAGGGTACAGGGCTACGACTGCATGAGATTGGTATGATGAGCTTCTTACCGAGTTTCGTGACATTATGGATGAGACTGGCTTCAGCCTCTTCTGCTCCAGCCTAACGTGGGTCGTTGCGAGCCGTCCTCTTCTAGGAGCACTTATGGAGAGGTGGTGGGACACTACCAACTCCTTCCACTTCTCCACTACCGAGGAGATGACGATGACTCCCTACGACTTCGCCATGATCACGGGCTTAGGAGTAGGGGGCAATCCGATTCCGTTCGACACCGACATGGGGGAGTGGGAGGCCACCTGGGTCGAGTTGCTGGGAGCGCGTCTACCCTTATACCGGACAACTATGGTCAGATATAGCTGTTTCACTAAGCAGTTTCGATGGAGTGAGCCTGAGGCAGGAGAGGAGATTGAGCAATACGCTAGAGGCTTTTTGATGTTCATCCTCGGCATCACCTTGTTTTTGAACAGGTGGAACACCGTGGGCTTATATCTGTTGAGCGCCCTGGTGACCCTTCATCGGGTATGCTTCTATGATTGGGGCAGAGTTGGCCTTGCCATCCTGTATGGATATATGAGCTCTACCTCCTGCCTGAGGGGAGAGTTGATTGGAGGCTACTGCAAGCCTAGGAGGTATGCATTTCAATTCTCTTTTTGCACTTTACATTTTCTATTCCACATTTTCTGCTTTATGTCTGTTCAACACCCGTGCTTTCTGCTTTGCACTTTCTGCATTTGTTCATACATTGTACTCACATATTACTGCACTTTCCTTACAGTTGTGGGTTTATGCTTATTTTCCAACACTTTCCCCAGAGCTCTTGGAGGAGCTCCCCCTAGCAGTCCCCTACTTGAGGCGGTATGATGACAAATGCCAGTGCAAGAGCTGCGAGTCATTCACATTCTTCCGGTATTATTTCGACACAATGACTGCCCACGAGGTAATCCAAAACACAGTCATTTTTGTTTTACCACTGTTCTGATTCACATTTTCTCAACTAACAGCAACTAACATTCTGTACACTTTATATTTGCAGATCATGTGACAGTTTTGGGCCATGATGCCGGCTGGGATACGGGACCAGTACACCAGGGCCTGGGCCACTTCTCGTTTCCGCATTCTACTTAAGGGCCCAGTTTGCCGGCCCTGGTTCCTGAGTAAGCGGTTCATCCGTCAGACAGTGGGCTTACCAAACCCAATTGTTTTGATGGCACCGCCAGAGTCTATGAGATCAGCAGACAGCTTATCCGTTGATGTAGTTACTCAGTTCATGGTGGGCTTGGATGTTGATTACTTCAGGGCAGAGGGTGACTACACGACCTTTATTTAGACCCATCTCATGCCACCTCTGACAGGCGCTCGCAGAGGCGAGGGGGGCGAGGGTTTCTGCAATGAGAGAGGCAACTAGGGCGACCAGGGCCCGTGCTAGAGGGGCTCCCCTGGCAGAGTAGAGCACCGGTTGGCTAGAGCTTCCCACCGCGCTTACATGCTGGCAGCATACTGGGGTGGCTTACCAGGTCCTGATTGAGCCTGCAGTAGCTGGGCACGAGCTTGTTGGGGTCCGACGTTCGTCTCAGGTATGGACCATTCTTTACAATTTGCACTCCGTATTTCATTTCAGATATGTTTATTGTAGACACTGATCATCCAAATGCATTTACAGGCATCGATAGAGTAAGTGGGGGAGCGTTCTCGAACTGATAGCCTCCTTGATGGGCATGGTACAGAAGAGGGACACGTTGCTTGGTCTCCACGGTATCTTGGTAATTTCCTTCAGTTTGCGCTTCATGCTATCAAATTTCCATTGATACACTGGCATTTCAACTGAGTCTTTCCCAAACTGTATTTGACACACTATATCTGATACATTGCACTCACACACTGTACTCATGCTGTATCTGATTTTTGCATACCACTTGTTCTACACACTATTCTTGCATTTGATACACAGACTGTAACTGATATGTTGACAACTGTCTTTTCAGATCTCAGCTATATCGATTGCTTTAGCGGTGGCAGCAACACCATCACCAGTAGTACCCCTTCCAGTAGCAGGGAGGAGAGAGAGGGATAGTGGCACCTGAGGCCAAAGCAGTCCTCCAAAGCCCATCTTGAGCGACGACGATGCTGAGACTAGTGACTCTGAGGAGGCAACGAGTCAGTATTCTAAGTCATTCAAGAGTGGAGATGATGTTGGCTCGGGTTGGGAGAGCAGATGTGACGATGCAGAGGTGGGTTTTGGGGCAGAGAGCGAAAATGATGCCGAGGCGGGTTCTGGGGCAGAGAGCGAAAACGATGCCGACTCTAGTTCTGGCTCAAAGACTGATTCAGATAGCGGGGCTGATAGAGATAATGCCCCAGAGTCCTCTCCTCCAAGGAAGAGGATGAAGAGGGCCTCTCGAGCCTGAGGCGACTAGCGTTGATTTTTTATTTTTTGTTTAGTTTCTTTTTGTTTGGTAGCACTAGCAGATGTATAGCTTCAGATAGGTTTTATTTTGCTTTAAAACTTGTACTCCTCTTTTGTAAAAATCATGATTGGAATAAAACCTCACAGTTTTTTTTTTATTTATAAAAAGTGTTATTATTTTTTGCATCATGAGCACCATATTTGCATGAAATGGACATGGAATCGAATTGGCCAAGTACGCGCTTGATTGAAACAATGTTCTTAATCGAGTAATGAGCCGACCAACAAACGAAATACAAAATACAATGTACAACTCAATTAGCCAAAACAACTCGATAAACAAAGCAAAAACAACTCAAATACAAATAAACAAACCTGCTAAAACCAAAAGGACTCAAGAAACGACCTTAAAACACACAAAGACCCAAAACAAAACACATGCTTCCAGCACTGCTTCGCACATAGGTGGACAACAGATTAGAAAAAGGTTGCCGGCCAGAGAGGGAGCTTGCCGGCCATAGAGGATGGCCCGCCGGCCACCTGCTGACCATTAGTGTATCTTGCAGGCCATCAATGTGGCCTACCGGCCATCAAAGATGAGAATCGCCAGATTGCTGACAGCTGGCCTTCACTCACAGCCTTATCTTCTACAAAAGGTCCAGCTTCATGAATTTTTCTCCAGAACTTCATTTCAGTTGCAATTTCTTTACAAATAGAGCCATTTTTTTTGTCAAAAAGCTCTTAAATTGGATTACGACTTTAGATGGCTCGGAAAAGATAAATTTTTGGGGTTTCGGCATAAATGCACTTTTTCCACAAAGCCGTACTCCACTTTGTTTTCCATTCCTCCATTTTGCGGCTCGATACTGGGACCCGATTACACATGTCTTTAGCTTCGTGGGACAAGAAATATGCCCAACAGTTGAAGAATTTCAGGCACTAATGGAATCCTGGCGCGATGAGAAAATCATGCCTCAGCCCAGTTTTGGGACGGATGTGTGGGCTCACTCTGCACGAGGCTCGATCTCTGGCCCACAACGGAGAGCTGGACATTCCCAGCTTGATTCATCGATTTTCTGACGTCGGTGACAGAGGCGACCTTCTCTGGCGAGGCTTTCGGCAACATGCCCTCTGCTTATGTATGCTTGCTCATTTCTTTCTTGCCCCTAGTTTCGGCAGGTCTATCATTCGATTGATCGAAGTAGCCCAAGGTTTGAAAGAAGGTAACAATTGCATTGGCTTGGTGCTGGCCAAGGCTTTGATGGGCTTAGATGCCTTTCATCGGTGGGAGACTGCCAGATCTACGGGGAGTCCACTACTTCTTCAGGTATTCTTTCCTACCCTTTTTCATATGTGTTTCTCACATCACTCGGCATTCATGCCCCATTTTTTCTCTCACAGCCTTTTTCTCACTTTTCTCTCAACATACATTTCTCTATTTTTAATCTCCCTTTTCTTTCATCCCTTCCCAGGTATGGTTGATGGATAAGCTGAAGATAGTGGACTCTTGCCCTGAGAACTCAGCTCGAGGCTATTTGTTCCGCCACCGTCTAGTGGATTTCCTAAATGAGGGATGGTGGTGCCACTAGATGTGCAACAGGTCTGCTGCTGACATAGCTTAGCGTTGTCCTGGCTTAATCTGATCGAGATGAGCTATAGCATGGCTCGACAGCCTGGCATTGAGTTAATTAGACTGACACACTGCGTGTTCTATTTCCCTTTCTGGTTCAGACATCAGTTTGGGCATGATCAGACCCACCCAGAGGAGGGGGTAGAGTACCCAGTTTCATTGCCCATCCGTGGTTCACATTTGGCTAAGTACCTCACTGCTTGAAGGACAAGAGAGCTTCTAGCCCCTACCCCTAGTTTCAGTTGCGCCCTTTCTGGCAAGTGTTTGGCTTGGCTCGAGGACGAGGCACAAACCGAGCCCACTTTGGTTTCAAACGCTTCCACGAGCACGAGCGGGGGACGCAAGAGCACCTGACTTATCTATGTCCCTAGTTTATTGCTTTGACCTTTGTTTTCAAGTTTTTTGAATGTAATAAAAGCAACTTTGATTTATATCAGAGAGTTAGAGAACTTTAAGTTAAAATCAATGACATTAAAGTTGTGAGCACTGAAAATTTTCCTTTTGGTCAAAAAATGGTCTAAGTTGTAAAAGGTAAAATTTAAACAAAATCAACTTTTATTATAACTTTCCAAAATCATTTTCGAAAAGGATCACCACTTGACATACACGAAATCAATCGTCGAGATGTACAACCTCGAATCAAAAGATGATAACTGCCCCTTGTTTGAACACCACTACTCTGCATTGTAAAAAAAATTCTCTCAGAGTGAAGATCACAGCCGAACTCTTAGGTAAAGGACTGACAAAGATGACCTGATCAAACATATGGAAAGGACAGTTGAGTTAGAGGTGCTTACGGCCGAACTTCAGGATGAAGTTGCCTACGTATCCTGAAGATGGGAATCAGGCCTTACGTAGTTCGGTTCAGGTTCACTCGAGTATTAACTCTCTCCTTCTGCGCTCTAACTTTTGCCAAAGTCGCCCTTTAGGGTTTTCAACCTTGCGAGCTTAGTTTTTCTTTATTTCTAATTTTTCAATACTCTAACTTTTGCCTAGGTCGCCCTTCCGGGTTGTCGGCCTAGCGAGCCTCTCAGGGATAGTATTTCTTTAACTTGTCCATGTTGATCGACTAGGAAAATTCCAGGCCATCCAAGTCCATGAGAATAACAGCTCCACCCGACCAGATGGTTTTGATGATGTAAGGACCAGTCTAATTGGGTCTGAACTTACCCTGAGGGTCATGAATAGGAGCTCAGTTGTCTTTCAGCACCATATCTCCCTCTCTAAGATTCTGGGACTTAACTTTCTTGTTAAGAGCCCTGGCAACTCTGCGTTGATAGCCCTGAACATGATATAATACTTTCAGCCTTCTCTCATCAAACAACATCAGCTCTTCGAATTTGCTTTGTTGCCAGTCCGCCTCTGTTACCTAACACTTAGTCATAACTCGCAACGATGGGACTTCTTTTTAATTGGTAGAACAGCTTCTGTGACAACCTAACTTTGGATTATGCTAATTAATCTTTGTGAGACCATGAAATATCTTCTCACATGGATGTTGTTGGTGAGATTCAACAAAGATAGTTTCTTGAACCTGCAAGAGATAAACATGGTTGATGCCACCCAACCAGGGTTTCCGGCTGGGGACACTTCGATGATGAAGTTAGAATCCATAAATGAAAAGTATGGATAGTAATGAATATTGCCTCTGGAGTGCAGAGAAAAGATCATACCTATATGCCATGAGGTGCCTTCCTTTTATAGATGGGGGGTGGGCCAAATAAGCCCAATAGTTGGCCCCTTGGCAGGCCTTGTTTGGGTTAGCCGAATAAGTTTATATATATTATTTTCTGGCTCCCACAATTGCCCCAAAACTTTCATTGTCTTCGGTAGAAGGAATGAGAGTTTTTATTGCCGAGTTATGCTGTTCCAATAGATGTTAGGTCCTTTGACAAAGAATACATTTGATAAATGAATAACATAAATGATGAGTGGTTGTATGAATGCATGTATGTATGAATGTATGTACAAATATATGTATATAAAGGAGAGAGGTGAGCTAAAGCCCAGTGAGTAATACTATCTCTATAACGGTGGGCCACGGTATTATAACCCCCATGCAAGGGTGTAGTATATTGTCGAGTGCAAAGTTTGCTTCAAAATATGGACTTTCGTGCCGAGCTAAAAATATTTCTATACGCCAAGCACGGAAATGATTTCCTGAACCAAAGAAGGCAGATTGAATAAGGTAGACATATCAGCCAAAAAATGGACCACGATATTATTACCCCCCGGGCGAGGGTGTAGGCCTGTGGTATTATTACCCCCCAGCGAGGGTGTAGGCCTGCGGTATTATTACCCCCGGGCATGGGTGTAGGCCTTTGCTGCTGGCACTCCATGCCGAGTGCGAAGATTACGCTATACTCGAAGACTTATGTTAATTTTAAGTGGCGATCAAGTGCTAATATTGCAAGGATTTTGAATAATGCATCATGTGTAAGTGATGGTCTGTACCAAATGAGGTAGATGTGTTAATCACAAATAATATTGCTCCGCTTGTAAGGAATTGCCAAGTAGATATTGGGCCGACTATTTAATTGCCAAGTTGCTCGGTTTGCGTTTTGCTCAGTTTTTGCTGAGTTGCTCGGTTTGCGTTTTGCTCGGTTTGCGTTTAGTCTAAGGTAGACTTGCCCCATTTCTTTCGAATGACAGGTGTTAGTCGGAAGGAATGCAGATTCCCATTGCCCTATGTTGCAGGGAAGATTCGGCTTTGGTAAAATAATGGCGCACAAAAATATGCAAACTGCCGACTGCCAAATGCGAATTGCTGACTGCCAAGTGCTAGCGGCCGACTGCCAAGTGTGTAATGTATTGCCCCAAAACTGGCGGTTGCTTGGAGCGGTGTGAAAAAGAGTGGGAGTGTGTAACTCAAGTAAATGTCGTTGTAATGTTTGTACCAAGCTAGCCGAGTATGTATGCATATCAAAGGTGCCAAGATGATGATCGGCTGATGTGTCCCAATTGGAAAGCGAAAAATTGACTGATGTCCCCGTGGGCAATTGTTTTGCCAAATAATGTTGTTAGGCGAATAAAGTTGCCGAATACTGTGGCCAATGTTGCTGCATAAAGTTTGACAATGCATAAAGTTGACCAATAATGTTGTTTAGCCGAAGAAAGTTGATGCACGGCCGAATAATGATCATACATAATGTTGAATTAATAATGGTGTTGAATAATCTTGCCGAGTAAAATTGATGCACTGCCGAGTAACTAGTGTCAAAACATTGGTGTCCGTTTCATATATAATGTGATTTTGCCAAAAAGTTGGTCGGCTACACTTGGGTCGGTGATTGTGCCGATCTTTTGGTTGGCGATTTTTCTTAGCTTCGCAGTGTGTCGGCATCCCTTCAGAGTTGGATTTGCTAAGATTTTGGTTGGCAATGGCTGCCAATTTATTGAAGTTGAGTTTCTTGTCCAACGTATATTTGCCTCATTGCTTTTGAATAAGATTTGTTATTCGGAAGGAATAAAATTGACTTGGGCCAAAATTGTCGAGTAGGCCGATAACAATTTGAAACGGATTCCGTGCCCCTGTCTGGTGCCGTGGCGATATCGGAATGAAGCTGAGACAAAGTAGGGTGCTTGGTGATATGCGAAGTGAGCCATGGAGCTTAATTTTTGAATAAAATCTGTAATTTTTTTTATTTTTTTATTTTTTTTTTATTTTTTGAGCTAAATTTGCAAATTCTGACCTTATAGATAGACCCGGAATGCATTAAATAGCTAGAAAAGACTATTGGATCGCTGTGATCAGACTCCTGATGGCGTAATTGTAGCCAAAATGGATTTAACGGCTCAGATTGATTGAGACTTTTGCTTCATGAATCACTGGATAATTTCCCTCAATGTTATGCCATATGCAAAATATATATACATATATATATATACGTGAAATTGTTGCCAGTGAGAGTTGAACGCGTGCCCTAACAAGGAATAAACAATGCTCAAACCACTGTGCCACAACAAAGCCTTGTGTTTAATTTGCGCAAATTATATTTGAACTAATTTTTGTTCAGCTACTGTCTTTATATCAAAACAATGGGATGTAGCTTAGCCACGATGCACCGAATAATTTCTTTTATTTTCCATGCAGACTCTGGTCGTCTTCTTAGATAAAATATGTGATTTTCTGGGCAAATTTCAATTGGCTCATACGGCTTCGTTTTAGCTCTGATTTCGACGTGGTTTGTTGCGTTGGACTCGTTTCAATGAGTACTTCACATTGGTATGGTCAAAACTTGAGTTTGACAACTTTTGAAATTTTAGTTCTCGGCACGTGTGATCCGTTTCACAATTTTCGGCAGACTTGGGTTGCTTCTTGGCTCCTCGGGTTGGTGGGTTTGGACTTTTTGAGCTGATACGAGTCCTGTGGTATGTTCAAATGTGGATTTCGGCAAACCAAGATGTTAATTCTATGCCGAGATATTAGTGCCGACTAAGTTACAACGTTGCCGAATATTGTTGCGGAAGAATATTGTACTGTAGTCAAAGAATGTGACGAATAAGAAATGTTGCGGAGTAATTTTTGCCGAATAAATTGCTGAAGCCAAATAATATTTCCGAAGCCAAGTTGATAATATGACACGCCGAATTGCAGAGGATAGCAAAGTGATGATATTTAGTGTATAATTCAAAGTTGATAAGCAATGCTGAAGCCGAATAATATTCCGAAGCCGAGTTGATAATATGTAGAATGATATGCCGAATTTCAACGGTAATGATTTGCAGAGTTGCTAATATGCCGAGCAAGTTGCTGAACAAGCCGAATAAGTTGTCGAGGCCGAGTTGATAACATGTAGAATTAATGTAGATAATAGGCAAGTAAAAATTGCTGAATAAACCAATAAGTTGCCAAACTCCTTGTGGATAATATGCCGAATAAAAGTTGCCGAATAAGGTGTAATAATGTGCCCAATATGCGCCAATACTGTGCCGAATAATGATTAGTTTGGCACAGATTTTGGTTGCCAATAATGTGCCAAATAATGGTTGCTTGGGCTCAGAAATTTTGGTGGCCAATAATGTACCGAATAATTTCAACAGTGGGTATGGTTGCCGAAACAACATAGATACAAAAATTTATTAAGGAAAGACTTGAGCCATTTGTTTCTTAGTTGGGGAGCCACAAAACATAATTCCTTAATTCAATAACATGTATATTAGCAAGAATCAATTTTAAATAAACCCCTGTGAAGAAATAAATAAACAATTCTAGAAGTGGGTTCGGCCGAGCGACCATTTGTATAATGCCGAAAAGAAACTTCCATAAACAAAAATGGGAAACCCAATTTTAGAGAGAGAAAGTGAAAATGCTCAAGTAAATTCAGGAGCACTGCATCTAAATGTATAAAAAAAAACTATAATTGGGGCAACAATTGATCAAGAATACTTTGTTTGGTTTTGCTAATGATATTCCAACAACCACCCACCACAAAATTGATCAAGAATACTATAGATACAGAATCAAGTTGAAGCAGAATTAAAGAGACCCAGCCGTGGGCCGTATTACTTGGGATTGATTTTGCTTTTGTAGAAAGTGCACTAACCTTAATGCAACCAATATATGTTTACTTACAGCAATATGTTTGTTGTGTTCTTCGTTGATCTCATTCATTCGTTCCCACAGACGGCGCCAATTGTGAGACCATGAAATATCCTCTCACATGGATATTGTTGGTGAGTTTCAACAAAGATAGTTTCTTGAACTTGCAAGAGATCAACATGGTTGATGCCACCAACCGGGGTTTCCGGCCGGGAACACTCCGATGATGAAGTTAGAATCCATAAATGAAAAGTATAGATAGTAATGAATATTGCCTCTGGAGTGTAGAGAAAAGATCATACCTATATGCCATGAAGTGCATTCCTTTTATGGATGGGGGGTGGGCCGAATAAGCCCAATAGTTAGCCCCTTGGCAGGCCTTGTTTGGGTTAGCCCAATAAGTTTATATATATTATTTTCTGGCTCCCACAATCTTAATTATGCTTATAATTATGGGCTTGATATGATTTTGAATGCTAATTATATGATTATATGTGTTTTTAAATTTTTATCTGTTCACCGTAGGAAAATCTGTTTGATTTCCTGTTATAAAATTTAAATTGAAGACCGTAGAGGCGACAGAAACTGAAATTGACTGTATTATTGCGATTAACATAATTTTTAGAGCCTATGGTGAAATTTAATTGAAAACTGATTCGGATCAAAATAATTAGATTAAATTGATTAAATCAAGTACAATTGATTAACTCTAAACAAATACGATTAGTTAAACTAATCACTAGTATATATGTGTAGAGTTAGTGCTTAGGCTCAAGAACCTTAAACTCATTTCACCTCTTGGCTGAGTTCATACACTCTAAGGAGAGAACTCAACACTTAGAGAGACAGAGAGAGAAAGAGAGAGAAGAATTGTGAAGGAATTTAAGAGATTTGGAGAATTGGACTAGGATACACTTGAATTCAAGCCTTAGGTATGATTTTCAACTTTGATTCTTGTAATTAAGACATGCAGAGGTTGAATTCATCTAATTCTTGAGTTCATTTGCATGTAATTTTTCCAATGGGAGCATGAATTATTTTGAATTGGAAGAATTGAGTTGAATTGTGTACATGCATGCATGAATCACTGAGTTGAGCTTGAATTTCATGGAATTATCCACATGCATGAAGTTGCATTTGACATTTTGGAGATGTTTTATAGTCTTACCACTTTTCATCTCATGCATGAGAGTTTTGAAAAGATTTGAAAAGAAAAGAGTGCAATTCATATCATACATTAAATCAACCTCATGATTTAAGCTTGAATTTGGGACAATAGTTCATGATTTTGAGTAATTGGTTTCAAATTGAGAGTGTTTTCATATTACACAATGTTTTACCGTGTTATTGGCATCAACTTTCAAGCTTTGAGCCTTTGGAATCAAGTTTTGAGCTTCAAATAGAGTTTTGAAAAATCCAGAATTCGACTTGTCCGCTTGAGCGAGGAAAGTGTCGCTTGAGCGTGAAAGTCGAGCTCCCAGAAGTTTTGTAGAGATTTGCACAATGGCTTGAACGGCAAACTCTATGCTCGAGCGAACCCTGTTTTGCAAGACTCCTCGCTCGAGCGTCAAATATCTCGCTCAAGCGTAAAATGTATGTAACCAGTACCTTTATAGAGTTTTGTAGTCCGCTCGAGTGACCAAAGCTGCGCTCGAGCGGAGAGCCCTATTTCAGAAATTTTGAAAAGTTGTTTTATGTTTCGTTTTCCGTTCTCTTTCATTTCTAAGCACTCTTAGGCGTGCATTGAACATTCTAAATGAATTAAAGGACATGAAAGAAGCCTAAGAGCATTAAACAAAATAAAGAATGGATTGAATGGTATTATGACCCGATGTGTTATGAATTATGTAGGGTTGAGTGGAAGGACGAATCAAGCACCTGAAAATGGTGAGTAATATCTTAGTAAAGATAACTTGTATGTATATATTATTTTCTAAACGTTACCTGAGTGGTAAGTTTCTAAGCTTTTGATTCGATATTGTGAATGAGTAATCTATTCGCTTGATTCGCACTGAAATATGTGAAGTGAAAGATACGTGAGTACGAAATGGGCCCAAGGCCGTTCAGTTTACTTGAAAAGGATATAAAGTGGGCCTAAGGTCGTTTTGTATAACTGTTGAATTAAATCGGCCAAAGGCCGTTGAATGGGCCAGAGGTCGTTCCAAATAAGGGAATAATTGAACCTAAGGTCGTTTTGAATGCGAAAGTGAATGTGAACATGATCATGGATCATGAGTGCACACAAATGCAAAAAATGGATTAGTTGGACCCAAGGTCGTTTTATGTATAAATTGGATCCAAGGTTGCTTTATATATGGTGGACCTAAGGTCGTTTCGCACATATCGGACCGAGGGTTATTTTGACTATGAATTGGACCCAAGGTCGTTTAGCAAGTAATGGACCAAGAGTCGTTTTACAAGTATGAGTTAGACCCGAGGTTGTTTGGTATATGAATATGGATATGATAAATAATGTATTGGACCTAAGGTCATTATATGATGTGTTGGACCTAAGGTCATTTTGCGTTGGCATCGACCAACAAGTTTGATTTGTAACTTATGATTAAATGAATCTCATTCATGAATCCCTTTACTTTGGTATTATTCACTGGGCGTTAGCTCACCTTTTATTTATATGTATGTAGGTGAGCAGCGGGACATCCAACCCCTGCCCTAGTGAGCAATGAGAAACCAAGTTAGAGAGGTCAACCAAGGTCGCCTCATTGCAAGAGGCCTTGCTTTTGTTTTACCTACCTTTTGTTCTTTTGTGGTCACGTATGACCAATTCTATATAACCTTGGTTTTGTTATTATTAACTACTAAATGATCCTGGACGTATATAATACATACAGAATATGAATATTTGTATGGTGTGAGTTATTATATGATTATGAGAATGATTTGGTTAAGCCGTGTAAACACAGCTCATTGGACAATCTTTGGAAATTTTGCTTCTGCATTTTTGGCCCCCTATTATTAAATATGACTCAATTTCTGACTGAGGCTGTAGGTAATCTCGTAATTACTAGCCAGTTATGACTCTAATCTATAGGGGCAGGTTTGGGTCATGACAGCTTCTATTCTGTAGACAAGAGAATAAGGAGTTGCCCTTGTAGACATCCGAATTGAAGTTCTATAGCCCCAAAGTGCGAATGGCAATTTATCTGGCCAGTCCCTGTAGGTCTCAACCATCTTCTGCAACATATTCTTGATGTTCTTGTTGGTGGCTTCAACGGCTTCATTGGTTTGCGGCCGGTATGTAGATGACTTATAAAAAGCCACATTGTATTTCTCCAACAAGTCTATCACCTCTTTCTTGAAGTGGGAGCCATTATCTGATATGATCTCGTTTGGGACTCCATATCGTCAAATGATGTTGTTTCTGATGAACTTGGCCACATGCGATACTTTCAACACTGCATAGGACTGAGCTTCTACCCACTTTGTAAAGTAATCAATTGCCACCAGATGTATTCATGCCCATTCGACCCTTTTGGCGTGATTGCCCCAATGACGTCAATTCCCCAGACCGAGAAAGGCCATGGTAAAGTCATGTCGTAGAGTTTTGACGGCGGGATGTTCATGCGATTAGCATGAATTTGGCATTTGTGGCATCGCTGAATAAAACCAATACAATCTTCCTCCATAGTGGACCAGTAGTAACCTTGCCTAAGAATCTTCTGGGCTAGCATCACTTCGTTCATGTGTGCTTCGTACTTTCCCCCATGGATGGCCTCCATCAGGTGCTTTGATTCCTCTTCTTCGACACACAACTTGTGCATTCCCAAGTGACCTCTTTTGTACAGTTTACCTCTACAGATGATAAATTGGACGGCTATCTACCGTATTTCCTTTTTGTCCTTGGCATTTGCCCCTGGTGGATAAATCTCATTTTCCAAGAAGTTCCAAATATCATAGTACCAAGGGTTTCTGTCTTGCGCTTCATCTATTGTGGCAATAGTTTCATAGGTTGGCGTGTATCTCTACTCAATGATAATTGGGTGCATTCGGACTCCGAGTGAGATGTCTACCATGGATGATAGAGTTGCTAAGGCATCAGCGAACCTGTTGTCCTCTCTCAGTAGATGCGTGAAAGTCAGCTTTTCTAACCTAGGAATCAAACATCC
Source organism: Camellia japonica (assembly GCA_030407325.1). Taxonomy (NCBI): domain Eukaryota; kingdom Viridiplantae; phylum Streptophyta; class Magnoliopsida; order Ericales; family Theaceae; genus Camellia; species Camellia japonica. The sequence continues at coordinate 130,563,464 of JAPPVO010000013.1, read as the reverse complement.
AAGGTCTAGTGATAAGCTTTCATCTTTTCTTCTTTGACCTTTCAATCTCCATTTGCTTGAGAAACAACTAAGTTCGAGTCCCCGATAACATCCAACTTTTTTGCCCCTAGTTCCAGGGTGGCTTCTAAACCGATGATACACGCCTCATACTCTGCTTCGTTATTGGACACCTTGAACCCGGAGTTTGAAGGCTAAAGGTATATGGGAATTGTCAGGTGCTATCAGCAATACACCTATCCTATAACCACATTGATTAGACGATCTGTCAAAGTACATTGTCCAAGTCTCCTCCTTAACTTGCAGAATGGCTTTATCTAGGAATAGGTATTCCACCACTTCATCCCCCTCTACTGGGTGATCTACTAGGAACTCCGCTACAGCTCTCCCCTTGACTGACTTGCGAGTGACATACTTGAGATCAAATTCGGAGGGGAGAAACAACCAATGAGCTAGCCTACCCGTAAGTGCTGGTTTCTCAAAGAGATATTTGATAGGATCTAATCTCGAAATCAGAATTACAGAGTGAGCTAACAAGTAGTGCCTCAACTTCCTAGTAGCCCATACCAAGGCTAAGCAAGCTTTTTCCAACGGAGTGTAGCAGGTTTCATAATCTAGCATCTTCTTGCTCAAATAGTAAATGGCTTTCTCTACCCTATCCTCAGATTCCTGAGTAAGCATGCATCCGATAGTTGTATCCGTTACTGACAGATACATAATTAAAAGCTTCCCTAACTCTGGCGGTGACAACACAGGCGAATTCTAAAGGTACTGCTTAATCTGCTCAAAAGCGAATTGACATCGGTCATCCCATCGGAATTTCTTTCCTTTCTTCAGTAGACCAAATAGTAGTTCACAAATCAAGGTTAATTTGGAAATAAACCGTCTTATGAATTACACTTTACCCAGAAAGCCTCGCACCTCCTTTTCAGTCCTTGGTGGTGGCATTTCTAGGATGGCCTTGATTTTGGAAGGATCTACTTCGATGCCCCTCTGTGTGATCAAAAAGCCCAACATTTTCCTTACTGTTACGTCGAAAGTACATTTCTACGGATTCAACCTCAGTCTGTATTCTCTGATCCGTTGAAAGAATTTCTTCAAGGCAGTGTAGTGGCCCTCTCTTTCTTTGGACTTGATAATCATGTCATCCACATACACCTCGACCTCTTTGTGAATCATATCATGCAGAATAGTGGTTGTAGCCGTTTGATAGGTAGCCCCGGCATTCTTTAGCCCAAATGGCATAACTCGATAGCAATAGGTTCCCCACAGCGTAGTAAATGCGGTTTTCTCTCTATCCTCGGGCGCCATCAAAATCTGGTTATACCCGGAAAAACCGTCCATGAAGGATAGTAATGCATGACCTGCAATGAAGTCCACTAATTCATCAATGTATGGCAAAGGGAAGTCGTTCTTCGGACTGGCTCTGTTCAAATCCCGGAAGTCCACACACACCTATATTCTATCATCCTTTTTCGGCACTGGGACAATGTTGGCCAACCAAGTCAGATATTCAAATACTAACAAGAAACCTTCCTCGATCTACTTGGTGACCTCCTTTTTGATTTTTAGCGCCTAATCCGGACAGATTCTTCGCAACTTCTGCTTGACGGGTCGGGCCTCGGGGTCAAGAGAGATCCGATGCTATACAATCTCAGGATCGATTCTAGCATGTCTTCGTAGGACCATGCGAAAACATCTTTAAAATCTTCTAATAAAGCAACTAAGTGCTCACGCTCCTCCGAAGACAACGTGGACTTGATCTGGACCAGATGCGGATCCTTCTCAGTACCCACATTAATAGCAATGATTTCATCAGCATAGGGTTTTGCAAACCTCTCTTCCTCTCGATTAATCAAGTTTTTCAAAACCAAAGGAATTCCTTCTTCTTCATTTTCATTAAAACTCTGAAAATCTTGGTTAATGCAATAAACAAGCAACATAGAGAAATACTCAGAATCAGCGGCATTCTCATTCATAAGGTCCAGCTTTTCGGTTATAATTGACTCAAAAGCAAAAGAAAAAGAGGACCTGGATAGGACCTTGGCATCTGGGTTATCACCCCCAGGAATACCGGACTCAGACTCAGAAGAACCGAAATCTGATTCTGACTTCACGGACTCTGTGGAATTAGATTCTGGCTCATCACCGACTCAGAACTAGATAGGTAGCCCTCCTCCAGCTGCTAGACAAAAGATGGTGCTTTAGATGCATCCAAATGCTATTGGATAGGTTTACACCCAGTTGGTCCCCGATCATAGAGATAGTAAGGTTATCCCCCAAGTTCTCTGAGTCAGCTGAAGGATCTATAAGGAGACACACCAGTGCTGCCCCTAGTCCAAGCTCGCTGTTGTTTGAGTCACTTTCCAAACTCCATTCAGCTTCAATACTTGGCTCAGCCTTTTCCTCGACATCACTATTTTGCAACTGCAGGTCGAAAAAGATTTTGAATCCGGGGACACGCTGCTTCACAGAATTCATCTAAGGCTTGGGAAAGCCGCAAAAGTGGAAGTCTTCACCCTCCTGAACAAAGTGGCCATTCAGCGTTCCCCAGATTGGCCTATGAACGAGCTCATAGTGTTTTCTAGCCTACTTGGCTCTAGCTCTGCCTGCCATCTTTTCTCTTTTCCTGACCCAATCCTCTTTGGTGGGTACATAACCCAGACCAAAGGCATGTGGATTATGTGGCACATCGGCTAATGCTGTGATGCCTTTTCGGTCACTTCTTCCAAGTCCCATTCCTGGCACATGCTGCAGTTTGTTCATGACATAGATTGATTGGGCGCTGACATACATGTCCTCATCAGCGGCTAAGATGGTTTGCACTACTTAGGCCTCAGCCAGCGTAAACCCTGAAAGGAACACATCCTCCTCGCAATGAACGATCCCCAACACCGGTGTAGTTACCTCTGGCAGATGATGGATAGATGAATTCCCGAAAACAATCGCCACTCCTTTCCCGTAAGGGTATTTCAGTATTTGTGGAGGGTAGAGGAGACTGCTTTCACAAGGTGTAACCAGGGCCTTCCTAGCAGTAAGTTAAAGGTGGTCGGGACATCCAGAAAATGGAATTTGACATCCTGCTGAACTGGGCCCACCTGGACTTTGATTTGTACCGTGCCCATAACCTCCATGCTTGTATTATCATATGCCTGAATTACTTGGGCAGTGGGCACAAAGTCTGCCAGTCTAAGGCCGATGGCATAAGCTGTGCGAGAAGGACAAACGTTGATAGCTGAACTGGTGTCGACTAACACCACCGGTACCCATTTTTCTCTGCACTCAACTGATATATACAGGGGTTTGTTGTGAGCTGAGCCTTCCGGCAACAGTTATTTATTAGAAAAGGTTAGGGTTGGTCCGGCACCACCTGGGAAGGCCAATCCCACAAGATGTTCAGGGGTAGTATCAATGGACAATTTAGCTTTGTCCATTGCTAAGAATATGGCTTGTCGATGCAGCCGGGAGGCCATAAGCAGACCCCAAATTGAGATGTCAGCCTGGATTTTCTTCAGTTGCTTCAACATTGCCTTTTTTTCTAGCTGCTTTTCTTTCTGTTTCTCAACCTCTCTATCTTTCCCAGATGCTTCAGCTTGATCTAAGTGCTGTGGCTTGAAATAGCCCACTCCTTGTCATGTGGTTAATCTCTTCAGCATACCATGTGTTGTCGAGGAGGCACTCACCTGAATCCTCGTCAGTGTGGGCCAGATATAGATCGTTATCATCCCACCATACACCTTCAGCAGCTGAAAAATAGTTGTCCGGCTCTGTTCTGATCACTCTCACATCACAAGTTTTCTCCGTATATAGCGTTCTGGTTGTCTTCAACCCTCTCTTGTGCAAACTGCTTTAGCGCAGCTTCTTGTTCTGTATCCACAGTACTTATAGTGCCCCGTTCCTGAGCTGAATTGTTCATGCCGGTGTTCTTTGGCAGTTTTCCCTTTTCATCGGCCATTCCGGCCATTGCAGCAATTCCTGCTTTATTTTCCTCCGATTTTGTTTCAATTCCTTCCTCTCTGTCTGGTTCATCACTCAACCACCCAGAGTTGTCCGCAGATCCATTCAAATCGAACCAGTCAATCTGCACATCACCTTGATCTTGTTCATCAAAGAACTGCAGGTTATCTAAGTCCTCCTCAAGTTCTGCCAGATCATCTAAACCTTCGCTCGAGTCATCTTCTTTAACCACATTGACCTCCACTGCAGTTGGCAATACCACTTCCGGCTTGACTTGATCAATCGGTACAATGTAGCAGTTGGATCGTACACCTCCTCAGACAAGTCTTCAAAGCACTCAGGCAACAGACTCATACCCTCCTCTAAGGCCAGCCTCTCTTGTATTGCCACTATCACCACCACAGGTTTAGGTTGAAGTGCGGACGTGTCCATCATGCACAAAGCTGTGCTTTCTGGAATGAAAATCATTAGTCTGGGTAGGTGGGAAGGGGTAATATATACGCTGGGGTCATAGGGGATGGCCAATGTATGGATTAGGTTTAGATTTTGAGGTGGGGGAACTTGGTCGGGAGAGGGTTTGTAGTCACATTTGGTTTTTGGGTTGATACAATCACCTTATTGTCAATGAGGTCTTGAATCTCATGATGCCGCCTGAAGCATTAGTTGGCGTCGTGACCGTGCTGCTGGTGAAACGCACAGTACTAGGCTGGGTTGTGTTTAGGTGAGAGAAGATCGGGTAGTGAGCGAGGCTCTAATGGCTTGAGGTGCCCCTTTTTGATCAACACCTTCATGGCTTGAGATAAAGTCATGTAGAGTGGGGTAAAGGTCCTCTAAGATCGGGCAGGGTTGTTTGAAGTTTGTGTTGCTGTATTAGCAAAGGGATTGGCGGTCTTGGTTATGGTGGTGACAACGCTCACATCCGACAACCGCGTAATTGTGCTACCATTGGTGGTTGCATTGGAACTGCACACAAAAGGCTTTTTGGCCTGCTCTTTCTCATCAGTAATCAACCCTTGTTTTATGGCATCTTCAATCTGAAAACCCATCTCATGGAGCTCGGTGAATGTGAACAAAGGTAGGACGATCATCTTCTGCAATAACTTCCGTGCAGATTGCGGACTACTATCCTTATCTGATCTTTCTCGGAAGGCTGTATGGTCATCATTGAATCTTTGGCCCTCCACCTCATCACAAATTCTGAAAAGCCCTCATTTGGCTTCTAGCGCATTGCCTCAAGATCAAGAGTCGTGACCTCGATTTACGTGTTGTACGAGTATTGAACTATAAAGACCTCAGCCATTTCCTCCCAACTCTGCTTCACAGAATCCTCCAACTTCGTATACCATATAGCTGTTATACCAGACATGGTACGGCCAAAAAGTGAGAACTTCAACAACCTGGTTAAGCCCATCGGCCGCAGGATGTCTGAAAATAGCCGAAGATGAACCATGGGGTCCCATCTCCGGAGTCGTCGAATCTATTAATGTGCGGCATTTTGAACCGATCTGGCAACGTCATTGTAGAGTCGATATACCCGTCTTCTATGTTAGGAATAGAGTTGACCCCCCTATGCTCTCTTGAAGAGCTTCTCCAATTTGTTGACCTTAAGTACAGTTAGGTCAACCTTAAACTCAAATGGAGCCTCGGCTTGATACATAGGTGCTTTGGAGGCTTGTGGTGGGATCGACTCTGCCAGATTACCCTGATTCTCAACATGGGCAGTGGCTCCAGGTGGTGGGATACCTGTAGGAGGTGCATGAGATACAGAAGCTGCTGCCGACTATGGTTGTTGTTGTTGCAGCCTGTTTATTACCTCAGCTTAATGTGCTGTGACCTCGGCCTGATGAGCAGCGTCTTGCTGCATGGTTTCAACTGTTTGCTGAAGATGGTAAATCAAGTCCTCCATACTGACTAGGGGATACTGTGCCATCGGAATGGGTGAATGATCTCGTACTGGACTAGATGTAGAAAACTGAGCCTGACTAGATGCAGGTGAAGTGGGGGGTGATTGCTGTAGAAATTGAACCGGTGAACTTTACCTTACTCTCCTTCGTCTAGTAACCAACGGGAGCGAAGTAAACACGGGCTGTCCCCTAACGAGATCTCCGACTCTGTAAAGCCTTTTGACACGAGTCCAGAGCGTTTGGGGGATATCCGAACTGTCCGAAGCTATGGTGTTATACTACCTAGCAAAAAGAAAGAAGTAATCAGAAACTGCACAGCACCTTAGCTCAGATGTTAACAACACACAGATGTAATCAAAGCTGTAGGACAGCACTTGTGACAACCCTCACTACTGTTTACTGATAACACCCCTGATTAGTGCTAATCCATGATTAAGCATGTTAATTGACTGACTGACTGAATTACTGAACTGATCGATCGAATGTGCTAGTTTAAATGCGTATCTATCTGTTGATTGTTAAATGATCTGTTCGTGTTTTATGCTTTAAACTGAAAATTGAAGGCCTTATCGGCGGCCGAATCTGAAATTGATTAGTGACTTGTGCTAATTAGGAATTATGTGCTTTTATGGTATATTTATTTGAAAAGTGATTTGGAATGATTAAATTAGATTAAAATAAGCTAAATCACACAAGTCCAAGTATTTACCCATTTGCTATGCTTAGTGGACTTTCATGAGCCTTTTATTTGATTTATACATGTTAGCTTTAACATCAATTTCCTCAGCCATTTTGAAAGACAAAACCGACCAAGAGAGAAGAGAGGGAGAGAGTGAGAGAAATTGAGTTCCATTTTGTGAATTGCTTGGTGAATTAAAGAAATTGAAGGTTGATGTCATAGTTGAGCTTCCTACACTTAAAATTCAAGGTCTAAGGTAGAGAATCCACCTTCTTAAACTTGTCTTTAAGTTAGTTCTTGCTTGATTCTTGTTATATTGAAGATTGAAGTCAAAATTAGCTTAATGTGTTGAATTATAGCATAAATCATGCATGCAAGTTGCCATTCTTGAGTTTTAAGGATTTTTGTCCATGGAATTCCACATGCATGTTCATATCTTGAGCTTAGTCCATGAATTCATCTTGTTTTTGAGGCAATTGAGCTCATTTGAGCATGTATTTGAGCTTTGAAGTTGTTTCAATTAATGCATGTTGCATGTACATCATGTTCATGAAAGTTGGTTTGAAATTGGATTTAATTGAACTACCTTTGGGCTTTGATTTCTCAAATTGATCTTTGAAACATGTTATACTATGAGTTTACAAGTGTTTTCCAGAAAATTAGCCCAAGAGGATCGAATTTGGTGCATTGAAACTTGGTTTTGAGCTTGAGGTTCAAATATGGAATTTTCAGAATTTGGACTCACGCTCGAGCGTGAAATACGTGCTCCCAGCACTTTGCATTGTTTTACAGTCCGCTCGAGCGGGGATATGTACGCTCGAGCGGGGACTTGTGTCACACGCTCGAGCGGGTGTCTAGAGCCCATCGAGCGTGATTTTCACACATCCAGCACTTTTGCCATGTTTTGCAGTCCGCTCGAGCGGAACCCTGTTTTTCTGAAAATTCTGAAAATGTTTTTAAAGTGCATCTTTGCATCCTCATTCCATCCTAGGCATTCCTAGGCCTAGTTTAAAGCATCTTGATAAGGATATTGATGTAGAACCACACCGAGGCAAATTAGGGATTAAGTTATTATTTTCCCAACTGTGTAGCTTAGTGTGTGTTCATTCTGTAACTGTGTAGGGTTGGCATCCGAGGACGCGTACTAGCTTATCTGTAGCCCAGAACTCTGTGAGTAACAATGTTGTAAAGATATGTTCAAAAATGATTATCTTCTGAACAATTGAACTGTATTGTTTTCTGAAATGATACTGTTACTGATTGAATGATGTCCTAATTGTGAACTGTATTGTGGCATCCTTAGCAACCTACTGTTACTGTACTGTACTGCTACTAACACAGAGATCTCTATCGGTTCCTATGTTGGAACCACTACTGTTTACTGATATGATGGCCATCAACTGACTGTTCGGTCTGTTTAGACCTACTGTACTGTTTTGCTATGGATGTACCACATATGACTACTATGACTGAATAACTGATATACTGATTGAAATGACTGTTTTCAATACTGAAAGGACATTCATTCTTAACCTCTTTACGCATTATGTTATTCACTGGGCTTTAGCTCACTGCTCATATATATATGTAGGTGTACAGGCACCGGATTGTTGATAGGAGCGTCGGGTTAACTCCTTTTGGTCAAGCCAACCACTGTGCCTCACTGCGAGGTTCCAAGTCCTCCAAGCCAGGGCTTCTGGGGATGTTTTAGATTTCCTCCTTTTTTGTATCTCTTTTTGTAATACTGTATAGACTGACTGATATCGTACTGTACTGTTGTGTCAGGGATTTGGTTCCTGACCTGATTATCTGTATATGACTATATATATGTACATACTGTTTGTGTACTGAATGTGAATGTATTATGAAAAAAATCTTTTTTGCATACAGACTGTCAGAGCTCATTGGACATCTTTTAATTACTGTTTTGGCTTCCGCCAGCCCTATACTCTATTACTGTACTTTTACTTCACTGTTAAGCAAGCCTTCGGTAATCTCGGATTACTCGCCGGTTACGGTGCTAAACCTATAGGGGCGGGTTTGGGTCGTGACAGAGTGGTATCAGAGCGTTATTAACCACGAGTTATATGGTACACAGGTGTCCAAATGAGCTATAGGATGTCCTAGAAAGTGATTAGGGCATTGCATGAGCATGGAAAAGTGTGTGTGGACATGGCATGATTATGTGTGCTAATGTGTTAACATGTTTAAAGTATGCAACTTCCTATGTTTATTATTACTATGTTGCATATAGTGAAATGGATAATGCAAGAACTACTGAGGAAACTGAATCATCTGGCGCCAGAATGGCGAGATTAGAAAGAACTGTTGAACTACGGACTGAAGCCTTAAGGCAACAGCAACAACAGAACCAACAGCCCCCACCTCCTCCTCCTCCGATACAGCCGGAACAGAATGTTAATGATGACATCATAGCTTCGATACAAAATTTAGCAAGATGAAACCGCCATCCTTTCAGGGAGGCCTTGAACCCTTGAAGGCTGAAGCATGGGTTCTTGAAACAGAAAAATTATTTGAAGTCTTTCCATGTTCTGAAGCACACAAAGTGCTATTGGCTACCTTCACCTTACAGGAAGAAGCTAGAAGGTGGTGGATGCTGGTCCATGACACCAACACAGTTGTGACTTGGGCTCAGTTTAAAGAGTCCTTCTTTGAGAAATACTTTCCACAGTGTGTCCGAGACCGCAAGGTGATTGAATTTGAACAGTTGAGGCAAGGTACCATGTCTGTTGCTGAATATGAATCGAAATTAACTGAACTTGCCAGATATGCACCACACATGGTTGACACTGACTATAAGAAGGCCAGGAAATTCGAAGGCGGCCTTAATGTCGAAGTACTTGACAGAATTAATGTGTTGAAATTGCACAAGTATGTGGATGTTCTTGACCGGGCCATTATAGCTGAATCAAATATTGAAGCACTGAAACAAACCGGAACACCAGTGTCGGAATGGCATGGTAAGAGACGAGGCCGTAAATTCAAGAAATGCAGGAACAATCCGTTGAACAAAAAGCAGAATACAGGGTCAACGACTAGTTCTAGTCAAGGAAACCGTTCTATTCCGCCCTGCTCCGAATGTGGTAAGAATCATAAGGGAGTTTGTTATAAAATTTCTGGTGCTTGTTACAGGTGTGGCAAGGTGGGCCACATGGTTAAAGATTGCCCTTCCACTTCTCAGGGCCATAGTAAAGCTGCACCTAGCACAGCAGCATCAACTGTTGCACCAAAGCCTAACCCTAAAGCCATAGGAAAAGAGCCTATGAGGCAGGGCCGAGTGTTTGCACTCGTACCGGGAGATGTACAAAATACCAAGACTGTTGTGTCAGGTATACTCTCAATTTGTGCTCAAAATGCGTATGCTTTGATTGATTCGGGGTCTACACATTCATATGTATCGCATGCTTTTTCACGAAAATTGAATAGACCACTAGAACCTATGAACTATCTGTTAGCTGTATCTTCACCTGTTGGAGGATCTATGACTTGTACTTATATGTACCCTGCATGTGAAATTATTGTTAAGGATGTTCATTTGTTCATTGATTTACTGCCATTGAATATTGATCATTTTGATGTGATATTAGGGATGGACTGGTTAACAAAATACCATGCTACTATTGACTGTGTAACAAAACAAGTTGTTTTCCGTCCACCTGGACTGCCTGAATTTGTATTTAACGGAGTTGGAGTAGTACCTCCCCCATACCTGATTTCATCTATGAAAGCTTATAAATTGATTAGAAAGGGGTGTAAAGGGTATCTATGCTCTGTATTGACTGTACCTACTGATGATAAAACTAATATGAACAATATTCCTATAGTCAGAGAATTCCCAGATGTTTTCCCAGATGATTTGCCAGGGGATTTGATTGATAGGGACATTGAGTTCACCATTGATGTGATTCCGGGTACACAGCCTGTATTTAAAGCTCCGTACAGAATGGCACCTACCGAATTGAAAGAACTGAAAGTTCAGCTGCAGGAACTGTTAGATAAGAAGTTCATCAGGCCCAGTACTTCACCATGGGGCGCGCCAGTCTTATTTGTGAAAAAGAAAGACGGCTCACTGAGACTTTGTATTGACTACCGTGAACTGAACAAGGTAACTGTGAAAAATAAATATCCATTACTGCGTATTGACAACTTATTTGATCAGTTACAGGGTGCTCAAGTGTTCTCTAAGATTGATCTCAGATCCGGATATCATTAGCTGAAAGTTAAACCAGAGGACATTGACAAAACTGCTTTTCGAACGAGGTATGGACATTACAAATTCCTAGTTATGCCTTTCAGAGTTACCAATGCACCTGCTGCATTTATGGACCTTATGAACAGAATTTTTAAACCATTCGTCGATGACTTTATTGTATATTTTATAGACGACATTCTGATTTATTCTAAAAGTAGAGAAGAATATGAACATCATCTAAGACTTGCCGTACAGACCCTAAGAGAACAGAAACTGTATGCGAAATTGAGTAAATGTGAATTTTGGCTTGATCATGTTATGTTTTTGGGACATGTTATTAGTAGAGATGCATTTCAGGTGACCCACAGAAAGTTGAAGCCATGGTAAATTGGCCTAGACCAACAAATGTTACAGAAGTCCGAAGCTTTTTGGGGTTAGCCGGGTATTACAGAAGATTTGTCAAAGACTTCTCCAAAATTGCCTTACCACTGACACAGTTGACTCAGAAGGGGATATCATTTGACTAGACTAACCAAAGAGAATCAGCATTCCAAGAGTTGAAAACTCGACTTGTGACTGCATCAGTTCTTACCCTACCTTCAGGTACGGATGGTTTTACCATTTTTAGTGATGTTTCTCATAAGGGTTTGGGATGTGTTTTAATGCAGAATGGGAGAGTTGTTGCCTATGCTTCCCGACAACTAAGACCGCATGAAAAGAACTACCTGACCCATGATTTAGAACTTGCTGCAGTAGTGTTTGCACTGAAAATTTGGCGTCACTACCTTTATGGGGCGACGTGTGAAGTATATACCGATCACAAGAGCTTGAAATACTTCTTCACACAAAAAGAACAGAACATGAGGCAGCGGAAATGGTTAGAATTGATTAAGGACTACGACTTACAGATTTTGTACCACCCAGGGAAAGCTAACACTGTTGCCGATGCACTGAGTCAGAAATTGATTCGAAATTTAGCCTGTTTACTCACCGGACAGAAAGAGTTGCCTTGTGACCTTGAGAAATCTGAAATTGAGATTGTTTTGCGAGAACAAGGTGGAACAATAGCTGCTATTTATGCTCAACTGGCACTGATTGAAGAAATTAAAGAAAAACAGCAACAGGATGACTTCTTGAAGAAGATCATCGAAGAACGAGAATCCAAACCGAGGCTGGATTTCAAATTTGAGAATAATGTGCTGAAATTCCAGGGAAGATTGTGTACCGAGTGATTTCGAACTGAAAAGAAGAATTTTGCAAGAAGGCCACAATTCAAAACTGTCTATCCATCCAGGAATATGAAAATGTACCAAGACTTGAAACTGAATTTCTGGTGGCCGGGAATGAAGAAAGAGATTGTCGACTTCGTATCGAAATATCTTCATTGCCAACAAGTTAAAGCCGAACATCAACGACCCGCAGGTTTACTGCAACCCTTACCGATACCGGAGTGGAAATGGAAACATATTACCATGGATTTCATTGTTGGCTTACCTCGCTCCAGTAAAGGTATAGATTCAATTTGGGTTATTGTTGATAGATTGACTAAATCTGCTCACTTCTTACCTGTCAAAACAATTTATAATGCGGACAAATTGGCTGTAATCTATATTGATGAGATTGTTAGATTGCATGGAGTGCCTGTGTCCATTGTTTCTGATAGGGACTCGAAGTTTAATTCGAGATTTTGGCAAAGCCTACAGACAGCATTGGGTACTGAACTGAGACTGAGTAGTGCCTTCCATCCTCAAAAGATGGCCAGTTAGAAAGAACCATCCAAACTTTGGAGGATTTACTGAGAATGTGTGTTCTTGATTTCCAAGGAAATTGGGAGAGCCACCTACCTTTGGCTGAGTTTGCTTATAATAACAGCTTTCATTCGAGCATTGGTATGGCGCCTTTCGAGGCTTTGTATGGTAGAAAATGTAGATCTCCGATTTGCTGGGTAGAAGTTGGAGATGGGCCTTTGCTTGGGCCCGAGATTGTGTATGAAACTACAGAAAAAGTAAAACTGATCCAACAGAGACTGAAAACCGCACAGAGCCGACAGAAAAGTTATGCGGATGTCCGCAGGCGAGACAGAGAATATGAAGTAGGTGATCATGTTTTTGTAAAAGTGACACCGATGAAAGGCCAGACTCGTTTTGGAGTCAAGGGTAATCTAGCGCCGAGGTATGTCGGACCGTTTGAGATTATTGAGAAAATCAATCCGATGGCGTATCAAGTAGCGCTTCCTCCTAAAATGGAGCATATGCATAATGTCTTCCATATTTCAATGTTGAGGGATTATCTTCGGGATCCCTTCCATGTGATTGAGCCTACTCGTGTAGTGCTAAGTGATGACTATACTTACGAAGAACGGCCTATCCAGATTGTGAACAGAAGGATCAAGAAGTTAAGAAATAAAGAGATTCCATTAGTGAAAGTTAACTGGTAAAACCATGGTGGCGTGTATGCCACTTGGGAAAGGGAAGACGATATGATCAAGAGATATTCTGAATTGTTCCCACTGAATCCTGTTTTCTTCCAGAACGAAGGTAATTCGAGTTTGGAGGACCAAACTTTTTATATGGAGGGGAGACAGTGACAACTCTCACTACTGTTTACTGATAACACCCCTGATTAGTGCTAATCCATGATTAAGCATGTTAATTGACTGACTGACTGAATTACTGAACTGATCGATCGAATGTGCTAGTTTAAATGCGTATCTATCTGTTGACTGTTAAATGATCTGTTCGTGTTTTATGCTTTAAATTGAAAATTGAAGGCCTTATCGGCGGCCGAATCTGAAATTGATTAGTGACTTGTGCTAATTAGGAATTATGTGATTTTATGGTATATTTATTTGAAAAGTGATTTGGAATGATTAAATTAGATTAAAATAAACTAAATCACACAAGTCCAAGTATTTACCCATTTGCCATGCTTAGTAGACTTTCATGAGCCTTTTATTTGATTTATACATGTTAGCTTTAACATCAATTTCCTCAGCCATTTTGAAAGACAAAACCGACCAAGAGAGAAGAGAGGGAGAGAGTGAGAGAAATTGAGTTCCATTTTGTGAAGTGCTCGGTGAATTAAAGAAATTGAAGGTTGATGTCATAGTTGAGCTTCCTACACTTAAAATTCAAGGTCTAAGGTAGAGAATCCACCTTCTTAAACTTGTCTTTAAGTTAGTTCTTGCTTGATTCTTGTTATATTGAAGATTGAAGTCAAAATTAGCTTAATGTGTTGAATTATAGCATAAATCATGCATGCAAGTTGCCATTCTTGAGTTTTGAGGATTTTTGTCCATGGAATTCCATATGCATGTTCATATATTGAGCTTAGTCCATGAATTCATCTTGTTTTTGAGGCAATTGAGCTCATTTGAGCATGTATTTGAGCTTTGAAGTTGTTCCAATTAATGCATGTTGCATGTACATCATGTTCATGAAAGTTGGTTTGAAATTGGATTTAATTGAACTACCTTTGGGCTTTGATTTCTCAAATTGATCTTTGAAACATGTTATACTATGAGTTTACAAGTGTTTTCCAGAAAATTAGCCCAAGAGGATCGAATTTGGTGCATTGAAACTTGGTTTTGAGCTTGAGGTTCAAATATGGAATTTCCAGAATTTGGACTCACGCTCGAGCGGAGAAAGTGGCGCTCGAGCGTGAAATACGTGCTCCCATCACTTTGCATTGTTTTACAGTCCGCTCGAGCGGGGATATGCACGCTCGAGCGGGGACTTGTGTCACACGCTCAAGCGGGTGTCTAGCGCCCATCGAGCGTGATTTTCACACATCCAGTACTTTTGCCATGTTTTGCAGTCCGCTCGAGCGTGGAAAGTGATGCTCGAGCGGGGAACCTTTGTCTGCATGTCCGCTTGAGCAGGGAAAGACACGCTCGAGCGGAACCCTGCTTTTTCTGAAAATTCTGAAAATGTTTTTAAAGTGCATCTTTGCATCCTCATTCCATCCTAGGCATTCCTAGGCCTAGTTTAAAGCATCTTGATAAGGATATTGATGTAGAACCACACCGAGGCAAATTAGGGATTAAGTTATTATTTTCCCAACTGTGTAGCTTAGTGTGTGTTCATCCTGTAACTGTGTAGGGTTGGCATCCGAGGACGCGTACTAGCTTATCTGTAGCCCAGAACTCTGTGAGTAACAATGTTGTAAAGATATGTTCAAAAATGATTATCTTCTGAACAATTGAATTGTACTGTTTTCTGAAATGATACTCTTACTGATTGAATGATGTCCTAATTGTGAACTGTATTGTGGCATCCTTAGCAACCTACTGTTACTGTACTGTACTGCTACTGACACAGAGATCTCTGTCGGTTCCCATGTTGGAACCACTACTGTTTACTGATATGATGGCCATCAACTGACTGTTCGGTCTGTTTAGACCTACTGTACTGTTTTGCTATTGGATGTACCACATATGACTGCTATGACTGAATAACTGATATACTGATTGAAATGACTGTTTTCAATACTGAAAGGACATTCATTCTTAACCTCTTTACGCATTATGTTATTCACTGGGCTTTAGCTCACTGCTCATATATATATGTAGGTGTACAGGCACCGGATTGTTGATAGGAGCGTCGGGTTAACTCCTTTTTGGTCAAGCCAACCACTGTGCCTCACTGCGAGGTTCCAAGTCCTCCAAGCCAGGGCTTCTGGGGATGTTTTAGATTTCCTCCTTTTTTGTATCTCTTTTTGTAATACTGTATAGACTGACTGATATCGTACTGTACTATTGTGTCAGGGATTTGGTTCCTGACCTAGTTATTTGTATATGACTGTGTATATGTACATACTGTTTTGGTACTGAATGTGAATGTATTATGAACAAATCTTTTTTGCATACAGACTGTCACAGCTCATTGGACATCTTTTAATTACTCTTTTGGCTTCCGCCAGCCCCTGTACTCTGTATTACTGTTTCACTGTTAAGCAGGCCTTCGGTAATCTCGGATTACTGGCCGGTTACGGTGCTAAACCCATAGGGGCGGGTTTGGGTCGTAACAGAGTGGTATCAGAGCGTTATTAAACTGCGAGTTATACCACACACACGTGTCCAAATGAGCTATAGGATGTTCTAGCAGGTGATTAGGGCATTGCATGAGCATGGAAAAGTGTGTGTAGACATGACATGATTATGTGTGCTAATGTGTTAACATGTTTAAAGTATGCAACTTCCTATGTTTATTATTACTGTGTTGCATATAGTGAAATGGATAATGCAGGAACTATTGAGGAAACTGAATCATCTGGCGCCAGAATGGCGAGATTAGAAAGAACTGTTGAACTACTGACTGAAGCCTTAAGGCAACAGTAACAACAGAACCAACAGCCCCCATCTCCTCCTCCGGTACAGCCGGAACAGAATGTTAATGATGACAGCATAGCTTTGACACAGAAATTTAGCAAGATGAAACTACCATCCTTTCTGGGAGGCTTTGAACCCTTGAAGGCTGAAGCATGGGTTCTTGAAACAGAAAAATTATTTGAAGTCTTTCCATGTTCTGAAGCACACAAAGTGCTATTGGCTACTTTCACCTTACAGGAAGAAGCTAGAAGGTGGTGGATGCTGGTCCGTGACACCAACACAGTTGTGACTTGGGCTCAGTTTAAAGAGTCCTTCTTTGAGAAATACTTTCCACAGTGTGTCCGAGACCGCAAGGTGACTGAATTTGAATAGTTGAGGCAAGGTACCACGTCTGTTGCTGAATATGAATCGAAATTTACTGAACTTGCCAGATATGCACCACACATGATTGACACTGACTATAAGAAGGCCAGGAAATTCGAAGGCGGCCTTAATGTCGAAGTACTTGACAGAATTAATGTGTTGAAATTGCACAAGTATGTGGATGTTCTTGACCGGGCCATTATAGCTGAATCAAATATTGAAGCACTGAAACAAACTGAAACACCAGCGTCGGAATGGCGTGGTAAGAGACGAGGCCTTAAATTTAAGAAAGGCAGGAACAATCCGTTGAACAAAAAGCAGAATACAGGGTCAACGACTAGTTCTAGTCAAGGAAACCGTTCTATTCTGCCCTGCTCCTAATGTGGTAAGAATCATAAGGGAGTTTGTTATAAAATTTCTGGTGCTTGTTATAGGTGTGGCAAGGTGGGCCACATGGTTAAAGATTGCCTTTCCACTTCTCAGGGCCATAGTAAAGCTGCACCTAGCACAGCAGCATCAACTGTTGCACCAAAGCCTAACCCTAAAGCCACAGGAAAAGAGCCTATGAGGCAGGGCCGAGTGTTTGCACTCGTACCGGGAGATGTACAAAATACCGAGACCGTTTTGTCAGGTATACTCTCAATTTGTGCTCAAAATGTGTATGTTTTGATTGATTCGGGGTCTACACATTTATATGTATCGCATGCTTTTTCGCGAAAATTGAATAGACCACTAGAACCTATGAACTATCTATTAGTTGTATCTTCACCTATTGGAGGATCTATGACTTGTGCTTATATGTACCCTGCATGTGAAATTATTGTTGAGGATGTTCATTTGTTCATTGATTTATTGCCATTGAATATTGATCATTTTGATGTGATATTGGGGATGGACTGGTTAACAAAAATACCATGCTACTATTGATTGTGTAACAAAACAAGTTGTTTTCCATCCATCTGGACTGCCTGAATTTGTATTTAATGGAGTTGGAGTAGTACCTCCCCCATACCCGATTTCATCTATGAAAGCTTATGAATTGATTAGAAAGGGGTGTAAAGGGTATCTATGCTCTGTATTGAGTGTACCTACTGATGATAAAACTAATGTGAACAATATTCCTATAGTCAGAGAATTCCCAGGTGTTTTCCCAGATGATTTGCCAGGGGATTTGATTGCTAGGGACATTGAGTTCACCATTGATGTGATTCCGGGTACACAGCCTGTATTTAAAGCTCCATACAGAATGGCACCTACCGAATTGAAAGAACTGAAAGTTCAGCTGCAGGAACTGTTAGATAAGAAGTTCATCAGGCCCAGTACTTCACCATGGGGCGCGCCAGTCTTATTTGTGAAAAAGAAAGACGGCTCACTGAGACTTTGTATTGACTACCGTGAACTGAACAAGGTAACTGTGAAAAATAAATATCCATTACTGCGTATTGACGACTTATTTGATCAGTTACAGGGTGCTCAAGTGTTCTCTAAGATTGATCTCAGATCCGGATATCATCAGCTGAAAGTTAAACCAGAGGACATTGACAAAACTGCTTTTCAAACGAGGTATGGACATTACAAATTCCTAGTTATGCCTTTCAGAGTTACCAATGCACCTGCTGCATTTATGGACCTTATGAACAGAATTTTTAAACCATTCCTCAATGACTTTATTGTTGTATTTATAGACGACATTCTGATTTATTCTAAAAGTAGAGAAGAACATGAACATCATCTGAGACTTGCCTTACAGACCCTAAGAGAACAGAAACTGTATGCGAAATTGAGTAAATGTGAATTTTGGCTTGATCATGTTATGTTTTTGGGACATGTTATTAGTAGAGATAGCATTTCAGGTGACCCACAGAAAGTTGAAGCCATGGTAAATTGGCCTAGACCAACAAATGTTACAGAAGTCCGAAGCTTTTTGGGGTTAGCCGGGTATTACAGAAGATTTGTCAAAGACTTCTCCAAAATTGCCTTACCACTGACACAGTTGACTCAGAAGGGGATATCATTTGACTGGACTAACCAAAGAGAATCAACATTCCAAGAGTTAAAAACTCGACTTGTGACTGCACCGGTTCTTACCCTACCTTCAGGTACGGATGGTTTTACCATTTTTAGTGATGCTTCTTATAAGGGTTTGGGATGTGTTTTAATGCAGAATGGGAGAGTTATTGCCTATGCTTCCCGACAACTAAGACTGCATGAAAAGAACTCCCGACCCATGATTTAGAACTTGCTACAGTAGTGTTTGCACTGAAAATTTGGCGTCACTACCTTTATGGGGCGACGTGTGAAGTGTATACCGATCACAAGAGCTTGAAATACTTCTTTACACAGAAAGAACTGAACGTGAGGCAGCGGAGATGGTTAGAATTGATTAAGGACTACGACTTACAGATTTTGTACCACCCAGGGAAAGCTAACACCGTTGCCGATGCACTGAGTCAAAAATCGATTGGAAATTTAGTATGTTTACTCACCGGATAGAAAGAGTTGCCTTGTGACCTTGAGAAATCTAAAATTGAGATTGTTTTGTGAGAACAAGGTGGAGCAATAGCTGCTATTTCTGCTCAACCGACACTGATTGAAGAAATTAAAGAAAAACAGCAATAGGATGACTTCTTAAAGAAGATCATCGAAGAACGAGAATCCAAACCGAGGCTGGATTTCAAATTTGAGAATAATGTGCTGAAATTCCAGGGAAGATTGTGTGTATCGAGTGATTCCAAACTAAAAAGAAGAATTTTGCAAGAAGGCCACAATTCAAAACTGTCTATCCATCCAAGGAATACGAAAATGTACCAAGACTTGAAACTGAATTTCTGGTGGCCGGGAATGAAGAAAGAGATTGTCGACTTCGTATCGAAATATCCTCATTGCCAACAAGTTAAAGCCGAACATCAACGACCCGCAGGTTTACTGCAACCCTTACCGATACCGAAGTGGAAATGGAAACATATTACCATGGATTTCATTGTTGGCTTACCTCGCTCCAGTAAAGGTATGGATTCAATTTGGGTTATTGTTGATAGATTGACTAAATCTGCTCACTTCTTACCTGTCAAAACAATTTATAATGCGGACAAATTGGCTGTAATCTATATTGATGAGATTGTTAGATTGCATGGAGTGCCTGTGTCCATTGTTTCTGATAGGGACTCGAAGTTTACATCGAGATTTTGGCAAAGCCTACAGACAGCATTGGGTACTGAACTGAGACTGAGTAGTGCCTTCCATCCTCAAACAGATGGCCAGTTAGAAAGAACCATCCAAACTTTGGAGGATTTACTGAGAATGTGTGTTCTTGATTTCCAAGGAAATTGGGAGAGCCACCTACCTTTGGCTGAGTTTGCTTACAATAACAGCTTTCATTCGAGCATTGGTATGGCGTCTTTCGAGGCTTTGTATGGCAGAAAATGTAGATCTCCGATTTGCTGGGCAGAAGTTGGAGATAGGCCTTTGCTTGGGCTCGAGATTGTGTATGAAACTACAAAAAAAGTAAAACTGATCCAACAGAGACTGAAAACAGCACAGAGCCGACAGAAAAGTTATGCGGATGTCCGCAGACGAGACAGAGAATACGAAGTAGGTGATCATGTTTTTGTAAAAGTGACACCGATGAAAGGCTAGACTCGTTTTGGAGTCAAGGGTAAGCTAGCGCCGAGGTATGTCGGACCGTTTAAGATTATTGAGAAAATCAATCCGGTGGCGTATCAAGTAGCGCTTCCTCCTAAAATGGAGCATATGCATAATGTCTTCCATATTTCAATGTTGAGGGATTATCTTCGGGATCCCTTCTATGTGATTGAGCCTATTCGTGTAGTGCTAAGTGATGACTATACTTACGAAGAACGGCCTATCCAGATTGTGAACAGACGGATCAAGAAGTTAAGAAATAAAGAGATTCCGTTAGTGAAAGTTGACTGGCAAAACCATGGTGGCGTGTATGCCACTTGGGAAAGGGAAGACGATATGATCAAGAGATATCCTGAATTGTTCCCACTGAATCCTGTTTTCTTCCAGAACGAAGGTAATTTGAGTTTGGAGGACCAAACTCTTTATAAGGAGGGGCGACTGTGACAACCCTCACTACTGTTTACTAATAACACCCCTGATTAGTGCTAATCCATGATTAAGCATGTTAATTGACTGACTAACTGAATTACTGAACTGATCGGTTGAATGTGCTAGTTTAAATGCGTATCTATCTGTTGACTGTTAAATGATCTGTTCGTGTTTTATGCTTTAAACTGAAAATTGAAGGCCTTATCGGCGGCCGAATCTGAAATTGATTAGTGACTTGTGCTAATTAGGAATTATGTGATTTTATGGTATATTTATTTGAAAAGTGATTTGGAATGATTAAATTAGATTAAAATAAGCTAAATCACACAAGTCCAAGTATTTACCCATTTGCCATGCTTAGTGGACTTTCATGAGCCTTTTATTTGATTTATACATGTTAGCTTTAACATCAATTTCCTCAGCCATTTTGAAAGACAAAACCGACCAAGAGAGAAGAGAGGGAGAGAGTGAGAGAAATTGAGTTCCATTTTGTGAATTGCTCGGTGAATTAAAGAAATTGAAGGTTGATGTCATAGTTGAGCTTCCTACACTTAAAATTCAAGGTCTAAGGTAGAGAATCCACCTTCTTAAACTTGTCTTTAAGTTAGTTCTTGCTTGATTCTTGTTATATTGAAGATTGAAGTCAAAATTAGCTTAATGTGTTGAATTATAGCATAAATCATGCATGCAAGTTGCCATTCTTGAGTTTTGAGGATTTTTGTCCATGGAATTCCACATGCATGTTCATATATTGAGCTTAGTCCATGAATTCATCTTGTTTTTGAGGCAATTGAGCTCATTTGAGCATGTATTTGAGCTTTGAAGTTGTTCCAATTAATGCATGTTGCATGTACATCATGTTCATGAAAGTTAGTTTGAAATTGGATTTAATTGAACTACCTTTGGGCTTTGATTTCTCAAATTGATCTTTGAAACATGTTATACTATGAGTTTACAAGTGTTTTCCAGGAAATTAGCCCAAGAGGATCGAATTTGGTGCATTGAAACTTGGTTTTGAGCTTGAGGTTCAAATCTGGAATTTCTAGAATTTGGACTCACGCTCGAGCGGGGAAAGTGGCGCTCGAGCGTGAAATACGTGCTCCCAGCACTTTGCATTGTTTTACAGTCCGCTCGAGCGGGGATATGAACGCTCGAGCGGGTGTCTAGCGCCCATCGAGCGTGATTTTCACACATCCAGTACTTTTGCCATGTTTTGCAGTCCGCTCGAGCAGGGAACCTTTGTCTGCATGTCCGCTCGAGCGGGGAAAAGCACGTTCGAGCGGAACCCTGTTTTTCTGAAAATTCTAAAAATGTTTTTAAAGTGCATCTTTGCATCCTCATTCCATCCTAGGCATTCCTAGGCCTAGTTTAAAGCATCTTGATGAGGATATTGATGTAGAACCACACCGAGGCAAATTAGGGATTAAGTTATTATTTTTCCAACTGTGTAGCTTAGTGTGTGTTCATCCTGTAACTGTGTAGGGTTGGCATCCGAGGACGTGTACTAGCTTATCTGTAGCCCAGAACTCTGTAAGTAACAATGTTGTAAAGATATATTCAAAAATGATTATCTTCTGAACAATTGAACTGTATTGTTTTCTGAAATGATACTCTTACTGATTGAATGATGTCCTAATTGTGAACTATATTGTGGCATCCTTAGCAACCTATTGTTACTATACTGTAGTGCTACTGACACAGAGATCTCTATCGGTTCCCATGTTGGAACCACTACTGTTTACTGATATGATGGCCATCAACTGACTGTTCGGTCTGTTTAGACCTACTGTACTGTTTTGCTATTGGATGTACCACATATGACTGCTATGACTGAATAACTGATATACTGATTGAAATGACTATTTTCAATACTGAAAGGACATTCATTCTTAACCTCTTTACGCATTATGTTATTCACTGGGCTTTAGCTCACTGCTCATATATATATATAGGTGTACAGGCACCGGATTGTTGCTAGGAGCGTCGGGTTAACTCCTTTTTGGTCAAGCCAACCACTGTGCCTCACTGCGAGGTTCCAAGTCCTTCTAGCCAGGGCTTCTGGGGATGTTTTAGATTTCCTCTTTTTTTGTATCTGTTTTTGTAATACTGTATAGACTGACTGATATCGTACTGTACTGTTGTGTCAGGGATTTGGTTCTTGACCTGGTTATCTGTATATGACTGTATATATGTACATACTGTTTGGGTACTGAATGTGAATGTATTATGAAAAAATCTTTTTTGCATACAGACTGTCAGAGCTCATTGGACATCTTTTAATTACTGTTTTGGCTTTCGCTAGCCCCTGTACTCTGTATTACTGTTTCACTATTAAGCAGGCCTTCTGTAATCTCGAATTACTGGCCGGTTACGGTGCTAAACCCATAGGGGCGGGTTTGGGTCGTAACAGCACTCAACACTGAATTCTACCTCGAAAACGGATACCAACACCTGCAACTGATATGCACATTCCTGTACAGTTTCACTGTAAAGCACATACCAGTTAAGTGAGAGCCAAAACACCCCTGTGAGGGGGTAGGGTTTCCCTGTCCTGGTTTCGTCAGGAACTAGGGTTCACTATTCAAACAATGCGGTTTTATGCAATCCTTTATTCGGGTGAGCATCTTGTCGTAGTTTGGAACAGTCTCTACGGCTTTCGATATGCAACTAGGCCAAATGGTCAAAAAAGGGTACCTCAGCAAGACTACCTAATATACCTCTCGCACCTAACACCGAGAAGTGAAAGGAGGATCAAACGGTATAGTGGTAGTCCAAATCCAAGGGTTGTGTTACCATCGTGGTAGAGCCCGTGACCG
The DNA here is from genome assembly GCA_030407325.1 of Camellia japonica. NCBI lineage: Eukaryota > Viridiplantae > Streptophyta > Magnoliopsida > Ericales > Theaceae > Camellia > Camellia japonica. The sequence continues at coordinate 130,540,135 of JAPPVO010000013.1, read as the reverse complement.
GTCAGCCTTTTGGCAAGCCTTTTGGGCGAGCCTTCGGCAAACCGTCCAGGAATAGCAGATGGCAAACACAGTGACTTAAACGCACTGATGCAAATGCAATGCAAAGAAACATATAAGTGTTGATAAAAGTTCATATCATGAATTTCAAGTTAAGTTCTCTAATTTTCCCCAGTAGAGTTGCCAGAAACTGCAGCTCGACCTTTTTCTCGCCCTCTTTCGAAAGGCGAAATAAGCTATACAGTATCGGACTCCCGTGGTTCTAAATCTGATCTCACAAGTGTAATATGAAATAGATAAACACCAGAGAGTCCCAATCCGGCAAATCTTTTGGAAAATCGATTTTGAATCAAATTGTCAAAAATGAACTGCTTTACCAGATACAGAGTCGCCACCTAAATATTTTGAGAAATTTAGGAAACCCATGACCAGTGCCAAAGGCCACGTGTCTGTCATCACCAAGATTGTCTCGGCTCAAGAACTTAGGTACTAGAAGGGAAGGTCATGAATTGGGCACCTCGCCCGATCAAAGATCGGCCTCTACTTTCATGATGTGAATCTTATGTACATTATATGTTCTTGCTCCAGTTTATTAGGCTAGCATTACTATGTGATGCGCACACACACAAGTATAGACTAACTTGCAAGAATTGGAACACTTGATTCATGTTTGTTTTGCAAAATTATTTCAAAATATGTACTACTTGAAAAAGTGATCGCATATGAACATTACTCAAATTATTCCAATTCAAGGAACTAGCCGTCATCCACAGGCATTCAAGCAGTTATAGCAATTAAGCAATTACCCTCATGGCAGGCATGCTAAATATGGCAACAATCACACGCATGCGATTATGCTAAAGCGAGTAAAGGCTCACCTAGTACTCCAAGCCAAAAAAGAAATGAGTTAGAAAAATGTATGATCCTAACTTATGCAAGATGACTAATGCAATGCATACAATAATGCAACTAATAGGCTTGGCTATTAATATGGCATATGAATAAATTAAATAGCATGTGGTCTAAGCACGTATTCAAAGAATGTTTAAATTTACAATGCGGTTAGAATGATGAATCGAGCCTTGGTGCATGCAATACAAGTGGATGTAAGCATGAAGTATGCTAAACAAAACATGATGTCCCTAAACTAACCATCATAAGTAGTTAAATAAAAGGGAGAAAGACGTGGGGTTAAAAGACATACACATTATTACATTGCGTTGTCACGGAAGAGAATCCGAATGAATAAACTAGCTAACTAATTACAACTAAGCTAAGCCAAGCTAATTATTACAAAACAAATGAATAAATAGCTAAACTACATAACTAATTATTACAAACTGAATTAATTTAACTATTCTAGCTAATTAAAGATTACAACATCACAACTAGCTAACCACTTTAACTAATTAAATAATTACAACACAACTGCAATTAAAAGAAGTAAGTAAGCTAAACAACTAAGTACTAAGCTAACTATTCTGCCTCGAGAAGCGAGGGATGTTCATGCGCATGCTCAGTTTCCACCTGAAAAGGCCACTATTTTGCTTCCGGAGAGCCTCTGTTGCACAAAGAACACATACACTGTTGCCCACTTCCAGAATAACTCTGCTTTGCTTGACAAACACGCTGTTAAATTTTGCATCAGTGGCGGCCAGCCAGTGATGAGGTTGCCGGCCACCAGTGATAGCCTGTCGGCCATCAAAGGTGGTCTGCCAGCCACCTACTAGCCATGGAAAGTGGCCTGCCGGCCACTGCTACCCAGTTCATCTTGCTGCAACAGAGGACAAACAGAGCATGCACAGGTAAGGCCTAGAACACCAAACTCATGAGGACTATTACACTATAAGCATGCAAAACAAAGCTCAAATGCAACTATCAACCAAAAAAAGTGCTAAACAAGCCTAATACAGTCCTAAAGCATGCTGATATTGAGCTAACAAAGGCTAGATTAATATGCTAAAACATAGCACAAACTAGGCTAGTGAGCAAGACACAAGGAGGGAAGGCTAACCCCTCCAAAATTGGACTTCAAAACATGATTTTGGCCACTAAAAAAGCTCTAAAAATCAATGTTTAAAAGCTCAAAAACAGATAATAAAAGGGTGGGAAACACAAGGGGAAAGACCTTCAAAGCAATGTACAAAGAAGAGTGAGCAATGTACAAAGAAGAGTGGAACACCCCTCAACCTTCAATGGCCTTAAAACCCAAGTTTCAGCCCAAAAAATAGAGAAGTTTTACAGCCCAAAAACACTTGGAAAAATGCAAGAAAAAGAGTAGAGAAAGCAAGCTAATAGACAAAGCCTTATACATTTTGAAGAGGAAATCAATTCCAAGCAACCAAACCAAGTAAACAACACCTTCAAGAGCTTCAACAAGGCTCTAGGATATCTCAGCTCAACTATGGAGAGATTTTGTTAAGGGTGTATAGGCGAAGGTTAAGGATTTGTAGGCAAAAGTGTAGGGATTTGCTAGAGAGAGAGAATTGCCGAGAGAGAGAGAGAGAGAGGAGAGAGAGAGAGAGAGAGAGAGAAATTTTGTTCTAAAATGTTTCCAACCTTAAAAAATGAGAGAGGCCTTCTATATATAGAAAACATGAATTCTCCTCAAGAATATCCAGCCCTACACGTGGGTGAAGATGCATGCATCTGTGCAAACAGCTAGCACAGCTATCACAAAATATTTGCAAAAGAAATTGGTGGCTGGCCGACCATCACTGGTCACCGACAGACCACATCAGTGACCGGCAACCAAAAGGTGATGGCCGGCAGCCCAAAAAGGTGGTTGGCAGGCCACCAAGGGTTGCAGGCTCGAAGAACCAAGGTTCGGTCCAAGAATAAGGCAACAAGAGTGCAGGGTTTGAAAGGCTCAAAGCTGTGGCATTCTGCTGAGGACTTTGAGCACTTGACGAGCATATAGACTCATCATTGGATGTGCATGCGATGATGTCCAAATCGTAAAGGCCGTAAAAAATGGGGTGTCTATACCTCTCTTCCTTATGCTTGTTTCCGAGCTAAATTCCTCCATGTCTTTAGCTTACTCTTTTAGCTACTTTTCCTTTAAATCTAGCATTGTTTTAGTGTAAATTAAGACTGTTTTTAAGAGTTAGTGGTTTAGGTCTTAGCCACCAACCTATTTGAGTTGATAGTATTTATTTCTTACTTTCCATACTTGTGTTCACCTCTAGCATCTCTGCAACCTCCCTCTGTTCATGGCTTTTTCGCTTTGTTTTGAGAGTTGCTTCAAAAGGAGTGTTGTTTAAGCTTGAATGATGATATTGTGCTTAATGGTTTAATCCCTTTGGGGGTTCATTACCAATGGCATGATCTCCCTCTCATGCCTAAAACAACATTTGGTTTGGTACTTCCCTCCTTTAGTGGACTTAAAGCTCATTATTAAACTTAATTGACTAATGAATGGAAGGTAATTTAAAAAGGGGTAATCAATGGTTTAAAAATGGAACAAGATAATAAAATGGTTTGGGTTCAATTGGACGTTAATTGAACCCATTGAGTCTTGAGTTGTTTCAAGAATTAATGTCATCCCTTTCCCTTGATCAATCCATGATAGGGATGAGGTTTTGAGAGTATTTTATTGTGCATTTATCGAAATTGTATCCCTTGGTTCATAAGTCATCACGCAATGAAATTGCGTCGATTGATGGCTTATGAATCGAGCCTACCTCTCCTTTGAGTTGTTTGATGATAAGGAGAGGTGACATGGACAAACATCTCTTGAGAATGCTCTGTTTATGCTCTGTTGCAACAAGAAAAACCAACATTAGTGGCCGACAGACCACTTTTACTGGGCGGCAGGCCACTACTTCTAGGTTGCCGACCACTTTTTTCAGCCAGGTAGTGTCACTTTTCCAGCAGAGCAGAACAGAGCAGAGGCTGAGGTGGAAAAATAGTACAATTTTCTAATTGTGCAACAGAGGCATTCCGGTAGCAAAACGAAGAGCATTGTTGGGTGGAAATCCACATCCATACATGAGCCATCCCTCGATTCTCAGGATCCATTAAAATGATGTTGTAGTATTAGTATGTTGTACTTAGAGTAGCGAACTTGTAACTAATTAGTTAAATTAGTTAGAATAATTGGTTAGTTGTGTTGTACTTAATTAATTAGCCAAAGTAGTTAGTTAATTTGTGGTGTTGTAATAATTCGCTAGTATAATTAATTTATTTCATTTGGGTTTGTAATAGATTAGTTAATTCGTAGTAATTAGCTAGGGCATTTATTCGGACCCTCCTGTGGGAGAGCAAATAAGTAATAATGCGTGTATGTCTTCTAACCCCACGTCTTTCTCCCTTTTATTTACTTGCTTATAATGGGTAGTTTCGAACATCATGTTTCTTTTAGCATTTTCCATGTTTGCATCCACTTATCTTGCATGCATCGAGGCTCGGTTCATCATTCTAACAAGCTTTGTCGTTTATTACTTTGTTGAATACGTGTTTAAACTGTATGCTTTCAAATTGATTATTCACATGTCAGAATTAGTAGCCGAACCTATTAATTGCATCATTGCATGTGTTGCATTAGTATGTTGCACTAGTTAGGGGCATGCATGTTTTCTAACTCTTTTGTTTCTTTTGGCTTGCCTTGGAGTACGAGGTGAGCATTTTTTGTGCTTTAGCATATCGCATGCGTGTGATTGTTGCCGTGTCTAGCATGCTTGCCATGAAGCTAAGTGCTTAATTGCTATATCTGCTTGAATGCCTGTGGATAGAGGCTAATTGCTTAAACTGGAATAATTTGATGAATGTGCATATTTGCTCACTTTTTCAAGTGGTACATATTCAAACACTTTTCAAAAAACAAACATAAATCAAATGCTCTAATTTTTGCAAATTTGTCTATACTTGTGTGCATCACATAGTAAGATTAGCTTAATAATTGGAACAAGAGCATACAATGTAAATAAGAATCGCATCATGATTAGTAGAGGCAGATCTTTGAATCGGCGAGTGGGGTGCTCAATTCATGACCTTCTCCTCTCGTACCTAAGTTCCCGAGTCGAGACACTTTCGTGATGACGAACACGTGGCCTTTGGCACGAGTCATGGGTTTCCTAAATTTCTCAAACAAAATTTAGGTGGCGACTATGTATTTGCAAAGCAGTCCATTTTTGGCATTTTGATTCAAAATCGATTTTCCAAAAGACTTGCCGAATTTGGACTCATTTATGTTTATCTATTTCACATTGCACTTGTAGAATCAGATTCAGAACCATGGGAGTCTAAACTATAGGGCTAGTCATATCCGAAAAGAGCATGAAAAGTCGAGCTACAGTTTCTAGTGACTCTGCTGAGGAAATTAGAGAACTTGACTCAAACTTCATGATGTGATATTTTATCTACACTTATATATTCTTTGCATTGTATTTGCATTGGTGCGCATAAGTCACTGTATTTGCCATCTGCTATTCTTGGATGATTTGCCGGAGGCTTGCCCAAAAGCTTGCCAAAAGGCTGACCGGTTGTGGGCTCTGCCATGAAGGGAACACAACCCTTGGATCTGGACTACCGCTGTACTGTTTGATCCTCCTTTTACTTCTCAGTGTTAGGTGTGAGAGGTATATTAGGTAGTCTTGTTGAGGTACCCCTTTGACCATTTGGCCTAGTTACATATAAAAAAGCCATAGAGACTGTTCCAAACTAGGACATGATGCTTACCCGAATGCAAGATTGCGTGAAACCACTTGTCTAAAATAGTGAATCCTAGTTCACGACAAAAACTAGGACAGGGTAACCCTTTCCCCTCCATAGGGGTGTTTTGGTTCTCTCTTAATAGGTATGTGCTTTACAGTGAAACTGTGAAGGAATGTGCATATCAGTGGTACAGTTGGTATCTGTTTTGAGCAGAATTCAGTGTGGAGTACAGTTCTACAACTTTGATCATGTTTGTGTACATCTTAGTTGAGGTGTTGTGTGGCTTCTGATTGCTGCTCTTTTGCTTTATTTCTTTTGCTAGGTAGTTTAAAACCATAGCTTCAGAAAGTTCGGATATCCCCCAAGTACTCTGGACCCGAGTCGGAAGACTGTGCAAGGCCGGGGATCTTGTTCGGGGACAACCTGTGTTTACCTCACTGCCACCGGTTACAAGGCAAAGGAGAATCAGACAGAGTTCACTAGTTCAATTCTTACAACAATCACCTCTTAGCTCACCTGTGTTCAGTCTGGCCCAAGAGCAGTCAGCTACTTCTAGTTCAACTCAAGAAAGGTCACCCATTCCAATCGCACAGTATCCCTCAGCCAATATGGAAGACTTAAATACTCCAGTTGCAGCAAATAGTGGAGGCATTACAGCAAGATGCGACCCGTCAAGCTGAGGTTATAGCTTGTTAGGCCGAGGTGATAACTAGGCCACAACAACAACAACCACAGCCGACTGCGGCCTTTGTATCCCATGCACCCACCGCAGCTATCCCTGTGCCTGGTGCCACAGCTAATACTGCCAATGTTCAAGAAAACCAGGGCAACCCAACAGAGCCAATCCTAGCATAAGCCTCCAAAGCCTGAGTTTATCAGATCGATGCTCTGTTCGAGTTCGAGGTTGATCCAACCGCGCTCAACGTCAATAAACTGGAAAAGTTGTTCAAGAGAGCGCAAGGGGTCAACTCGATCCTAGACATAGAGGATGGCTACACCAATTCTACAGTTACATTACCAGATCAGTTTAAGATGCCGTACATTGATCGTTTTGACGGCTTTGGGGATCTAATGGTCCACTTGCAGTTGTTTTCTGATATCTTGTGGCCGATGGGCTTAACTAGACCACAGAAGCTGTCTGTTTTTGGTCGTACCATGTCGAGTATAACGGCCATTTGGTGTGCTAAGTTAAAAGATCTTGTCAAACAGAATTGGGAGGAGATGGTCGAGGCCTTCATTGCTCAATACTCGTACAATACTTAAATCGAGGTCACAACTCGTGATCTTGAGGCAACACGCCAAGAGCTGAAGGAGGGTTTCTCTGAGTTTGTGACAAGATGGAGGGCTAAAGCCTCGATGCTGACCACGAGGCCTTCCGAAAAGGACCAAATCAGAATGGTCGTCCAGAATCTGCATGTCAAGTTGTTGTAGAAGATGCTTGTCCTACCTCTATTTACATTCACAGAGCTCCATGAAATGGGGATGCAAATTGAGGATGCTATGAAATAGGGGCTTATCACAGATGAGAAGGAGCCGGCAAAGAGGTTGTTTGTTCGCTGCTCTAATGCTACCAGTGGTAGCACAGCTGCGAGGCCATCAGATGTAAGTGTTGTCACCATAACCAAGACTACTGACCCCTTCGCCAACACAGGCTCACAAACATCATCTAACCCTACCCAACCCCATAGGACTTTTAACCAACTGTAAATGACTCTCTCTCAAGCCATGAAGGTGCTGGTCAAGAAAGGTCACCTAAAACCCTTAGAACCTCGCCTACTTCCTAATCCTCTTCCACCCAAACACAACCCCACAAAAATACTGTGCGTTTAACCAATAGCATCGTCATGACACCGACCAGTGCTTCTGATTGCATCATGAGATTCAGGATCTCATTGACAACAAGGTGATCGCTCCGCCTCAGAAACCGAACGTAACTGCAAATCCACTCCTAGCCCATAATCAAGTCCCTCCACCTCGAAATCTTAACCTAATCCATACACCAACCACCTCTTATGACCCCAGCATATACATTACCCTTTCCCACCTTTCAAAACTGGCGCTATTCATCCTTGAGGGCACGACCTATGCATGATGGACACATTTGACCTACAGCCTGAGCTTTCTAGATCAGTGGTGACAACACCCGTTGTAGAAGAGGTTCTGACCACGGAGGAAGGTACTAGTCTATTGCTGGAGTGTCCTAGGGACTTAGCTGAAAGGGTGTATGACCCGAGTTGTTATATCGTACTGACTAGTCAGACCAAGCCTGAACTGGTGCTACCAAGCTCGGCAAACGTCAATGTGGTCAAGGAAGATGGCTCGGGCCAAGGGTTAGATGATTTGGAAGACCTCGAAGAGGATTTGGGCAACTTGCAATTCTTTGATGAGCATGATCAAGAAGATGTGCATATTGGGTGGTTCAACTTGCATGGATCGACTGATAACACTGGATGGCTGAGTGATGAGCCAAATAAAGAAGAAGAAACTAGAATGAAACCAGAAGGAAATGAAGCAGAGATAGTTGTAGTAGCTGGAAGGGCTGATGAGACAGGAAAGCTGCTGAAGAGTGCTAGTGCGGAAAACCCAGCCCAAGAAGTGGGCGTTGTGAACACTGTAGATACTGAATAGGAAGCTGCACTGAGGCAGTTTGAATGAGAAAGAATTGAAGACAGCCGCGATATTGAAATCAAGGTTTTAAAAACCGGACCGGTGAACGAATCGGAAAAATGATCGGGTGGAACCGGATCGAACCGTGACGTCATAATTATGTCATAAATAATTTTTTTAAAAATATAAATTAATAATTTAAATATTAAATTTTCAATTTTTTTAAAAAAAATTCTTAAATATTTTTAATGATGTTTTTCTATACTTAAAAAAAAAATACCTGAATATAAGCCATAACACTTCACATACTAACAACAAATAAAATTAAAGATGAAAATTTAGCCATTAAAAACAAAAATCATAGTAATAAAAATTATGAAAGCATCCAACTAAAGCAATCCATAAAACATAAGTCACTAAGAAGACAAAACTAAGTCCAAAGTTTACAGACATAAAACATAAATCTCAAGCAACAAATGTGAAAATATGTTTACCGCATGACATCATTCTTAAAAATAAAAAAAATATATAAAAGAAAAAAATTCAACACAACACAACATAACATCACAAACAATCTTTGATTTTTGCCTAAATATCCTAGGGACGATAATTTAGCCAACAATCATCATCATTTTCATTCGCATTTGCACTAGAGCTCGGATTGTTTGATCTATTATCAATGTTCATGTCACCAAAAGATCCCAAGTCGATATCATCTCCAAGAAGTTCTACCTCCATATCATCCTCAACATCATCTACAATAGTTAAAATAAAATCATTAAACTATCATTTTGATAATGATAGATAAAAAAAAAATTGTTGCATAATGATGAAGCATTATTTTCTAACCATCTCGTAGACCATGACATTGCTTCTTATATCGTGGAGGCTCATCTTCTTCATAAAGCATTTTTTCGAGCTCATCATAATCAAGCAATGGAGGCTCCTCTTGTTCTAGTCTTTCTTCTTCAATAATCCAAAACTCGGTTTTGTTAATGCTTTCAATGTCAATGGGATCATAATTCCTTGTTTTGTAATACTTCCTATATTGATTCAATTGTAAGACTAAATAAACGAATAAAATAAAGAATCCATTAGTTACTATATGAGAAAGATTAATTTACCTATTCTTCAATCGCAAGTTGTAATGAACATACACAAGATCATTAAGCCTATGATGTTCTAGTCTATTCCGCTTCTTTGTATGTATGCGTTCAAAGACGCTCCAATTCCTTTCACACCCAGAAGAGCTGCTAGTTTGACTAAGAATTCGAATGGCTAACTTTTGCAAATTTGGAGCACTGTGTCCAAACATCTTCCACCATTCATCTTATTATCAAGAAAGAAAGAAAGATATTATAAAAAATAAAAAATAAAAAGAAACAAGAAATAGATAAATGAGATAAAATATTCCAATCAAAAGCATATAATAATGATAATTACTATTAAAAAAAGAGAGAGAGATTACCAGGTTGTGTTTTCTTTGATGTAGTAATGGCAAGCTCTCTTCCAAAACTGTCTTGTCGATCTCGAAACAATCTAAGTTCATTCATGAGCTTCGTTTTACTTGATGTGGCTTTAGTTTCAATCACATCAAGTACACTATTCATAACCTCTGGCTTTTTGCAAAATGAAGCTTGATCATATTGAAAAGCTGGGTTCAACCAATAAGCAGCCGTATGTATATTCTTCCGCAATTGATTATCCCAACAAGTTTTAATGATTGTTGTGTAAGGCCTATACAACCTCTTATTTCTCTTGAAAATATCTTTAATACCTTTGATTGCCCTATACATGCCTTCATAAACATATCCCATGGACAGTTTCTCATCTCCATCAACAATACGCAAGAGACGCATAAGTGGCTCAACAATCTTAACAGTGATGAAGCAATCCTTCCAAAATTGTTTATCTAAAATGATATCAATGGCATCCTTTCCTTTCTTCTTTTTGGCAAATCTTGAACTTGCAAACTCCTTACTTGTCACCAAAGCTTGCAAATCATGCATATGCTCATGAATACTATGCAATGCAAGAAAAGTAGTGGCAAAGCGCGTTGCTTTAGGCGCACAATTTCAGTCCAACTCTTCTTCTTTCTCAATCGAGCTAACAACCATGAACGGTTGTATATGTACCTTGTCACCGTTGATGCCTTAATAGCAAGCTCATGCACATGATTCATCTTGGAAATTTCACTTAAGATTAAGTTCAAGCAATGAGCTGCACATGGAGACCAATTTATAGATTTGTAAGTAGCATTTACAAGTCCTCCAGCAGCTTTATAATTTGCTCCATTATCTGTCACCATATGAACAACATTCGACACTCCTACCCACTCAATAACCTCTAGAAACAATTTAGAAAGAAGAGTAGCATCTTTGACAGCATCAGAGGCATCAATTGATTTCACAAAAGCAATTCCCATAGGGCTATAGACAAGAAAATTTATTAGATTTCTTTGTCTACCATCAGTCCAACCATCACCCATAATAGTACATCCACAAGCAGCCCACGAACTCTTCAAAGTGTCAATATACAATTGAAGCTCTTTTTTTGAGTCTCTCAATAAATGAACTCGAAGTTGATGGTACGTAGACCTTATATCCTGGACCAATGGCAATTGCGGCATCAAACATGGGCTGAAAATAAATGGAGCTCACAACATTGATTGGAATACAAGTATCATAAAAGAATTTGCCAACAATCATATGTGCTCTATGTATGGCTTCTTTAGTTTGGAGGGCACTTTTGATAGTTGGTTGAGAACTCGGAGTGGTCCTTGGTGCAAAATAATCACCGATTTTTGTTGGTTCATGTCTCTTCCCCTTCCCTTTCTGTGTCATTGGTGCTCTACTCTTATTCCCACTTCCAGCTCATTCATTAATTGAAATGCCCTTATTGTTCCGAGGAATTGTTCCTACAACCTCATCAGCCTCATCATCAACATTAACATAAACATCATCACCCTCAAATTGAAAGCCACCTGGACCATAAGGATTTAATTGATCATAATTTTCTTCACTTTGCTTCTTCTTTTCATCAAATGCTTTCAAAGACTCATGCATTTGATATTGAATATCTGGGGGAACTTTTTTACATGGCCCAACCTCACCTGACTTCTTTGTAAGATGTTGCTTCATTCTATTAATCCCTCCACCTTTAATAGTTTTCCCACAATACATACATGAGTAAGTCTTCTTCCTATTGGCATCTCGTTCCTCGATAACATGTGCCCATGCAATATCAGATTTTCCCCTTGTGGCTTGAGTGGAATTAGCTGTTGAATTCTGGCCAGATGACATCTCTCACAACTATAAGGTAGAATAAGAACAAATGAAAAAAAGAAAAAAGCAAAAAAGTACTCCTATTCAAATTAATATTCCAGAAAGTAGGATTCATTACAATACAATACAATAATCATAATAAAAAAGTACTCATATTCTGGCCAAAGACTCAATTAAAAAAAGAAAAAAAAAAAAAAGACAGATTCAATACAATAATTAAATTAAGTGTAGTTCAAAATTTGAAAGTTAATTTTCTTCTAACTATTAGATGCATGCAGTAAAATAGGTCATAAGAAAAGGAAAATAATCATAATTATTCATGGGTATCCAAAGCAAGAAAAAGGAAATCAAACAATTAATTTAGTATATCATGTGACAAAATTTTTCATTCTATTCTATCTATAGCAACAACAGCAGTAGCAGGACAAATAATTTTGCGTTCTATCTACAGCAACAATTAATTTAGTATATCAAGTGACAATATATGATTTTTTCATATAATGCTAAACAAGAAGGAGATCAAATAGACCCAAATTAGTAAAGGAATTTTTTTTTTCTTCGTAATTTTTTGTGAGAATCCAATGATGATCCTCCAAGCTCTACTTCATATTGGTATCTAGGTAAAATTTTCCTCCTCTACTAACAAAAATAGCTTACTAATTTTGGACAAGCCAAATACAATATATATTTTATTTTATTTCTTTTTGACATTCGAATCGAAAGGTGAACAGGTATTGTCATAAACAAAACTAGTATTGAAGAAGTAGTCGTTTGACATTGGGAAATTAGTGCACCATTTCAATTCAAAATATGTTTTCTATTTATCTATCTATAAAGGGAAAAAAAATTCTGAAGAAAAAAACAGAAATAGAAGAATAAAAAATCTCTATATATTTTTCATTCTGTAGAAAAAAATAGAGGAAAAGGAAAATCGAAAACAGAGCCGTTGTAAGTAGACCCAATTTTTTTGAAAAACAAAGAAGGAGATCAAAGATTCATCAAAATAATACCTGGAGGCTGCTGGTAGCTGAGATTCTTAGCAGCAGTGGTGGTGAATCAATGTGTAAAGTTGAGTTGAGAACTTGATTTGATTCGTTAATGGCGAAAAAAAAACAGAGAGAGATAGATCGGATGCTCTAACAGAGGGAAGAGACCTGTGTGAAGAAGCCCTAGATGGTTGCTCTGAAGATAAGCAACAAAATAAGAAAAATAGATCTGAATTTATATATATATATATCAGAGAACTGCCTCGGTTCAATTAACCCGGTACTGGTTCGACCAGTTCACCGATTAAACCACCGGTTTCACCAGTTCTATATAAATACACCGGTTTTTATATTTGACCGGTTTAAGAGGGCCAATCGGACCGGAACCTCACCCGGTCACCGGTTCAACCGGTTGAACCGGCCTGTCCAGTCCGGGTTTCAAAACCTTGAATGAAATTTCACGGCACCCTGTGGAGGACATCTATGATGTGAAGATGATACAAGCAGAGCTGGACAATTATTTGTCAGTCGCTGAGGAGGGCAAATGGTGGGACGATAACGATCTGCATCTAGCCCATACTGACGAAGACTAGGGTGACTGTGCCTCGGATATTACATGGTATGCTGAGGAGATAGACCATCTGACAAGAAATGGGCTGTATTTTAAGCCGCCGTACCTGGATCAAGCAGAGGCGTCTGGAAAGACAAAGATGCCGAGAAACAGAAGGAAAAACAACTAGAAGAAGAGGCAGTATTGAAACAGCTCAAGAAAATCCAAGCTGACATCTCCATTTGGGGTCTTCTCATGGCCTCACGAGTGCACCGACAAGTAGTATTGTCGGCAATGGACAAGGCTAAATTGTCCATTCACACCACGCCCGAGCAGCTTATGGGTTTGGTTTTTCCAGGTGGAGCGAGGCCAACGCTCACTTTTTCAGACAAAGAGCTGTGGCTGGAAGGCTCGGCCTACAACAAAACATTGTATATATCTATGGAATACAGGGAGAAATAGGTTCCGGTGGTGTTGATAGATACCGATTCGGCCATTAATGTGTGTCCTTCCTGTACCGCCTACGCAATTGGCCTCAAACCGGTGGACTTTGTTCCTATAACCTAGGTAATACGAGCATATGATAACTCAAGCAGAGAAGTCATGGGCATAGTGCAAGTGAGAGTCCAGGTGGGCCCAGCTGAGAAAAAGATCGAGTTTCACCTCTTGGATGTTCCGGCTACCTTTAATTTGTTGTTAGGGAGGCCTTGGTTGCACCATGTGAAGGCTATCTCCTTCACTCTCCATCAGATGTTGAAATACCCTCATAAGGGAGGAGTGGCAATTGTTTTGGGGAATTCATCTATCCATCCACCTCCGGAGGTGACTACGCCAGTGTTAGAGATCAACCATGGTGAGGAGTATATGTTCCTTTCGGGATTTACTATGGCTAAAGCCCAGATAGTGCAAGCAATTCTGGCCGCAGACGAGGGCATGTACATCAGTGCCCAGTCTATCTATTTTACGAACAAACTGCGGCACGTTCCAGGAATGGGACTTGGAAATAGTGATCGCAAAGGTGTTGTAGCACTGGCGGAGGTGCCACACAACTCGCATGCTTTTGGATTGGGTTATGTGCCCACCAGAGAAGACTGGATCAGAAAGGGGGAAGAAATAAAAGGCAAAGCCAAGGCCAAGCAAGCCAAAAAATACTATGAACTTATCCACAGGCCAATCCGAGGGACATTAAATGGTCGTTTTGTTCAGAAATAAGAGGATTTCCCTTTTTGTGGCTTCCCTGAGCCTTGGGTAAATGCCTCAAAGCAGCGCGTCCCTGGGTTTGAGATTTTCTTTGATCTGCAACTGCAAAACAATGATGATGAAGGGGTTGAACCAAGCATCAAAGCTGAACAGAGCACGAAAGGTGACTCAGATGACAGCGAGCCTAGAGTAGGGGCAGCACTGGTTAGTCTCCTAACAGATCCTGCGGTTGACCTAGAGAACTTGGGGGATAACTTTACTGTCTCCATGATCGGGGAAGAACCGGGTGTGAACCCAACTGGTGGCATTTTGGATGCATCAAAGGCACCACATCTTACTTGGCAGCTGGGGAAAGGCTATCTTTCTAGTTCTAAATCGGGTAATGAGCCAGAATCTGATTCCACTGATTCTGTGGGGTCGGGATCAGATTCAAGTTCTTCTAAGTTTGAGTCTGGTATTTTGGGGGTGGTAACCCAGATACCAAAGTCCTGGTAACCCAAATACCAAAGTCCTATCTAGGTCTTCATTCAGTTTTTCCTTTGAGTTTGTAACCAAAGATCTAGACCTTTTGAATGAAAACTCTGCAGATTCTGTGTACTTTTCTGTACAGCTAGTTTATTGCATTGACTAAGATTTTCAAAATTTTAATGAAAACGAAGAGGAAGAAATTCCTCTGGCTTTGAAAAACTTGGTTAATCAAGAGGAGGAGAGGTTTGCTAAACCATGTATTGATGAAATCATTACCGTTAATGTGGGTACTGAGAAGGATCCGTGCCTAGTCCAGATCGGGTCCACGTTGTCTTCGGAGAAGCGCAAGCGTTTAATCGCTTTATTAAAAGATTTCAAATATGTTTTCGCGTAGTCCTACAAAGACATGCTTGGAATTGATCTTGAGATTGTATAACACCAGATCCCTCTTGATCCTGAGGCCCGACAGTCAAATAGAAATTGCGTGGAATTCGTCTGGATTGGGCGTTGAAAATCAAGGAAGAGGTCACCAAGCAAATTGAGGCAGGTTTCTTGTTAGTATCTGAGTACCCGACTTGGTTGGCCAACATCGTCCCAGTGCCGAAGAAGGATGGTAGAATTTGAGTGTGCGTAGACTTTCGGGACTTGAACAGAGCCAGTCCGAAGGACGACTTCCCACTGCCGCACATTAATGAATTAGTGGATTTCACTGCTGGTCATGCCTTGCTCTCATTTATGGATGGGTTTTTCGGGTACAACCAGATTTTGATGACACCCGAGGACAGAGAAAAGACCGCATTCACTACTCCATGAAATGCTGGAACTATCTATTAGAGGGCTGCAACCACCATTCTGCATGACATGATCCACAAAGAGGTTGAGGTGTACGTAGATGACATGATTGTCAAGTCTAAAGAACGAGAGGGCTACTACACTGCACTAGAGAAATTCTTTCAATGGATTAGGGAATACAGATTGAGGTTAAACCCATAGAAGTGCACCTTTGGGGTAACGGTAGAGAAAATATTGGGATTTCTGATCACACAGAGGGGAATTGAAGTAGATCCTTCCAAAATCAAGGCCATCTTAGAGATGCCACAACCAAAAATTGAAAAGGAGGTGCGTGGCTTTTTGGGGAAAGTGCAATTTATAAGACGGTTTATTTCCAAATTAACCTTGACTTGTGAACCACTATTTGGTCTCCTGAAAGAGAGGAAGAAATTCTGATGGGATGATCGCTGTCAGTTTGCCTTTGAACAAGTAGTACTTCTAGAATCCAACTGTGTTGTCACCACCGGAGCCGGGAAAGCCTCCGATTCTGTACTTGTCAGTGACATATACGACCATGGGGTGCATGCTCGCTCAGGAATCTAAAGATAGAGTGGAGAAGGCCATCTATTATTTGAGTAAGAAGATGCTAGACTATGAGACCCGGTACACTGCTTTGGAGAAAGCTTGCCTAGCCTTGGTATGGGCTACCAAGAAGTTGAGGCACTACTTGTTAACTCACTCTGTAATCCTGGTTTCGAGATTAGATCTCATCAAATATTTCTTTGAGAAACCGGCGCTTACGGGTAGGCTAGCCCGTTGGTTGCTTCTCTTATTCGAATTTGATCTCAAATATGTCACCCATAAGTCGGTCAAGGGAAGAGCTGTAGCGGAGTTCCTAGCAGACCACCCGGTAGAAGGAGATGAGGCAGTGGAATACTTGTTCCCAGATAAAGATATTTTGCATGTGGGAGAGGAAACATAGACGATGTACTTTGACAGAGCGTCTAATTAGTACGGTTATGGGATTGGTGTGTTGTTGATAGCACTCGACAACTCCCATATACCTTTAGCTTTTAAATTCCAGTTCAAAGTGTCTAACAACGAAGCAGAATATGAAGCGTGTATTGCTGGTTTGGAAGCTGCCCTAGAACTAGGGGCAATAAAGTTGGACGTTATCGGGGACTAGAGAGTCAAAGAAGAGAAAATGAAGGTTTAACATCAAACCCTAGATATTCTGATTCCTAGGTTCGAAAAACTGACTTTTACACATCTATTGAGAGAGAACAACCGGTTCGCTGATGTTTTAGCAACTCTATCTTCTATGGTAGACATCCCACTTGGGGTTCAGATGTGTCTGATTATCATCGAACAGAAATACACGCCGGCTTATGAAACCATTGCCACGATAGATGAAGAGCCAGATAAAAACCCTGGTATTACAATATTTGGAACTTTCTAGAAAAGGAGACGTATCCACCAGGGGAAAATGCCAAAGACAAACGGGGAATACGACATCTGGTTGTCCAATTTATCATTTGCGAGGGCAAGCTATATAAAAGAGGCCATTTGGGAATGCATAAACTGTGTGAAGGAAGTGGAATCAAAACACCTTATGGAGGCTATCCACAACGGAGAATGTGGGGCACATATGAACAATGTGATGCTAGTCTGCAAGATCCTCAAGCAAGGCTATTACTGGTCCATCATGGAAGAGGATTGGTTTGGTTTGGTACGGCGATGCCACAAATGTCAAATCCATGCCAATCCCATGCATATCCCGCCGTCGAAGTTGTACAACATGACTTTGCCATGGCCTTTCTTAGTCTGGGGAATCGACGTTATCGGTGCAGTCTCACCAAAAAGGTCGAATAGACATGAGTATATCCTGGTGGTGATTGATTATTTTACAAAGTAGGTGGAAGCTCAGTCCTATGCCGTGTTGAAAGCATCGCATGTGGCTAAGTTTATCAGAAACAACATCATATGTCGGTACAAAGTTCTTAATGAAATCATCTCAGATAACGGCTCGCACTTCAAGAAAGAGGTGGTGAATCTGCTTGAGAAATACAATGTGGCTTTTCACAAGTCATCAACATATAGACCACAAACTAATGGAGCAATTGAGGCCGCTAATAAGAATATCAAGAATATCTTGCGAAAGATGATGGAAACATACAGGGACTGGCCAGATAAACTACTGTTTGCACTTTGGGGCTATCGGACGTCCATCTGAACATCCACAGGGCAGCCCCCTATTATCTCGTCTATGGAATGGAAGCTGTTTTGCCAATCAAAATTGAAGTCTCGTCGCTGCGAGTTATGGCTAAGTGTCAGATAGCGGAGGCGGATTGGCAACAGAACAGGTTTGAAGAGTTAATGTTGTTCAATAAAAGGAGGCTAAAGGCATTGTATCATGTTCAGGGCTACCAGTGCAAAATTGCTTGGGCTTTTAACAAGAAGGTTAAGTCCAGGAATCTCAAAGAAGGAGATATGGTAGTGAAAGACAATCGAGCTCCCATCTATGACCCTAGGGGCAAGTTGTAGACACCCCATTTTTGACCGTCCTCAAGACTTGGACGTCACTGATTGAACACTCAGTGATCACCCTTGTTCGTGTTCGTTTTGAGTTCCCGGAGGCCTCGGCTGCGCGCCTTGCCTCAGGATCTCTTAACTCGTTCGTTTAGTGTTTGGTTTTACACCAAACACTTGTGTTTTTGCCTTCGAAGGCAGGGAATGGCTTGTTGGTCATCCCCACACTCCACCGGCCCTCTATTTACATCACCGGCCATTCCTTGTTGCTACCGGCCGTGGTTGCTTGGTATCAATGGCCGGTCGGCACTCTCTGTGGCCGGCCGGCACTTTATTTGGCCGGTGACCTATTTGGCCGGCCGGTGACCCTTCTGCACCCCTTCAGGCTTGGTGCATGCCAGCTGTGCCAGCTGGAATACACCAACACCACTCCCTATGCACGGGGATGGCTGTTTTGAGCCCTTGACCGCTTTTTCCTTCTAGAAGGATGACCCCTTTGGCCAAGCTTCTTGGGGAAGCTTGGCCAGCTGTCCCAGCTTCTTCAAGAAGCCATGGACCATTTGCACCCTTTGCCCCTTTTCAATTAGCTTCCTTGAGAAGCTTAGAGCCTTTTCTTGGCTTATATAAGAGTCCTTCTTCCTCCTTTGTCTAGGGTTAGAGTTTTTGAAGAAGAAAACCAGAGATATACATATATACATCTGTCAAACATACTCTCTCTCTATATTTCCCTCTCTCTCCTCCTTTTGTGTGTGTTTTGTGGCCTAAAAGTGTAGTTTTACCTTAGTTTTGCACTAACACACACACTACCACACCTTACTTCGACTTTGAGGGACTTTGAGGGTTGTTTGTTGAGGTTTTGGACTGATTTTGGTCAGTAGAGGGTGGCTGGACCAACTGTTCTTCAAGGGTTCTTCAAGGGTAATCACTTTACTTTAGTTTTCCCAATCTTGCATTGGCTTTTGACCTATCTTTCTTTCTGTTTTAGACTTTGTGTATAACTGAAAAAAGCTTTGTATTTTCATGCTTAAGACATCTCATTGAGGTCATTTTGGCATTGGGGGTCGAACTCCCCCTCTTAGGCCTCTTTTGGCCTCTTTTGGTGCCTTTTCTTTAAGCCTTGTTGACTTTGTTGTATTGCTCTTTTCACCATTGAAATCCAGTGGATTTTCAGTGGTGAAGAAGATGGTTTGAGGTCTTGCATAGGGGAGGGACACCCCTCTCCCCTTTGTCTCTCTTTTATCCTTGTTTTTGGCTTAAAGGGCAACATGCATGCTTGACTGATTTTGGCCCTATTTCAGAGGTTTTTAGGTGTCTTTTGATCATAATATATCTCTATTTTTGGTCGGGTTTGTGGTCTTTTGCATGCATAATACCCTTGTTTTGTATCCCTCCCTTTTGCATAGAAATGCATCTTCTATTTAGGCTTCCATGCTTGCATGATTTAGCTTAGCTTGTTGAAGCTTTCGGTCATGACTTGTCATGCTTAAGGTCTGTTGGCCACTGTTTTGGTCATATTTGACATGCTTGATGTAGTTGCTTTGCATTTTGGCTTGTAGGCCTTGAGTATTTTGGCTTCTAGCATGCTTAACTTAGACTATCCTCATGATTTGGCATTATTTAAGATCATATTTCAGTCCATGTAAGGTGGTCTTATATTATCATTTGTGTCCCTTCCCATGCTTTAAGGTGTTGTAGTTTTGTGCCTTGAAATGGGCATTGTGCATGCTTGTATGTTTAAGACATTTTGGGGCTGCCATATCAGCCGGTTTTTTTTGGGTGTATTTTGCTGCATTGAACATCTGTTTTTGGTCGCTTAGTCCATGCCATGAGTGGTCATGATAATTGTAGTAGAATGCCCCTTGTTTGTGCCTTAGCTTTGGGCCCCTTTGGCTTGCATGTTGGCATGAGTGCTTGTTCACCATTTTAGACCCTTTTGGTCACTGTTTTGGGATGGACTGAGGTCTGCCCTTCATGGTTTAGCACCACCATTGCATGATCATGTTGCATTGTTTTGGTCCTCATGCTTACATTGTATCATACTTGCATGTTGGCATGGCATTTATCTAGTTGCATCTCATATACATTGTACCATACTTGGCACATTTAGAATGCACTAACTTAGTTTGCATGTTTAAGTTGCATTACATTTGGCATGTTTTGCATTTTAACCTCATGTTGTGCATTTGAGCCAAGTTTGTATATATGCATTGCATTGTTTGGTTTGGGGTGTCAAACCGGGCATGGGGATTGAGGAGTGTTTGTACTTCAAGTGATAAAACACGCCTCAACCCTCGGTCGCCAATCCCCTTGACTCCGACATGATAGGGTGTTGGTATTCATGTGTTTTGTTTGCATGCATTTTACATTGAATTGCAACCTTGGCCTCTTAGGCCATCATGCATCAAAATGCACAATTGATGGCCCGAGGATCGAGGGCCATGCTCCCTTGAGTCCACTACATGATAGGGAGTGTGACCATGCTTATATTTGCTTGAAATTCCATGCCATACACTGTCTGTCCTTTGTTGCTGTCAAAAACCAGATTCTACAGGGAGTTTTGGCCGGTCGGCTGAATACAGTGCCGACCGGCCATTTATTTTGGCCGATAATATTAAAAGGTGGCCGGTGGTCTCCTCCTTTGGCCAGTGGCATTTGTGTCTGGCCGGTGGCATTCCTCAGCACCCTTAGATCATGTCCCAAGACTTTGGCAGTTTTTAGAAAAGCAGGGCAGTGTAAACAGAGGCAGCGGTGGCATGGTACGGGTTTTCCGGGCGAAACGGATTCAAGCATGCATCATTCGCGCATTCCAAGGCGGGGCTATGGCCTTTTCCCTTCTGCATTTATTTTGTTAAGTAATTAGAAGTTTTTTAATATTTAATTTGTAATAATTAATTCAGTATTATTTGTTCGGACTGTAATATTTATTTGGACCCTCCGAGTGAGGGCAATTGTGTAATAAGTGTGTGTGAGTGCGTGTATGTCTTCCAATCCCACATCTTTCTTCCCTTTTATTTACCTGCTTATGATGGTAGACTAGGGCATGTTTAAATTAGCATACAGTATGATAGCATGTTTGCATTCATTCATCTATTTTTGCATGCATCGGGCTCGGCACATCATTCTAACTGCATCT
The DNA here is from genome assembly GCA_030407325.1 of Camellia japonica. Lineage (NCBI taxonomy): Eukaryota > Viridiplantae > Streptophyta > Magnoliopsida > Ericales > Theaceae > Camellia > Camellia japonica. Next base: position 130,518,955 of record JAPPVO010000013.1, on the reverse strand, counting down.
GTATTTCAATTCTAAATTGAATACATGTTAGTTGTAGCATTTCACATGCCATGTTTAGGATAGCCGAGCCTGTCTAGATTGCATCTTTGCATGTGTTGCATTAGCCATTCTAAACATGAACTAGGATCATGCATATGATTACTAATTAGTTCCTGTTTTGGCTTGGAGTACTAGGTGAGCTTTTATGCTTTAGCATACCGCATGCGTGTGAGTGTTGCCATAATTGCATGTTTACCATGAGGCTAGCTGCTTATATGATATAACTGCTTGAATGCCTGTGGATGAAGGTCGAATTGCTTGAATTGGGATAATGCATTAAAAACCGTGAGTTTAAAGCCCACTAGATAGTGGCAAAATCATCTTTTCCAAAGCCCACGTGAGGGTGGCAAAACCTGCATTTTAGCCTACTTACGAGTAGCAAACCATTTTCAAAACAAACATGAAATGTTTTGTTCCAATTTAGGCGATTTGGTCTATACTTGTTTGCTGTGCGCATAATATAGTAATTCTAGGCTAATAACCGGAATAAGAACACATAAACGTTTTCAAAATTGGATATCACGGTTAGTAGAGGCCGATCTTCGGATCGGGCGAGAGGGGGTGCTCATAGCTGACCTTCCCCAATCGTACCCAAGTTCCCGAGCCGAGGCAACTTTGGTGATGACGGACACGTGGCCTTTGGCACCGAGTCAGGGTTTCCTAAATTCCTCCATTAAAAAAATATTTAGGTGGCGACTCTGTATCTGGCAAAGTAGTCCATGTTTGGCACTTCTTTCAAAAATCTGTTTTCTCAAAACGATTTGCCGGATTTGGACTCTTTGGTTCAGATTAAGAACCATGACAATTTGAGTCCGAATTGTAGTAGACCCACAAAAATGAACGGAACGGGAGTTCATCCTCCCGGGACGTTCGGGGACGTCTACACAAGTTCAGACCCAATTGGACTGGTCCTTACATCATCAAATCTATCTAGTCACGTGGAGCGATTATTCTCATGGACCTAGATGGCTTGGAATTTTCACAGCTGATTAATATGGACAAGTTGAAGAAATATTACCCCTGAGAGGCTCGCTAGGCCGAAAACCTTAAAGGGTGACTTTGGCAAAAGTTAGAGTGCAAAAGGAGAGAATTAATACTTGAGTGAACCTAAACCGAACTACGTAAGGCCTGATTCCCATCTTCGGGATATGTAGGCAACTTCATCTTGAAGTTCGGCCGTAATCATCTCCGACTCAACTGTCAGGTCATCTTTGTCTGTTAGTTTGGTTGTGATCTTCATTTTGGGAAAAATAGTTACAATGTAGAATAGTAGTGGTATGCAATCAAGAGCGGTTATGAATTACTGATTCGAGATTGTACATCTTGAAGATTGAGTTTGTGCGTGTCAGGCAGTGATCATTTTCAAAAATGATTTTGGAAAGTTTTAATAAAAGTTGATTTTTTAAAAAAATTTTACCTTTTACAACTTAGACCAATTTGGGACCAAAAGGACAATTTTTAGTGATCACAACTTTAATTCCATTGATTTCAACACAAGTACATTCTCCAGCTCTCTAATACAAATCAAAGTTGCTTTTACATCATAAAACTTGAAAAGAAAGGTCAAAGCAATAAACTAGGGGCATAGGTGAGTTAGGTGCTCCTGCGTCCTCTACTCGTGCTTGTGGAAGCTTCTGTAGCCGAAGTTGGCTCGGTTTGTGCCTCATCCTCAAGCCAAGCCAAGCCAAGCACTCACCAGAAAGGGCATAACTAAAACTAGGGGCAGGGGCCAGAAGCTCTCTCATCCTCCAGGCAATGAGGTACTGAGTTAAATGTGAACCACGAATCGGGAATGAAGCCGGATATTCAACCCCTTCTTCTGGGCAAGTCTGATCATGCCTGAACTGGTGTCTGAACCGGAAGGAAAAGTAGAACACACAGTGTGTGAGGCTAATCAATTGTGTGCTTGGCTGTCGAGACATGCTGTAGCTCATCTTATTCAAGTTAAGCCAGGGGTAACGCAAAGCCATATCGGCTACAGATCTGCTACACATCCAATTGCACCACCATCCCTCATTGGGAAAGTCCACTGGTCGTTGGCAGAATAAGTAAGCTTGAGCTGAATATTCGGGGTAAGGGTCCACCACTTTCAGCTTATCCATGAGCCATACCTGGGAAGGGATGAAAAATTAGAGAGATTAAAGAATAGAGATGTGCGTGGAGAGAAAAGTAAAGAAAGGGCTTTGAAAGAAAATAGAGCATGAGTGCCGAGGGATGTGTGAGGCATATATCAGAAAGGGTAGGAAACAATACTTGAAGAAGTAGTGGACTCCCCACAAATCTGGTGGTCTCTCGCTGATGAAAACCATCTAAACCCATCAGGGTCTCGACTAGCGTCAAACCAATACAACTCTTACCTTTTTTCAGACATTAGGCCACTTCGATCAACTGAATGTTGGCTTCGCTGCAACTAGGGGCAAGAAGAAAATATGCAAGCATGCATAAACAGAGGACATGTTGCCAAAAACCTTGCCAGAAAGGGTTGCCTCTGTCACCAATGTTAGAAAATTAATGAATTAAGCTGGGTATATCTAGCTCTCCGTCATGGGCCAAAGATCGAGCTTCGTGCAAAGTAAGCCCACACATTCGTCCTAAACCTGGGCGTGGCCAAAATGGGATTGAGGCATGATTTCCTCATTGCCCGGGGTTTCCATCAATGTTCAAAATTCTTCAAAAGTTGGGCACATTTCCTGTGCGCCAAAGCGAAATACATGCGTAATTGGGTCCCAACGTCAGACCGCGGAATGGAGAAACAAAAAGCAAAGTGGAGTTCGGCTCAATTGAAAAAGCGTGTTTATACCGAAACCTTAGAAATTTACCTTTTCCATGCCATCCAAAGTGGCTATCCAATCCGTGAGCTTCTCGGCAAGGAATATCTTTATTTGTGGATGAAACAACAGCAAAAATGAGGTTCTGATTAAGAAATCACGAAGAAAGACCTTTTGTAGAAGATAGAGCTGTGAGTGGAGGCCAGCTGTCAGCCATCTGGTGGATCCATCACAAGTGGCCAGCCGCCCACTTTTTGTGGCCTGCCGTCCACTTGTAGGCCTAGCAGTTTTGGCAGTCTGATTTTGTCTTGATCTTTGTGTTTTAAGGTCTTATTTTGAGCCTTTTGGTTTTAGCAAGTGTACATATCTGTGTTTGAGTTGTTTTTACTTTGTTTATCAAGTTATATTTTGGTCGTTGGGTGGCTCATTATCCGATTAAGAACATCGTGCCAATACAAGTTCTTTCTTTTGGTTTCAAATTCAACTATATTTTTCATTTTTGCAAATGTGGTGCTCATGATGCAAGAACAATAACTCTTTTCATAAAACTGCAGGGTTTTTTCCCCGATCATAGTTTTTACAAAAGGGAGTACAAGTTTTCAAAAGCAAAAGTAAAAGCCTAACTTAAGCTATACATGGAACTACCAAAATAAAAGAAACTAAGTAAAAAGTACAGATATCGGCACTAGTCATCTCAAGCTCGAGAGGCCCTCTTCGTCCTCTTCCTTGAAGGGGACTTAGGGGCACTGTCTCTGTTAGCACCACTATCAAAATCAGACTCTAAGCCAGAGCCAATATCATCATCTCCGCTCCATGCCTCAGAGCCAGCCTCGGCATCATCTTCGCTCCCTGACCCCTAGCCGGCATTATCATCCCCACTCTCAGACTTAGAGCGTTAGCTCACTGCCTCCGCAAAGTCACTGGTCTCAGTATTATTGCCACTCAAAACTGGCTCCGAGGAGCAGCTCCGGCTCCAAGCACCCTTGTCTCTACCTCAACCTCGGTGCTCATTTCGGCTACGTGCTGGGGCTTGTCTACCTCTCCTCTCTGCCACTGGAGGAGGTGCTTCCAGAGTTATTGGCGTCCTCGGTACTGATGGGCTCTGGAAAAAAAACAAGTGTCGACATATCAGATACAATGTATGTATTGTCGTTACCAAATGCAATATAGGGAATAAGTGCAAAAGGTACAGTATGAGTACAGTATATCAGTGCAATGAATTAGTGTAGTGTGGGGTGGTGTAAATGTTTCGGTATGAGTATCAGTGTACCAGTGGAAATATGATAGTATGGTGCACAACAGTGTGAGGTAGTAGTGAAATGTATGCGGAAAACATGAGAAAATACCTGGATACCGTGGAGACCAAGCAACGTCTCTCTCCTCTATACCATGCCAACTAGAGAAGCAACTAGTTGGAGTAGGCCCTCTGTGTACTCAATGGGTGCCTGCAAGTACATTTGAATGATCAGTATCTAGAATAATCAATATCTGGAAAGGAAGAGTGCAGTTACAAGCTGTAAAGTGTGGTCCATACCTGAGGTGCACCCCGGGGTCTGATATATCCATGCTCTGCCTCTCGGGTGGCTCTATCAAAATTTGATAGGCTGTTCTGGTCGGCCGCCAACATGTAAGCGCGGTGGGAATCGCTAGCCAACCAGCAGCCTGCACAATGGGAGAGGCTCCTCTAATACCCGCCTCAGCCTCCTAAGAAGCCTCTCTAGCCAAAGGAGCACCTGCTGTATCGCCCTCGCGAACTCCCATCAAGGGTGGCATGAGATTAGTCTGGATAAAAGTCGTATAACCCCCCTTCCCTCTGAAATAGTCAACATCCAGCCCCACATAAACTGAATAATAGCCTCGGCTGGGAGGCTATCTGCTGTCCTCATGGATGCTAGAGGTGACATAGAAACGACTGGGATGAGTGAGCCCAGAGTCTAGCGTATAAAGCGCTTACCCAGGAACAAGGCCCGACAGACTGGGCCCTCCAACAATATTTGATACTGGGAGATAGCCTAAGTTCCAGCATACTGGTCCCTGACTCCAGCCGGCATCATCACCCATGGCTGCCATGTGATTTGTAAATAGAGAATGTACAGATTGTTAGTTGTTGTTAGTTGTCAGAGTATGAATCAAACCAGTAGCAATAGAATACAAGCAGAAATGACTGTGAGTTTTGGATTACCTCATGGGCAACCATCGTATCGAAGTATCGGGGGTAGAAGGTGAATGTCATATCGTCATGGTTTCGATGCTGGCGCTAGCATCGGCTATCATATCGTTGCGAGTAAGGTATAGCTAGAGGGATCTCATCCACTGGCTCTGGAGCCAGAGTCGAGAAATAAGCGTAAACCCATAACTACAAGAAAAAGTCGGCAGTGTTATCAATAATGTGTCAACAGATATAAAACAGAAAGTGCAAAACAGAAAGCACGATGCATGAACAGATACAGAAAGTGCAAAACAGAAAGCATGAAGCATGAATAGATATAGAAAGTGCAAAGCAGAAAGCACAATGCATGAATAGATATTGAACAGACAGTGCAAAAGTAGAAAGGTGTGGTGCATACCTCCCAGGCTCTCCAACAGCCTCCGACCCACTCTCCTTTAATGTGGGAAATAAAACTCATATAGCCGTAGAGTGTGGTGAGGCCGGCTCCCCCCCAGTCATAAAATCGAGCCCGGGGTAGGGTCACAAGGGCGCTCAGTAAGTACAAACCCACGGTGTTCCACCTGTTTGCGAACAAGGTGGTACCGAGGAGGAATGTGACGACCCCGTCACATATAATATTTTGCATTTAATTAATCAAGGTGATTTAGATTTTAATTAATTATTAGTTTGATTTAATTGCAGAAGTGAAGGACAATATTGGTGTTGATTCGTATATAATTTTATAAAAGAACTATTTTGGAATTAGAAATTAAAAACTTAAGTGGCTCAAGAAGTTAAAATTAATGAGTTGATTCAGTTTAATTTCAAGTATCGGACCATACAGGAATGTAATTAAATATTCGATTCAGTATAGTCAAATTGAGATTCAATTAATTAGGTCCGAATTGGAGTTAATTAAGTTAATTAAATTATGAGGATTGAGAATTGTGATTAATACGAATTAAATTTATTTATGGGGTATCCAATTTGAATATGTAATTTATTGATGGAAATTTGGAGTTTGATCAGAAATTGAAGGCCTTAATGACTTGGGAAATCAAAATTGATGATGACAATAAGTTTAATTTAATATTTGGAGCCTTTTTGGGAGTTTAATTAAATAAATAAAAAAATATGATTCAGATTGATAAATTTAAATATAATTAATTGGGCTCTAAAGGAAGTCAAAGTAGACTAATTAAATTAAATGGGATTTGTGATTAGTCATGATTGATTTAATTATGTTTTAATCAAGATTTATTAAGACTAAGTATTGCTTAATTAAATTAATTTTGATCATACATTAAATTGTAGAATAATCTAGAATTGGGGATGTATGTGGAGAAAATCTAGGTGTGCTGAGAAGGCTGTGTGTGTGTGTGTTCATTGTGTATACATAATACATTATACTCCTATTCATTCTCTAACATTTAGGGGGGAGAGAGAGATTGAGCCGAGAGAGAGAGAGAGAGATCAAAGAGTATGTGCTGGAGAAGGTAATTGAAGTAGACCATTGAGAGAAAGAAAGCCACGAATTGAAGGGAAAAGAGAAGGAGCTCAAGAATTCATCAATTGTACACCAATTGAAGATTAAAGGTAAGGATTTCAAGCTTGAATTTTGTAAAATCCTTGTATTACACTAGAATTAAAGATGAGTTTGGGTTCAATTTCATATAACTTGGAAGAAATTAGAAAACAAAGATGAAGAAATTAAGGTAGATTCATGGTTATGAAAATTAATTATTTTGGGTGAGATGTTGTGATCTTGCATGAAATTAAGTCTCATTGTTACATGCATGAGTAAATCCTACAAGTTTAATACTCTAATTATACATTGATCTGGAATTTTGAAGAATTTGGACTAATTCAATCTCATATTTTGAAGAGAAAAAGGGAAAGCTTTGAAAATTAGGAATTTGTTTAATTTTGATATTTAATCCATGCGTGTAATTTAATTTAAAAGTTTTATTCAATTTAGACACATTTTGAAATATCTATGATCATAAATTATGTTTTTGGTTACAAATTAAGTTAAATTGAAACTCTAAGAAATTGATTTTGTAATTCATTAGTTAAGTTTGATTTTTGTTATTAATGATGAAATTGGGCTCTATTTTAACATACATCATAAAATTTTCAAGAGTTTCGAAAGTTTAATTCATATTTTAAAATTTGTGGGTTTGATATAAAGAAAATAAATTAAATCTAAATTTGGACAAATTTGGAAATAAATTATAATTTATATTTGAAAATCAAAATTAGTTTGATTTTGATTAAATTTCTTACATGTAAATATTTTTGAAAAGGCTTTATAGTTTTAATTTATGTTTTATAAAACAAAGAAAGAAGAATGTTGGAATTATTATATTCATGAAATTGTTGGTTTTAATCTTAATGATCAAAGAGATTTTTGTATTAGAAATTGGAAAATTAGTCATGAGTTCATCTTTATTAATAAAATTACATACTTAAATTGGTTCATGCAAGAGTTTAAGTTTTGAAAATGTATTTGAAAATTATTTTATTGGTTTTGAAAGGACAAAAAATTTGCTGGCCGCTCAAGCGGTAAAGTCACCGCTCGAGCGAACATTAAGGCCAACTAGTATTTTTACAAAGCTTTCTAGACCACTCGAGCGACCAAAGGTGCGCTCGAGTGAGAACCTTATTTTTAGCAATTTTTGACTAACTCTTTTAAATGTATAATTGCATCCTCATGACATTCTAAGTATTCTTAGGCACGAATTGGACTCACATAGTCATGGAATAGACTAGAAACACATAAAGAGAGTTGAATTAAAATAAAATGAATATTGAACAGTGCTTCTATTGTGTTTTTGTTATGTGATTTGTTTAAGTGGACGTCCGAGGCCTTATATCGACTTAACCCACTATGAGTAATAACTTTATAAAGATATGTTCAAGTTATTTTTACTTTCGAAAATGTTATTACTATCGAAATTGATATATGATTGATTGAATGACCTATTGAAACGTTATTTTCTTATAATGAATGAAGTTCTATTTTGAAATGATTTTAGATCGTAATGGTCCATTGTTATTGGAATATTGTTACTCTATTGGATGTACCACGTAAATTGTCATTGAATAAGTATTGCCATTGGGATAACATGGATTATTGAGAATTGAATTGAAATTGCAATTGTATTGAAAATGCTATCGAAAAATGGTTTTTAATATTACAAGGGATCGATATGATAGCTAACCGAATTGTTTTGCCTATTGAAATGGATTGTTTCAGAAAATGAAATATATGTTTTGATAAGGGAATTAATATGGAAATGTTTTGTTATAAATTTGATATAATATAGCAAATGCCTTATTTTGAAAATGATTTGAGAATCGTTTCGAAATTGTAAGACAGGTTTTTGTATTATCGTTGAACTTCATTCATTTAACCTCTTTATTCTGTTATTACTCGCTGGGCTTTAGCTCACTATTTATATGTATATGTAGGTGAGCAAACTGAAGCCTCGGAGTCTACCCGTGTCAACCTTTTGAAGAGCTTCTGGAATAGATCAAGTTAGGCTCGAGTAGAGCCAAGAAAATCAGCCCTTAGCTTTGTTAGAGCTTTGTATTTTGCGGAGTCTTAAATGTATATGTGCGAGAGATATATAAGATTTGTATATAAATTATTATTATGTTTAAATGTTTTAATTATTTTAGTCGTCATGTATGCACAAGCTCAATGGACATTGTTATTTTTGTTTTGCTTCCGCTTTAGACCCCGATATGATTTAAATATTTTGAAATTTTGTCTTTGAGGCTGAAGGTAATCTAGGATTATTGGCCAGTTACGACGCTAAACCTATAGAGATGGGTTTGGGTCGTGACAAGGAACATCAAAAAGTCCAGGACGTACTGCTCTACCTCCTCTTGTGCCTCGGGCTGACTCTCGTAGAAATGCTCGAAGAACCAGTTGTATCTGACGATTGCTGGCCTATGTGGAGATGGGCTCACTCCAAGCAAGTAGATCCAAGCTGCCTCCCACTCGCCCATATCTATGTCAAAGGGGATCGAATCACCCCCTACTTCTAAGCCTGTGATCATCAAGAAGTCGTAGGGGGTTATCGTCTTCTCTCCAGCGAAAGAAAAGTGGAAGGAGTTGGTGGTGTCCCATCATCTCTCCACCAATGCTCCAAATAGGGCTCGGCTAGCCATATGCCATGAGAGCCCGGTGCAGAATAAGCCAAAGCTAGCCTCATCAACAAGGTCGCGGACCTCGGGCAGGAGCTCATAATACCAATCTCTAGCAGTCAATACCCCGTAAGCCCTGCAAGAACAGGAGTCCCCTTGTGGCAAAGAAAGAGTGAGTCAGATGAAGGACAGTGATAAAAGAGCAGTCAAACGAAAGGTAGTGCAAGGAATATAGTAAAATGAAAGGCAAGAAAACATAGAAATAAAGTTTGTACCTCAGTAACGTCATGGGAAATGTGGGAGTCTGGCTTCCTCAACAAAACATCCTCTAGCATGCCACCGACGAAATCGTCAAAACGCGTTATGCCTCGAGGCGTCGTCATGTGTGTACAGGGATGGTAAATGATCAGATCAAAAGGTCTCATCTACAATGGTAGTGGCTCAGGCTCGAGCCCTGGAGTGAACTCTGTCTCGAAGTCAGCAGCAATGTCCTCCGTTGCCCCGCCAACCTCAGCAATCGCCGGCTCCTCGACCTCAACAGGGGGTTAAAGTGTAGGTGGAATCTCAGGAGGGGCGTCATCATGAGGAATGTCGTTTGCCATCTAAAAAGTTGGTGAAAACTAGTGAAAAAGTGAAGAAAATGAAGAAAAAAAGAAAAAACTTGGAAAAAGTCAACCCTAGGAGAGAGAAAATGAGAGAAAAAGTCAAAACTCGGGAAAGTTCACAAAACCCGAGAGAAACTCAAGGGAAACAAGACCAAAGTGTTGAAAACTCAGGAAAATCAACGAAAATAAAATTTGATCGGTTCAAAATGTAGAGGATCAAAGAGAGTTTACGAATAAAGTTTAAATGGGGCGTTGAAAAACGCGTACAAAGTACAAATCTAGAGAGAAACAGCACCTAGAAAGAGAGGGAGAGTGATTTCGGCCTTGGGTGTGTGAGAAAATGAGGTGTGGTGATGTGTATAAAAAGACCTGTGCCAAAATCCTATTTTTGCCCCCATTTTTGCATTAGTGGCCGCCACGCACATTTGTGGCCGACAACCCTCTTTTGTGGCCTGGTGCTAGTTTGTTCCTCTTTTGCCCTAACAGTATATGGGAGGTTCTCTTTTGGGTCCAGATTGGTTTTCGAGGAGCTCGAAGCTGTGTTCCGATTGCACAATTTCCAATACCCGTTATGTCCTAGCACGCGAACGTACTCTACTTACCAATATGAACAAGGTGTATTCTTTTTGAGTATTTTGCAAATTCGGTAAGTCGGAGGTTGTTGCCTAACATTGCTTTTGTTTGTTTTGTTAAGTTACATATTTGTTACTTTCTTTTGCATAAAATGTGCAGTTTTGCATGTTTTTCATCTTGCTTTCGAATTTTGCATAGAACATGCTTTCGATTCATGCATGGAACATGCTTTTAATTAACGTCATACATCGGTTGTCTATCTTGCATACAACATCCGTTGTCACTGTATTGATTTGTAATTTTGCTCACTTTGTGCATCTATCACACTTGTTCACTTTGTACATCTATTGCACTTATTCACTTTGTGCATCTATCGCACTTGCTCACTTTGTGCATCTATCGTAATTGTTCACTTCGTGCATTTATCGCACACTTTTATTACATTGTGCATCTATTGTACAATCTCATACTTTTTGTATTTATCTCAGGATGCGTAAAACGCGCCCTTGAGCGATTTTTATCTCAGGACACGTGAAACGCGACCCTGAGTGATTTTTCTCCTCTTCTCACGATTTTAGCGTATATAGAGTATCTCAGGATGCATGAAACACGACCTTGAGCAGTTTTTATCTTAGGATGCATGAAACGTGACCTTGAGCGATTTTTCTCATATTCTCATGATTTTAGCGTGATTAGAGTATCTCAGGACGCGTAAAACGCGACCTTAGGGGGTTTTTTCTCCTCTTCTCATGATTTCTACATGATTAGAGTATCTCAAGACGCGTGAAACGCGACCTTGAGCGGTTTTTCTCCCCTCTTCTCACGATTTCAACTTGATTATAGTATCTCAAGACGCGTGCAACACGTCCCTGAACGGTTTTTATCTTAGAACACGTAAAACGCGACCCTGAGCTGTTTTTCTCTCATTTTTTCATGGCTTCGGCGTAGTTAGAGTGCGCGTTTTTTTAGTTCTTTCCTCATGGAACCCATTTCGATTTAAGCTTGAAGCTCATTCATATGTTGTTATCTCATTATTGCTTATTACATTTGTTATTTCTTAGTGCATCATCTTGCATGATCATGAATTTTCAAAACAGTCGGCTTCGCGAAGCATGTGAGTCTAGCTTTCAAAGTATATTTTTTGTGCATATCATTTGCATCCTGTCCCAAAACTACGCTGGTTTGATTCCCTACAAAGGGATACGTAGGCAACTTTCGAGCTCAACCAATTTAATTTATGTTTTGATTATTTGCCCAAGTCTTACAGCCTTGTCAAAATGGGTCGTTTCGGCCTTTGACATTCATTCACGTTATTTCATGACTTCGACCTCTGTCAAAGAGGGGCAACTGTAGACACCCCATTTTTGACGGCTTTAAGACTTGGGTGCCACTGATTGATCACTCAATAATGAATGTGTACGCTTGTCAAATGCTTGATTTCCTCAACAGGAAACCTCAGTTTTGAACTTACAACCTTTACGCCTTGTTTTTGGACCAAAACAACAATTTTTTAACCCTGACTATCTAGGTGCCTGCAGACCCACTAGTGACTCTAGCCGCCCACTATTAGTGGCCAGCCGCCTACTATTAGTGGCATGTCGGCCACTTGTCTTGTTTTTGAGGTTAGAAAATTTTGGAGAGCAAAAAGTTTTGGAAAATATTTCTCTCTCTCTCTCTCTTACAACCTACACAACTTTTGCCTAGAAACTCTAAAAAAAACCTTGAGGGATCTTGGTTGAGGTGTTTAAGCTTGCATTTTAGCACTTGAGAGTGTGAAGTTAGTGGTTTGGAAATTCAAGGGATTATTTCTCTTCAAGAGGTATACATTCTAGTTCTTTTGTACCATCTCTTTCTCATATTTTCTTGCTATTTTTGAGTTGTTTCTCACCTGTATTTTTGGGCTGAAACTTGTGGTTTAAAGCCATTAAAGATAAAGGGATGGATCACCCTTCTTTGAGCCTTGTTTCATAGGCTTTTACCCTTGTGTTTCCCACCCTTTTATCAACTTTTGTTAGACTTGTTACCATTGATTTTCAAAGGTTTTCAAAGGCTAAAAATAATGTTTTGAAGTCCCAAAAATGGAGGTGGTAGCCTCCCCTCCTGATGCTTGTTTCCTAACTTAATTGCGCCATGTTTTTAACTTACTCTTTTAGTTATTTTTCCTTTAAATCCAGCACTTTTTTAGTGTAAATTAAGACTATTTTTAAGAGTTAGTTTCATTTATGCTTTGTATTGCATGCTTGTAGTGTAATGGTCCTCATAGGCTTGGTGGTTTAGGCCTTAGCCACCAACCTATTTGAGTTGATAGTATTTATTTCTTAGTTTCCATACTTGTGTTCACCTCTAACATCTTTGCAACCTCCCTCCTTTCTTGGCTTTTTCTCTTTGTTTTGAGAGTTGCTTCAAAAGGAGTGTTGTTTAAGCTTGAATGGTGATATTGTGCTTAATGGTTTAATCCATTTGGGAGTTCATTACCAACGGCATGATCTCCCTCTCATGCCTAAAACAACATTTGGTTTGGTACTTCCCTCCTTTAGTGGACTTAAAGCTCATTATTAAACTTAATTGACTAATGAATGGAAGGTAATTTAAAAAGGGGCAATCAATGGTTTAAAAATGGAACAAGATAATAAAATGGTTTGGGTTCAATCGGACGTTAATTGAACCTATTGAGTCTTGAGTTGTTTCATACTTGTTAGTGATGAAAATGGTTCAAGAATCAATGTCAACCCTTTCCCTTGATCAATCTATGATAAGGAGGAGGTTTTGAGAGTCTTTTATTGTGCATTTATCGAAATTGTATCCCTTAGTTCATAAGTCATCACGCAATGAATTGCGTCGATTGATGGCTTGCGAATCGAGCCTACCTCTCCTTTGAGTTGTTTGATGATAAGGAAAGGCAGGGTGGACAAACATCCCTTGAGAATGCTCTGTTTGTACTCTGTTGCAACAAGAAAGAACCAACATTAGTGGTTGGCAGACCACTTTTACTGGGCGGCAAGCCACTATTAGTGGCCGGCCGGCCACTACTTCTGGGTTGCCGATCACTTTTTTCAGCCAGGCAATGTCGCTTTTCAAGCAGAGCAAAGTAGAGGCTGAGGTGGAAAAATAGTGCAATTTTCTAACTATGCAACAGAGGCATTCCGGCAGCAAAACAGAGAGCATTATCGGGTGGAAATCCACATCCATGCATGAGCCATCCCTCGATTCTCGGGATCCGTTAAAATGATGTTGTAGTATTAGTATGTTGTACTTAGAGTAGCGGCATTGTAATTAATTAGTTAAATTAGTTAGAATAATTGGTTAGTTGTGTTGTACTTAATTAATTAGCCAAAGTAGTTAGTTAATTTTTGGTGTTGTAATAATTAGCTAGTATAGTTAATTTGTTTCATTTTGGTTTGTAATAGATTAGTTAATTTGTAGTAATTAGCTAGGGCATTTATTTGGACCTTTCTGCGTGATGGCAAATATATAATAATGTGTGTATGTCTTTCAACCCCACGTCTTTCTCCCTTTTATTTACTTGCTTATAATGGGTAGTTTAGAACATTATGTTTCTTTTAGCATTTCCCATGTTTGCATCCACTTATCTTGCATGCATCGAGGCTCGATTCATCATTCTAACAAGCATTTTCGTTTATTACTTTGTTGAATACATGTTTAAACCACATGCTTTCAAATTGATTATTCACATGTCATAATTAGTAGCTAAGCCTATTAATTACATCATTGCATGTGCTGCATTAGTCATGTTGCATTAGTTAGGGGTATGCATGTTTTCTAACTCTTTTGTTTCTTTTGACTTGCCTTGGAGTACAAGGTGCGCATTTTTTGTGCTTTAGCATATCGCATACATGTGATTGTTGCCATGTTTTGTATGCTTGCTATGAGGCTAAGTGCTTAATTGCTATATTTGCTTGAATGCCTGGTGATGGAGGCTAATTGCTTAAACTGGAATAATTTGATGAATTTACATATCAGCTCACTTTTTGAAATGGTACATATTCAAACACTTTTCAAAAAACAAACATAAATCAAATGTTTTAATTTTTGCAAATTAGTCTATACTTGTGTGCATCATATAGTAAGATTAGCTTAATAATCGGAACAAAATCATATAATAAATAGGAATCACATCATAATTAGTAAAACTAATCTTTGATCGGGCGAGTGGGGTGCTCAATTCATGACTTCCCCTCTCGTACTTAAGTTCCTGAGCCGAGACACTTTGGTGATGACGGACACGTGGCCTTTGGCACGAGTCACGGGTTTTCTAAATTTTCTAAAAATATTTAGGTGGCGACTCTATATCTGGCAAAGCAGTTCATTTTTGGCATTTTGATTCAAAATCAAATTTTCAAAAGAATTGCCGGATTTGGACTTATTTGTGTTTATCTATTTCACATTGCACTTGTGGAATCAGATTCAAAACCACATGAGTTTAAACTGTAGGGCTAGTTGTATCCGAAAGGAGCATGAAACGTCAAACTACAATAAGCAAATTGTACCACTTATTTAAAATAAAAAATAAAAAAAAAAAATTGTTTCACGTCACATGCATAACAAAAACCTAATTAAATATTGACACACAATGATAATATATATGTGAATATCTATGAAAATAATTAAAATATTCGTCATTAATCCATTACACATACATTGTCACTCATTAATATTTGAATATCCAATAAAATTTTAAAAGTAAAACAAATTTTCATCTAATAATAATAATAATAATAATAATAATGTTGCAGCTATGTCACATCCAAAGTAATATTGCTGTGATTATTTCATATTGACTTCTGCCACAAAAACATTGTTGCCACACATTCAAAAACTCTCATGTCTACCAATCTTGACTTCATGATGTACTACAATAACATCAAGTCATAAGCATCCTTTATTGCTGCCTATTCAAATGAAATTTTTTTTCTCAACTAAGATATTTTAAGTTTTAATCTAATGAATGAGAATGAATTACTCAAGATCTTATGGTTACTAAATTCATGTTGTATTCGTGTTACATGCGAATCAATAATAAGTTTGTATCAATGTGTCAATACGAATTTTTAAGCAGGTCAAACATGTCCATTTTAGGTTTAGCGTGTTCAACCCAAACACGACTTATTTTAACATTCGTGTTTTCGGGTCGTGTTGTATTTGTGTTCAAGTAAAAAAATGATTAATCCTAACCTTCTAATTACGTGTATGATTCGAGTTGTGTTAACGGATTACGTGCCAAATTCCTACCCTTACCCACATCCCTCTAGGACATAATAATCCAACATATATAAGATTTATAATCCGGTGGGACTTCTAATCTGACATATAAATTATCAACGAAACAATAGACTCCATAGTGGGTTGGATATGGAATCCAATCCCCTCTCCGATCCTTCTAAACAATTGATGAAATTTATTAATAGTTTGAATTTTTTTTAATATTTTTCTCTACTAAATTTAAGATAGAGTTTGAGTAGGCACAAAGTAAGGAATTGTTTGGGGTCATCTACTTTAGATTATATTTTTATTTTATTTGGGTCACATCACTTTTTATTTGGGTCACATTATCTCTCTATCATATTAAATAGCTTTTCATAAAAAATTAAAAATTATACTTATTTAGATCATCTCAAACAACCTATAAATTACCGAGCTTGATCTTCTAAGTAATCGTTTGGCAAGTGAGTTAGGTTTAGGTTGTGACTAAAAAAGTATAAAAGGACAAAATAAATTAACAAAAATGTTTGAGGGCTCGAAATCCAGTTGGCTCGAAACCCAAAACGACGTCGTTTTGGGTTTCATTTTTTTTTTCTTCCTTTTCTTGACCCACGCCTCTCACCTCTCTCGTCTCATCCCTCTCGCCTCTCTCGACTCATCCCTCTTATTCACTCTCGCCTCTCTCTCGCCGGTATCTCTTCAGTCTCGCCTCTTGCTATCTCTTCAGTCTCACCTCTCTCACCTGTCTGTTGAAGCAGGACGAAGGACGACTGAGGTAAACTTGAAATCGAGCCATGTTAGGGTTTATGTTTGGCTTCAATTTTTTGTAGAAATTTGTCGATTGGGAATGTTTGGGTTTGGATTTTGCTTGAAATTTGTGTTAGGGTTTGGGATTTGGCTTTAATTTCTGATGTGTTAGGGTTTGAGATTTGCATTTGAATCTGTTACTCTCTGTATACATTTGATTGGTTTTGCTTGAAATACACTTCTGTGATGACTTATGTTCGAAATATATTGATTGGTTATCCTCTGTATACATTTGAGATGAGCACTGCTTGAAATATACATCTATGATGACTTATGTTCAAAATATATTTGATTGGTTATCATGTGTGTCCATTCTCATGAATCTGTTAGCCTCTGCTTTCAGATTTGCTTTAATTTGGTTGTGCTTGAATATTTATCCAACTCTATCATCTGTTTGATAGATCATTCTAAGTATCTATCTCTTTATCCAACTTTATCATCTGTTTGATAGATCATTCTAAGTAACAGATTCATGAGAATGGTTACAGTGGATACAAAGGATATCATTCTAAGTATCCATCTCTTTATCATCTGTTTGATAGATCATTCTAAGTATTCATAGTTATCCAACTTTATCATCTGTTTGAGATGGATACCTTTGAAAGATCATTCTAAGTAACAAATTCATAAGTAACATTACCTTTGAATCTGTTTGGGGTTTTGTCTGAACTGTATCATTTTTTATGTTCGTTGAACTCTTTAAACAGATTATTAGGGAGTTGAACATTGGTTTAAGAAAAAACAGATTGAACTATTTTGTCAAAAAACAGATTATGCATTCACTTTGTTATCAACAGATTGAATTTATAAGGAACTCTTTAATTAGATGAATGTACTTTATGAGGAACTCTTTATTAAAGGAAGCCACTTTAAATTCATAAGTATTTGACAAAACATATTGAACTCTTTAATCAGATGAATGCACTTTATGAGGAACTCTTTATTAAAGGAAGCCACTTTAAATTCATAAGTATTTGACAAAACAGATTGAATTCTTTAATCAGATGAATGCATTCACTTTGTTATCAACATTGAATTTATGCATTCAACATTCATAAGTATTCAACATTCATAATAATTATGCATCAGAGGGACGCTTATCCATCAGTATGAGGTAGTTGAATGTATTGGTATTTTTTATGCCAAAAAAAAATGGCTTCATCTTCTACTAATGATAGGAACATAAGATTAAAGCCAAGATTCTGTTATTGTGGAAAAACAGCTTCCATGCATATTGTACGAACCAATGAGAATGGAAATGAAGGACGTGTGTTTTTTGTTTGCCCAACAAAATATGTAAGTATCTGTTATATAAATTAATGTTTCACTTTTTACAAATTTCATTTGTCTGATTTGATTAACCGATTCTTGTGCATTGTAGACTGCGAACGAACACTGCAATTACTTCAGGTTCGCAGATGATGATGACGACGATGTTACCTCCACAGATATAAGAACAAAAGAAATTAATGATCTAAGGAAAAGGCTTGGTGAACATGATAGAATGCTTGAAAGGATGGAGAAGATTTTCAAGGCAATGACTTATGTCGTTGTATTTTGTGTATTTTTTTACTTTATCATGTAAATGAATGTAATGGACATGTTGAATGTAGTGTTTGAATGGATGTAATGGACATATTTTGTGTATTCTATTATGTAATTTTACTATGTAATTTGAATGTAGTGTTTGAATAGATCTGTTTGATAAATCTTTAACAGATTGAACAACCATAACCTGGAGCATTTTATTATGGATCTATTTTAACAGATTGACATGTGAAATGTAGTGTTTGAATGGATCTATTTTATTATGAATGGATCTATTTAAACATAACCTGTTTGTATGTATACACAGAATGGATTTGTTTAATGGATCTGTTCAAAATCTAGCCCATTCAGGTAGATTCATAACATAACCTGGAGCATAACCTGGAGCATAACCTGGAGCATTCAGGCAGATTTATAGACATACAGATTGAGCATTCAAAATCTGGCCCATTCAACATACAATTTGCCATCATTCAACATCCATTTGCCATCATTCAACATAAAATATTATCATTAACCTGGAAAATATTACCATAACCTGTTGAACTGTTTAACAGATTGCAAATGTTTAACAGATTTCAAGAACCATAACCTGGAGCATTCAAAGACATACATTTGAGCATTCAAAATTTGGCCCATTCAGGCACATTCATAAACATAATCTCAACCATAACCTGGAGCATTAAGATTGAGCATTCAAAATGTGGCCCATTCAACCTACAATCATGCTAATACTAGAAGCTTACGCAATCACCACATTTAGTTCAAACACAGAAAAGGTAATCAAATGCACTGTGCCCTTAAGAATTGCACACAGATTCAAATCACAAAAGGTGTTGCAACTTCATAAAGCTATGTTGGTTCAAACACAGAATTGCACATAGAATTTCTACATTAACACACTTCCAACAAAAATACAGCTCCCTTTCTATAGAATGTTGGTTCATTCCATCCATTTACAAAAATAAAGCCTTCTCATTGAGCATTTTTTTAGTTCTTCAACATTGAGCATCCTTCAAACCTGTAACTCCACTCCAAAAGAAATTCCATGAATATTGAGCATCCTCCCAGCCAGGTCTTTTCAGAGGAAGTAAACTGACAGCAAAGTCTGGCTTTCCATCTTCAGCTAATGGACCAGCAATCAGATCACTACAGTCTAAGATCCTTTCCAAATCTTCATCACTGACATCTGTCTGTATCATCTTGTCTTCTGCATCTTGTTCATCACGGAGCAAAGACAGCAGCTCCTCTTCCTGAAAAAAATACATCTTTATTGTTGTAGTCCAATATTATAGAGAAGCAAATACTTTAATATCTCCATTAGATCCCAACCTTCACCAATCAAAACATACAGGATGAGTGAGAAAAATCAAGAATTTGGCTAGTGCAAAAAAAAAAAAAAAAAGACTAGTCTGTCATTTAGGTGAGAAAAGAAGAAGAAAATGATTGTGCTTTCTACTTCCAAAGGTATTATACTCATATCTGGAATTGGCCCCCTATATAGAACTTGGCCAAGTCAATGCATATAGCTCCCAACTAAAACTCTACAAAGACCATAACAAATGTTTGTGTATGAAAACTTTGAATCTTCAATTTGACTACCAATGAAATTAAAAGCAGTGATAAAATATTAATGGACATTTGCCATCATTCAACAAAAATAATACCATTAAAGTACAATGCGAAACTAAAAAAAAAATGGGACATTTGGATCCGCATCTACATTGAAGTGAACAAAATTTGAAGCGATTGTCGAACTTTGACTGCTGATGTTGTTCACTATTCCTAATTGAGTATGAGATGTGCCTCCAATATTGTCCACCATTTGCATTTGACTAAACTGTGCCTATTCAATAAATAAGTACACTTTACAAATATTGTCCATTCAACATATATATCAATGAAAACAAGAACAAATATTTTAGTTTAAACATTGACCACATACCGGTACATACATACTCTGTTGCGTGCCATCCATGCAAGGAAAATAATAAGGTGTAGTTTGCATCGCCTTATGATCATAGTAACACAATTTCATTATACATAAAAGACATTAAAATAAAAAACAACCAACAACATAAAAATTCAAATACATACCGGGTCATGATAAGTATTATATTGTATATCATCTGTACCAGGAAAATTTAACTTCCGAGGCTGACATTGAGGAACTGTGCGTCCCTATAGTAAGACACAGACACATACGTGAATAATTTATCTTAAATACATTCAACAATTTCCATGTCACATACAACAAAAAAACTTACCTGTGCTTTTAGAGGCTTTTTACTCTTTCCCTTCAACCGATTCACTATTGCATCCACTTTGCTAACCTTCCGTTTGGTACATGGATGTTCTCTTCGGCGAGCAACCATTGGACTAAGCATCTTGCAAGACATGCTTGCTTTTGTAGTACTACGAGCAGACGGACTTCTCAACGAACTATGAGAAGGTGGTACATTACTAGTAGAAGGTGACACGTCACTGGTAGAAGGTGGTGCATGACTCGCACTACCCGATTGATCTTTTCTTACTCTATCCTTGATTTCTATCAACCCAAGATCAAGCACTTTGTGTTTACCATCATCGTTGGCAGCAATTTCTATGATTTCATCCAACATCTTGTGGTATTGTCATGCAACTTTGCATTAAGAACACCCTCGGCTTTAGTGTATGTGGTTGGAATGCATGTGTACCCTCTTTCGATATCTTTTCTCCATCTTGATACAATGTATTTATCTGGCACCTGATATATACACCTCTCAAGTAGCACAGTAATTGCATGGGCACACATAATGCCCCTAAACTCAAACCACCGACACACACAATGCAATTCACATTCAGTTGCATTAAAGTACACAACAAATTCCACAGTCTTCATTTTCTCACCAACAAGAACAGCCTCATTCACATGATACGTACAAATTGCCCCCTCCTCTTTGACAAGATTCGCACGACAATACAATAGTCGTTTCAATTCTACTTGCACTTCTTTGAATTTTGCATTCGTGTAGGCTACACGAAATTGCTTCTCGAACTCATATACCGTTAAGCAATCATACAATTTGTTTCGAGATTTAAAGTCTGCTTTCATCTCTTTCTCAACCTTATTTCTCAAGGCATTATCATACTGTTCAACAAATTGCTTTAAAGTTGTCTTTGAGTTCACATATCCATCAAAAAATGCGTTCATGCTCTCACTTCATTGTGTAGTCGACATGCCAGCCCAAAAAACATCCTTCGCATAGGCAGGAATCCACCTATGTCGCTCACTGTATAATACCCCCAACCACTCATTATCATCTAGATTGAACTTCGCAATCATCGCTTGCCATTCTTCATCAAATTCATCTTTTGTAATCCGCCCAAAACAAGTTTCGCATGTGACCATCTTCATCGAGGTCAATTGCAGAATGGAAGTTCGAATTTTGTTATTGCATCCTATAAAAATAAAGTGCAACTGATTCAGCATCTCCTACCCCAAGCCTCAATCTTCTCATACTCTGAATATGATTCCTTGCATCTCGTTCATCAAATATTAATGCCTCATACCCCCCTGCTTCAACAACTATAGAATGAAAATTCCTAGCCACCCATATCCCTGCTTCATCGTTTATTTCTAGTCTTCTCTTCACAGGGGTAAGAATTCTTTTATTCATTGCAAAATATCGTGAGTCACTAGGAATCAAGTCATGCGTATGTTCAAACACAACTGTGGTCAACTTAAATCTTCTATCCTTTTGTAGAGTTGCTCTAACCTTTGCTTTACATTCAATGAATGATGACAAAGATGGTTCGAGAGGGTGTACTTCTGATCGTTTTGTTCTCTTGCGTGGCCAAGTACATTCAATTCCAAAGTATTTTACTTCCCCATCTTGTCCAATATTCTGTGTTCTATAAGCTACAGCAAATCCAAGGTACTTCACATATCTTGCATAAAACGAATATACTTCTTGCTTTGAGCTAAAACACATGCCCTTCTTAAGTTCTTCAACTTTACCAATCTTATTTAATGACGGATTGTTCTCCGCCTCTTCAACTTCCTCACTCCCGTTCAATGAAGGATTGGTTGAATCAATGTCCATTGAAGCATGTAGTTCGTGTAGCTTCAAACCAAATAGAAAATAAAGTGTAAGTGCATGTATGTGCATTTCAATTTTTCCAACTGAGATTAATTCAACAACACTGAGATTAATTTCAGTAATGAGTAATGAGTTGATTAATTCAACACATTAATTCTTACATTGACATGATCTCAGTAATGAGTTGATTAGGTAAATTAAGAACACTGACATTAGGTAAATTACCCTAAATGACAAAATTAGTTTCAAACATAATTTCTCAACCAACACATAAAAAATCAAGACTTTCAGGATTTTAATTACACAGATTAGCATCAAGAAAGATGACACTGATACTTTCATCAACCAACACATAAAAAATCAGGACAATTTCTCTATGCGGACTTTCATCAAACAATTGGCATGCATCACTACCATGGAAATGTTTAACAGAGGGCTTGCTTCCAGAACAACCAATTTATTTTTTATTTTTTTAACATACACAAATCAAATCATTCTCAAAAGCCTCTTACAAATTTTTTTAACATCTACAGAACAACCAATTACTTACCTACATGCACAGATACAAAATGGAGATTCCGAACAACGGTGGACGATGGTCAGCGACACTCGTCAGTGAACACCAGGTCGGTCATCGTCGTCGTTGTCTCTCGTCGTCGTCGTCGTCGTCTCTCTCGCCGTCATTGTCGTGGTCGCAACCTCCCTCTCTCTCCCTTCTCTCCTCTCTTGTTTCTGTTTTTTGTTTCGTCTTTACTACTTTGTGCAGAACACGTGAACTCCACATGCGTCAAAATTTTGGAGGGAAACCATTTCGAGCCATTTGAGCCGTTGGGCATTTCGGGCCCTGTAGCAGAATTGATAAATTAAATAATTTGATAAGATAAAATGTCACATCCAAATCATAATTATTTTATTTTTTTTCACAAAAAAGTAAAAAAATTTAAAAAAATCAAAGCAATTTTTCCAAACAATATTAAATTATCCAAGTTAAATTAGTTAAAAAATTAAAAAATCAAACTACAAAAAAGTTCTTCCTAAACAAAATCTAAAAGTTTAACTGAACGTGAGCTTAATCACCACTTGTAAATGAACATTTAAAGAACATGTTAGTGGATTTGACCACTTTTGAGTTAATTGAAAATGTTAGTTAAAAGTTGTTTTTTTTTTTTTAAATTAACTTTTTAAAAATAATACGTAAAAAAATAAAAAGATAATGTGACTCAAAATAAATTAAAAATTAACTTTTTGACTGTTAGTTATCTTTCCAAAAGAGGCCTTTGTGACCTCTACCAATCGGAATTAGTTATTGTAATTATGTATCCCGTCATAATTTTTAATGGTGTTATGATTAGTAAAGGGAGTGAGATTTATAAATATAATTACAAAACATAGTATTTAAATAATTATATGCAATTACAAAACATGAAAAAAATAATAATTACAAGAATATAATGAATTGTGATTGGTAAGAAGTATGGTTATATAGTGTTTCAAGACCAGTTAATAATTTTTTCTTAAACAGAGTATTTAAATAATTATATGCAATGATGTTGGTTTTTGATTTTGTCATAAAAAAACAATATATATATATATAGGGAAATGATTTTTCTCCTGAAATCCCCTCACCCGAACAGCTCGAAAAAGAGAAAGAGAAGAGAAAGAGAGAAAGAGAAGAGGGAAAGAGAGAGAGAGAGGAGGCCCCTCCTTCGCCTTCGTCTTCACCTTCGCCGCCGCCGATCGATGGCAAATCGACCGGCCAATCGTCACAGCAGCTCCGATCGTCGCAGCAGCAGCTCATTGCAGCCTCGCCGCAACTCGTCGCAGCCTCGCCTCTGGCCCCGCCTCCGCCTCCAGCCCGATTTTGTTGGCCCCCTCCCCTCCAGTTCTTCTTCTTCTTCTTCTCCTCATTCCTCCTTCTTCCTCTGATTTTCTTCTTCTTCTTCTTCTGAAAAATAAAATAAAATAAAATAATAATAATAATAATAATAATTCAAAAATGACGTAGCTTTTTGAATTTGGGGAATTCGAAAGACTCAAATTCGAGCTATCAATCACTACTCATATATACAAGAAAGATAATTTAAACCAAAAAAAAGGGGAAAAAATGTAAATTTTAAAAAGAGGTTAAAATGAGTAATTATTTTAGTGTAGATGCGAGCATTCCTATGAGCTGTCCAAGTAGACCACCAACTCTGCTATTATTTGAAAAAACAACCACTTGAATTTTTCTAAATTCAAATCCAACTCATCATCTTTGTCGTTATTATCATCAAAGTTCTCTTGGATACTACAAATAGAGTTGAGTCCAATTATTAGGTAGGAGAGATACAGTTGAGTCCAAGTATTTGGTAGGAGAGATAATGAATCATTGATTTTGTGAAAATCAAACCTCTTTTTGTTTTGTTTTTTTTTTTTTTTTTCGCATAGTGCACGTTTGGAAAGTTGAGGTGTAGGGACTTTTTAGTTAAAATAGTCAAAAAATAAATAAAATAAAAATAAAATAAAATAAATTTTTTAATTTAATAAGATAAAATATCATATTTAATTTATAATTATTATATTTTTTTCTCTCACAAAAGTTAAAAAAGCTAAAAATTCATCTAAACGAGACTTTTTAACTCTAAATTAAAATAATTAAAAAATTAAAAAGCCAAAAAGCCAATTAACTTTCCAAACGAGCCTTCTTGACGGTCTAAAATTTGAATTAACGGGGTTGTTTGGACTCACAGAACTTATTTTGTTTTGATAATGTGAATGTACATTTTGTAAAACTTTATATATATATATATATATATATATATATATATATATATCATTTATAAAATTTAAATTAATTTAATAATTATAACTTTTTTATTTTATTACATTTTTTTAAAAAAAGATGATAAGTGTATTTTTAAAAATAATCTATTTATTTTTTTAGATATACTCAATAAAATGAAGAAATTATAATTATAAAATTGATATAATTTTTTTATAAATAATACCCATACAAAGACTTTATAAAATAAAAAAAATTAAATTATCAAAACAAATACAATCCCAGCAGTAAGCCCAAGACTTTCTTTTAATAATTGTCGTATTGAATCAAGTAGCTTATACTCCATTTTTTTAAGATTTGTACTTCATTAATATATTTCCTTAATTAAATAAATAACATAGGCATGTTTCTTCTGCTAGTAATGTTGATTTATGATATTTTATCCTTTGGTCATTATCTTGGTGGCTTAACAACAACTATAAAAATTAAATAATTATAAATTATAGTTTGGGTAAATTACGAAACACATCTTCATGCATCTGTCATATTTTTTTTGAAAAAAAAATCTGCGTCAAACCAATACAACAAACCTTATTCTACCCCACTCTCTCCTCTTCATTTGAACTAAAAAAATATGATATTAGCTACTAAACATAATCATCATTTTTCACTTAGTTATAAAAATTATATTTATTTTATTTTTCTAGCATATTGTGTTTTCGTTGTCCATGAAAGTATAAATTTTTCTTGATTTGATTTTTGACTATCAAAATTGTCTTGATTATGAAAATTATGGATATTGGGTGATTTGGGTTTAAAAAGAAATAAAATTAGAATAAATAAAATTATTTTATTTGTGAAAGTAATGAATTTTGAATAAAAATTATAGTATAAAAAAATTAATATTACATTATAAAAAATTAAAAAGGTCCCCAAATAATTTTTTTTGCCTCGTTTTAAATAGGCTTGAGCCCCTCTATCAAGAAGTATGAGAACTGCGTAATCCCTTAAAAAAAATTATAAATTGACTACCTTTTTTTATAAAAAATAAATAAATAAATAAATAAATAAATAAAAATAAAATAAAAGGATAATTACGGGAAAAACGCATTTTGTGTCAATTTTTGTCATGAATGATGAAAAGGATAGCACAAGTTGAATTATCAAAGATGAATAAATGGATATAGGCTTGAGCCCCTCTTATCAAGTATGGGAACTGCGTAATCCCTCCAAAAAAAATTATAAATTGACGGAAAAGAAAAAAAAAATAATAAAGAGAAAATAAAGGATAATGACAGAAAAAACACATTTTTGTGTCAATTTTTGTTATGAATGATGAAAAGGATAGCACAAGTTGATTATCAAAGATGATATAGGTAGGGGTCAATAACACAAGTTGATTATAAAAAATGATATAGGTACCGGTCAATTTTGTTGGTCATGCATGATACTGAGGTTTCGTTTGATAATTTTTAGTTTTATTTAAAAAGTGAAAAAAATTATGATAAATTGACATATCACTCTCTCTATTTTTCTACATATCGTTTCATAAAAAGTCAAAAAATTATTAAAATAAGCTATTCTTAAACAAGGTCTCATGTCATTTTATAGCTAGATGCCCATTTATTTTTAATTAATATATATTGAGCAATATTACATGCACAAAATTCACTACATAAAAATGTTCAAAATATTTAGGATAAATTACACTTTAATCTCTATTGTTTTAATTTGAAATGTTTGATTCCCACACTTTAAATATAGTTTTAATTTGATCATTCTGTCCAAAGTTTTATTAATTTTTCTTATGTGTATACTTTAAAAGATTGATAAGTATCCCAAAATCGTTAATTTTAACTTCCAATTTCAATGAAAGGATCAAATTGAAATCACAGGAATCTGAGTAAGATTTAAGTCAAATTATAAATATACAAAGTATAATTTACCCAAATATTATTCAAATTTATTTAAAATATGGGTTACATTGTGCCTGTTTGGCAGAGCTTAATTACAGCTTATTTCAGCTTTCAGCTTAATTTAAGCTATTTTGATGTGTTTGGTTTTGCTTATAGCTTATAGCTTATAGCTTTTTGGAAGTCAGAAATCAGCTTATTCTTTGAGTGGGGCAGGAAATGCTTTAAGAATAAGTTGGAAATCAGCTTAAGCTGAAAGTTATAAGCTATAAGCTGTTGAGGTATAAGCTATAAGCACTTTCCCACAGCTCTATCAAACAGGACTATTATATGCAAGTTAAATCTCAAATATATGTTCTTAAATATATTTTTGTACATAAATTTTGTACACAATTTTTTAATGATATTCACTCCCTTAACCAGAATTTTGTTGGTTGTTTGCATTATTGTTTTTACGTACAAAAGTACAATAAAGGGTGAGCGAGATACATGTGCTCATGTGCCATTCCCATTCATGAGAGAGTTGTTCTCATGGTGGCATTCATGCTTTTGTTCGGATGCATAAAAATTGTGGAGAAAATTACAATATATATATGGTGTCTTTCAAAAAAAAAAAAAAAAATTAAATCAATGATAATTTCAAAAAAATTTATAAATTTTAATAATTAAAATCATAAAAAAATTTATTAATCCATAAATATTTTGTAAAAGTGTCATTGATGTGTTATTTCCCTAAATTATGGCAAAATCCAATTCAATCCAATCCAACTCATGTGCCCCTTGACTGCTTCAATGTGATCGTGGTGGTCATCTCACCATCATCACTCATCAACATATATGAAAAAGGGAAATTACTATTCAGGATGTGCTTTGAAATTTTTTTTACAAAATAGTGAAATAATTTATGATTTTAATTATTAATATTTATAAAATTTATCATTTTTTTGTAATATTTTTTTCAGACACACCACTAATATTTAATTCTCTCTATGAAAAAAATCTCGAAATGTCAGTGATATTTTCCATTTATTTATTTATTTATTCAAACAAAAAGAATACCAACCACATGTACTATATCCATATGGATAAGAGAATGCTAATATGTATATAAAATAAATTTATTCACATATTTTAGATTTTATTATTTTAAATTTATCAAATTTTGATAATATGTGAATAAAATTGTACTCAATAGTGAAACCTTATATAAAAAAACACCTATTATAAAAAAAAATCAAATTAATCTCATAATCACGACCATCTAATTTATCAGTACAAGATAAATTAAAAAATATAAATTATAAGAATAAGATGAAATCATATAATTAAAATTATTGAATCAATTTGATTTTTTTTTATTTTATTTAATTTATAAAAAAAAATAACCTACACACATGGGGAATCAAATATGTCACATGACAACGGACAAACACGGATTGAACTGTCCAATCCATACAAGAACAGGGAATCCATACGGATAAGAGAACGCTAAGATGTATATAAAATAAATTTATTCACATATTTTATATCTTATTATTTTAAATTTATCAAAATCTTGATAATGTGTGAATAAATTGAATTTAACAGTGGAACCTTATATAAAAAAAATACCTATTATCAAAAAAATCAAATTATTTTAAAAAAATCAAATTAATCTGATAATCATAACCACATAATTTATCATTATAAAATAATTTTGAAAATATAAATAATAAGAGTAAGACGAAATCATATAATTAAAATTATTGAATTAATTTAATTTGATTTGATTTGATTTATAAAAAAAATAACATACACATAGTGATAAAAAAAACCAATCAATCATCAAATAGGTCACATGAACTCGGACAAACATGGATTGAGCTGTCCAATCCATACAAGAACAGGGACAAGCCAAGTTCATTTTTTTTAGTATTTTAATTAATTTTTTTGTTCATTTTGTTCTTATGAAATATTTTTAAAATTAAAATAAAATTATGCCATTTTAAAGTGTGTAATTTAGGATTGGTTTGGAAAGCTATTTTTTGTTGGGTTTGTTTACTAAAATGTGAGATATAAGTGCACTTATTTAGGTTACATTACCTCTTCACTTTTTTGCACATTTTTTATAAAAAGTTAAAAAATATACTTATTTAGATCATCTTAAATAACCCATTAAAAATAATATTTTGACATTTTATGGGGGAAAAAAGTAAAAAAAAATAAAATAGAGAATTAAATTAATCTTTGACTTCTTTTATTTGATATTTTTATTTATTTATACTTGTTCAAGAAGTGACTAAATTAGTCCCAAAAAATCACTATAAATTAATCTATTCTCATTAATTTTTTTATATATTTATTCATAAAAAGTCACAAATCACTTAAAAAAAGGCTATTTCAGAATAAACTCTTTTTCATTTTTAACTAAATCCAATCTTTCCACTAAATTCAATCACTAAAAAAAGGATGGTTAGAATTATTCTCAGAAGAAAACCAATGATTGAGCTAATCCTAGGAGGAATGACAATAACTGGCGTTGTACCATTCTTTCTAGTTAAAGGTAATAAAGGAATCAAATAATTTAAACTTGATTTGTGCTCAGCTCATTAAAAATTTGTTTAAGTTCAACTTGTATTCAGTTTGTTAAAAACTCATTTATAAATTAGTTAAGTAAATAAATCAAACTTAAACATATTTTGAAAGTAGTTGAAGTTTTAAATTAAATTTGAACAGTCAATTGATCATTCGATTCGGTTTGATAAACAAAAAATTATATAAAAATACCAAACTATTTTAACTCCGCTCGGCAAAAGTTGATTTGGAATCAGTTAAAAAATTCAATAATGATTCATCCCCCTTTTCCCCCCACCCCCTTTGACCCCCTTTCTCTCTCTCCTTTTCTTTTTCTTTTTCTTTTTTTTCCTGCTCCTCCAATCACCACCCGTCACGTGGCAAAGGGGGGTGAGGGGGTGACCCCCAAAAGGGGGTCCCAAGCATTATTCTAAAAAATTTAACAAATCAAACTTAAATAAATTTTAAAACTGCTGAAAATTATCAAAACAAATTTAAACAATTAATTATTCAGTTACCCTACAGAACAGACCACACAGAGGGTTAATAAAGTAAATTGGGGCCATTTCAGTTGGTGAGATGATTTGTCGGTGCATGTATCACAAAAATAATGCAATCAATCAGCCACCCACGTGCAATATATATGTGCATTCAATTATTATATAGGTGGAATACATTATCAAAAGTAGAAAATAAAAAACGGAAAAATCTGCAATTTTTTTATATGAAGAATGTTATATGGAATCTCAAAAAATGATTTTTTTTTTTTACCGCATTTTTGGTCTCAGAAAGAAATAAAAAAGTTAATTTATTAATTTATTCGAGTCACATCACTTTTTTTTTTTATATGTTTTTTTAAAATAAAATAAAAAAAAAAACTTATAAACTATACCAAAAAAAAAAAAAAAAACCCTTGGTCCCATTCTTAATTGAAACAACCTCGATACCATTATTGCTGCTCCAAAAGTTGCTTTACTTTTGGTTTTATCCAAAAAATAAATAAAGGTTTGTGGACGGAAATATATATTTTAAAAGTCTCTCAAGTTCCTTGATAATAAATTTCATAATACAACCATGATGGGTATGTTTGGTTTGAGTTTGAGAAATGAGTTTTAGAAAAAAAATTTCAAAAATTTGTTTGGTTTGAGATTTTTCTCAAAAAATTTCTAAAATCACTTTCTCTCTCTTACACATCTATCAATCACTTTTTCTCTCTCATCTCTCCTTCTCAATCACTTTTTCTCTCACACACATCTACTCAATTCTCTCAAAATATCAAATCATCTCAAACTCTCAAAAAAAATTTGTCTTTCAAAATATACAACCAAACAAACCAAAAAAATTTCTAAAACAACTCTCTCAAATTTTTTTCAAAAATAACTCTCCTAAAAACAAACCAAACAAGCCCGATATTTTCAATTGTATATGTTAATGTGCTCAGTCTTTAATATATATATATATATATATAAACAGATATATTAATATGAAAATAATGGTAATTTCAAACATTTTGTTATTTTTAACCCCCCCCCAAAAAAAAAAAAAAAAAAACAAAAATTTTAAAAATGATACCAAACTTTCGCAAGGATTCTGATGTTGATACTCAAAGCCCCTTGTCCTTTACTTTTTAGTTTTTTTTTGGTATTTTCTAGTAATATTCATCCTCTAATTTAGTTTATAAGTGAAATAAATAAATAAATAAAAGAAGAAAGGAAAAAAAAAAAGAAAAAGAAAAAAAAGTGCATAGTACGTGATGAAAATAAAAATATTCAACTTCGTTCACCCGAGTTGGATATCTACTAGACTACTATAGTTCATTTGATGTGAATATTATTACTTGTTTTTTTTCCTCCTAAGAATGGCCTATATATTTAATAATTGCTAAATTATTTTTTTAATTCATCAAATAACTCCAAACTTTGCAAAACAGTATTTTCTATTAATTTATTAAATTGCCCAAAAAATTAAATATAAAATTACAAACACATTAATTATGCTTGCACCTACTATTAGTGTACATCTATTCTATTATACACTACAAATGGCTAAGTTGGTGTTAGCATTTTTTTTACAGAATTTTTATTTTTCAAATTACCTTTCTGTAACTAACAATTCAAGCACAAGTCCTTCTATAACAGTCAATTCAATCTGTATTTGTCAATTTTAACTCACATGAAAATTATACGTTTTGAGCATGCACAAGAAGTCTATTTTGGGAAGTCACTATTTTAGCCGAAGAATTATTACAAAAAAATCAACAATTCTTTCTTCTTCTTCTTTTTTTCTTTTTTTTTTTTTCCATGTCTCCTTTTTGGAAAGGAAAATAATATGTAAGTTTACTTTTTAGACACACTTTCGAGATCAAATGATGTGTCAAGAACCAATAATCTTCTTGACACATCACTGGGTTTAAAAAGTGAGTCTAATTTTTGGGCCTAAATAGCAATGTTTTTTTGGAAAAAGTAAAAAATACTAAAAAGAATTAATTTCCAAAGCAAACCTAATGTGATATTGTGGATGTTTGGTGTAGCTTATCTAAGTTGTTTGTACATTTTTTTATTTATTTTACGAGCCTGTATCAGATTGTTTGGTATAATTTTTACTTATAACTTATTAGACAACAAAAAAATTATTCAAAAGCTTGTTGAGAAGTGCTTTTGACTTTTTCTTCTGAATTATTAATTTTTAATATAGAATAAATTGTACCATCACTAATTTGGTGATTTTCACAGTTAAAATGGCAAATTCTTCATCTTAAAAGTGGTACTTATTGCATATAAAAAATAAAAAATAAAAAGAGGGAGATGATTTTTTTATGAAAAAAATATGTAAAAATAGTATAGAGAAAAAGAAATGTTTAATTTTTTTATATTATTATTTAATTTTTAAGTAATGCTACATCGCTTAATAAATAATTCTTATTTTGAATTCCCAAGAAGTAGAAGAAAGAAAGAATAGAGAGACAAAGAGGGAAAAAATGAGAAGAAAAAAAAGTAAGATTTATTTCACATCATTAAAAAGGTTGTTTGGGATGTGAAGTAGAAAAAAAAAAAAAAAAGATGTATATTTAAGATAATTTTTTTAATTTTTTGACGAAAAGATGTGTAATTTGTAATAAAATTAAAATGACTATTTTACCTTTATTAACTTTTTAACTTTTAATTTTTAACTTTTTGACATTTGAATAACTAAATTCAAATGACATTTTGCTCCCTAAATTTTTCTTACAAACTTTTACCAAATAATATAGACTTTTTAAATTTTTTTAACAACGGTTTGATTTTTTCACTTTTTGACCTACTCTAGCATAAGAGTTGCATGAATCGCGTTGGAGATAATCAACCATGTGAATGTGATCATGGGTGCATGTGTTACAAGTGGGCCATAGAGATACACAGTACAGACCTTCCAGCCCAGGAATGGGGATCACTGCTGTGCCTTTGGCACAGCAGTCACTGTTGTGGCTCATTTTGTTATACATTATGAATTTATTTTTATAATCTGAACCGTTCATGTTGTAGGATTTGTTGAGTACTTCATGTCTATCAAAAATCATATTAATCGGATATCAATAACTATATGATCGAATTGCATATTTTTATACTATTTTTCAAAAGAAAAACTTTTTGTTTATTTTTTTGGTTATCAATCATGTAGTTATTGATATCCGATTAATATGATTTTTGATAGACATGAAGTACTCAACAAATCCTACAATATTAACGGTTCAGATTATAAAAATAAATTCATAATGTACAATAAAATGAACCACAACAGTGACTGTTGTGCCTTTGGCACAACAGTGACCTCAGTTCCTCCAGCCCACTCATTTATACCAAATTCACACCACCTCTTCAATAGCAAAAAAAAACAAAATATATATAGAATCTATAGATACATAAAAATATATGAAGATAAAAACATAAAAAACATTCATATATATACAAATAAAAAAATACTTAACACACTTAATTTATGGGGATTTACATGTATATTTTAATAGATGAATTTATTATTTAATAGATTCTATAATAATTAATAGTGTTTTTTATCAAACACTATTAAAAAAATTACTAGTTGTTAATTTTCAGCGACATTTTAAAAATTGTCACAAAAATGTCACTAATTATAAGTTTTAACGACAATTTAAAAAAATAGTCACAAAAATTTTTACTAATTTTTAACTTTTAGCAATAGTTTAACAAATTCGTCACAGAAAAACGTCACTAATTATAAGTTTTAGCGACAATTTATAAAAATTGTAACAAAAAAGTCATTAATTGTTAATTTTTAAAGACATGTAAAAAAAAATTATTTTTAGCGACGATTTTATTAAGACTTATTTTTGATAGGTCTTGATGGGAATTAAATCCAACTATTAAAATCTATTGATAGTTTACCCTTAATTTAATTTATCACTCTTAAAAATCACCCCTAATGAAGTGTGACAAATATCAAATTTTAATTTATCAAACATTTCATTATGTGAGATCTAGTCTCAATGTTACATCATTAAGAGTGGTCTAGAAATGATAAATTAGAGGATATAACATTATTGATACAAACAATAAAGACACATGTATGGGTGTAAAAGAACAAAAAATAGGCTGTGTTTTATGCGGTTACTGGTAGGGTTGTACAAAATACTTTTTAATTCGTTAAAATCTGTAAATTTTAAAATTTATAATTCGCTTTCGAAATTGTTCTGCCTTGCTATAATTAATACATATATATTTTTTAATCTCTAATAAATATTAAAGTTAAAATGAATGTGAGAAAGATTTAAGATATAAAATTTGTTACAAATTAGTAGTTATATATATAAAAAAATATTATGTAAAATTAATTTATGTTATATATATGAAAAATATTATGCAAATTAGTGTTATATATTATGAAAATAGTTAATAATTAGTTAAAAATATTTTTTAATCTGTCAATCTATCCCAAACCGTTATTTTTCAATCCATCAATTTTCCAGTTAATTTATAATTTTATTCTCAAACTGTCTAAATCATACCACACACCCCTAGTTTACTGGATAGGTTCATTACTTAACCCATGTAATTGTTTTTTGAATAATGTTTGAGGGCCACAAAATGTGTGGCTCAAATGGCTCGAAACTGTCATAACGACGTCGTTTTGCGTCGTTTTGGCAGCAAAACGACGTCGTTTTGGCAGTTTCGAGCCATTCGAGCCACAGATTTTTGGGCTTCCTACCAGTGCTGTTGTTTTTTAATGACTTGAGGAAGGATAGGGGTTTATTTTTCTTCACTTAAATCGGGTAAAGGAGATGTTTTAAATATGTTTTACATATATATATATTTTATAGTGAGTTATATTAAGGAAAAATTATTTATAAGTCCTATTTGGAAGACTTATTTAATGTGAAATTCTATAAATATTTTTTAGAGTTTAAAGTCCTATTTAAATATGAATGTGTTCCATAAGGTCCTATGAGTTGTAAATGAATTATATTAATGTATTATTATACTCCTAATTTGTTTCTATATTGTATCTTATTTTCTCATTCATCATATTACATTTGGGAAGACTTTTAGAAAAGACATGTCTACAGGCAACGACTGTGTGAGTTTTTTTCGCATTGATCGTAAGATTCTAGTGCATTTTCAAAATGTTGCTTAAATGGATGTGGATATGGTTGATGATATGATGAAGTTTGAGAGTTGTGTGTTGATTCTTTCGACAGATTTCGACTCCAATCGGTTGAGGAAAAGTTTTTTTTTTTTCATGTGTGTTGTTGTTTGTTAAAGTGTGGATTGTTCATCTTTAATAGGGTATTGACAATCTATTACACTCATTGATAGGCACACTTTAGCCAATGTTCTGATTGAATGTATATATTTAACATTGTGATGGTTGATGCGTTTTGATTTGTTCGATGTGTGGGGTGGTGTGTATGAGTTCAAGGGTTGGGTTGGGGGTATTTGGTTTTGGTTGTTAATCGGATATCGAATGTGAACCATGTCGTAAGATGTCAATTGTATATTGGGGCCTGGATGATCATGTTACGATGCATGTTACATTTAATGTGTACGTTAATCAACATACACCATGTAGTAGATGACATTCGTGTGTTTGTTCAGTTGTATATGTGTTTGAATGTGTATCATGTCTTTTATTGTAATCAGTGTTTACGTATGTTGCGCAAAATTATTGAAGATTTGGGTTTGTAATTGAATGTGAATTGAATCTCATCACTTAATGTTGAAGTTACGTTGGGTTGGGGGTGATGATGGTTTAATATATGAGTTGGGTTGGGATGTTACGGGTGTGTTTGGTAACGTTTACGTTTTCAGTTTATATTTACAAAAATTTTATAAACTGGTTTTTGTTTATTTTTAGAAAAAACATAAACTACAAATGCGTTTGGTAATTGACAAAATGTTTTAAAAAATTTAAAAATATAAAAAGAGTGAGAAATGGCAAGTGGCGGCAGAAACGGTGGTGAAAAGTGGTGACGATGGGTGGTGGGTAGCTGGTGGTGGCGGGTGGGTGGTGGTGGTGGGTGACAGTGGCGGGTGACGGTGGCAGGTAGTAGCGAGTGGGTGGTGGTGGTGGTGGGTGGTGGGTGGTGGTGGCAGGTGGGTGTGGCGGGTAGGTGACGGGTGGTGGTGGTGGTGGTGGTGGGTGACGGTGGCGGGTGGCGGGTGGTAGCGAGTGGGTGGTGGTGGTGGTGGTGGCGGTGGTGGGTGGTGGTGGCGTGGTGGGTAGCGGGTGTGATGGGGGTGGGTGGGGGTGACGGTAGGGTCGTGGTGGCGAGTGGTAGCAGGTGGGTGGCGGATGGCGGATGGCAGGTGGTGGCGGGTGGGTGGTGGTGGTGGTGGTGGGTGACGGTAGGGGTGGTAGGTGGTAGCAAGTGGGTGGTGGTGGTGGGTGGTGGGTAGTGGTGGCAGGTGGATGGCGGGTGGGTGGTGGTGGTAGTGGGTGGTAGTGGCGGGTGGGTGGCAAGTGGCTGGTGGTGATGGTGGCTGGTGGTGGCAGGTAGTGGATGGTGGTGGCAGGTGAGTGGTGAGTGGTGGTGGCAAGTAGGTGGCGGGTGGTGGACAGTAGTGCGGATGGTGGGAGTGGCGGGTGGGTGCAGGTGTGGCGAGGGTGGGTGGTGGTGGTGGTGGTGGTGTAGTGGGTGGCAGTGGGGTGGTGTGTGGTGTGTTGGGGGCGGTGTTGTGGTGTGGTGAGGGTGAGTGGTGGTGGCAGTTAGTGGTGGTGGTGGGTGGTGGGTGATGGTGGCGGAAGACGGTGGTGGAAAATGGTGGCGGGTGGTGGTTAGTGTTGGGTGGTAAAAAAAAAAAAAAAACTCAAAACTCAAAACGGAAACACATTTTTTGTGTTTTCATTTTTTGGCCAAATTTATAAACTGAGACCACTGATTTATAAATTAAAAATTTTACCAAACAAGTTTTTATTTGAGTTTTTTAAATTTTTGTAAATATAAACAGAAAACAGTAAATGTAAGTGTTACCAAACGGCACCTACATGTTACATTTAAGAGGTTACATTATTCATAATTCAACGGTGGAGTATTAGAATGTCACGTTGGGTTTGAGATGAGAAGCATATTGGAATGTCACGGTGGGTTTGGAATATTACATGTTACATGTTACATTTACGTTGGGTTTGGGATAGAAAACATATAAGAATGTCACATTTGGTTTGGGATGTTACATGTTACATTTATGTTTTGAATTTCAAATTTCCAACCATATAGATATGATCACAATCTATGGTAATATTGGATTTTCCATATATGGTATTGTCACTAATCAAGTTATTTTGAATTTCATAAGCATATGGAA
Organism: Camellia japonica; assembly: GCA_030407325.1. NCBI lineage: Eukaryota > Viridiplantae > Streptophyta > Magnoliopsida > Ericales > Theaceae > Camellia > Camellia japonica. The sequence goes on along the minus strand of JAPPVO010000013.1, from coordinate 130,481,965 downwards.
ATGTCACGTTGGGTTTGAGAGTGTCATGTTGGGTTTAGAATGTTACATGTTACATTTACGTTTTGAATTTCAAATTTCCAACCATATAGATATGATCATAATCTATGGTAACATTAGACTTCCTATACATGGTATTGCCATTAATTAGGTCATTTTTGAATTTCAAATTTCTAACCATATAGATATGATCACAATTTATGGTAATAGTGGATTTCTCATATATGGTATTATCATTAATCAAGTTATTAATTAATTAAAATTGGGGGTAGATGTGTCCACAAGAAAATCATAGGACCTATTGGGTTATAAACTTTTTTATAGGACCATATCTTGTATAAGTTTTCTAAATATAACTTATAAATAATTTACCCTTATATTAAATTGAGCTTTTAGTTAAAATTGTTGAACAAATTAATTAAAAAATAATAAAAATAAGGCGCTCTTATATAAAAATTAATTAATAATTAAAGAATAATGTTAAAAATTTTTAAAAAAATAATTAAAATTTTTATCAAATATCCTATATAAATGTGAAACTTACACGAGAATCACATGGTGTGAGTCCTATCATATAACCATGTGAGATGGGTGGCGGTGATGATAACCATGGTGTAGGTGGTGAGTTTGGTAATAAGCTTAAGCCTCTCATTTGAGAATATGTTATATATAAGGTAAAAGAATTAATATTTTGGGATAATTCTTTTATTTTTTATGAAAAAACATTTAAAAAGTAAAGAAAAATAGAATCTTTGATTTTTTAAAATAATTTGTTGACTTTTTGATTTTTTTAATTATTTATTTTTAAGCTAAAATATGTAATGGTGGAGATTTTTTGACATAAATAGTAATTACTGGTAATAGAAGAGAGTGGGAGTTATTTTGTTAAATTGAAGACATTGATAGTTTGTGAAGAAAGGAAAAATACGGTAGTGCTATACCCCCACAATTTTCTCTCACAAAAATATTATTCACAGTTTTTTATTGGTAAGAGTTCACTCATTCACTCTATAGTGATAAACTCTTACCGGTAAAAATTTGTAAACGAGTGTTCTTGTGACAGAAATTTGTAGGAATTGATCATTTTCCGGGAAAATACCATTTTATGGAATTAAAAAGGTCATTTTAATAGACTTAAAATCATATAAAGCTATTTACAATTTGATTAAAATTCAAATTATGTTGCCTCAACTTCACTTGCTTGTTCTCCTATTGGGAATAATGTAGAACTTCAAATATCACTATTTAGGGTTGTAAATTGATCGTCTTAATAAAATGTAGTTTGTTTCAAATTTTTTTTTCTTTAATACTGATCAAAATTTTATATTTAAATACTTTCATATATTATAAATTTTTTATTAAAAGATAAGTAATAAATGTTACACATTTTGCTATAAAAATTAAAAATATATATAGGAGTAACATTTACAGAACATCTTCTATCATCTCTCTTTATTTATTCTTAACATAATTTTTTTAAAATTTCTTTAAAATCCTTAAAAGTTCTTATCAATCAATCTGTTACACAAAATAAAAAAATTAGTACAAAAATTGAATACACAACATATTCTAAAGATAATCGTTAGCATTTTATCTTAAAAAATTGACAAAAAAAATCTAAAATTACAAAATCGAATACAATCTATAAAACTTGTCTTATTACAAAATATTATATCTATTCTGTAATTGATTACAAATAAATAAATAAAATTGTAAAAAATGGTGACCTTAAAGCACCTCCAACGGTGTATCAATTTTTTCATTAAATTTGAATAAAAGCTTATTTTGATATCAAGTACACCAACAAAGGATTTTGGAATTTCATTAGAATATCGGTTGACCGGATATACTATTGGGAGGATGTCTGGCCCGTCAATTGACCAGTGTAAATTTTTTATTTTTTTTGCCTTGAGGTGGTCGATTGGCCAGTGTAATTTTTTCACAAATTTTTGCTTTGAGGTGGTTATTCGAGAGGACATTCGAGGGGATATCCGGGGGGACGTCCGACAACGATAATGAATAGTGATTTGATGAAAAATACATTGGTTCTCAGTTTGATGACAAAAAAGCGAAATCCTCAATTTGATACTTGTTTGACACAACCGTTACACAACCGTTGGAGCAGCAAAATGACTTTGTTTTCATCAAATTCAAATTTGATGAAAAATTTAAGTAACTATTAGAGATGGTCTTCCACATTATATACTTTTCCCACTAAAATATAGATTTATTAATGGGAAAATTTCACATCAGTATACAACTTCCAAAATAATTACAAATTAATAATAATTTTTATTGATTACTAATAATTAAAATCATAAAATTGTCCATGCATCTGTAATAATTTTTTGAAGATCATATGTGATAGTTTATTTTGAGAAGTAGATTAAAAGTTAATTTTTTTAATTTTTTTTAAAAAAACGTGCACAAAAGTAGATCAAGAAAGTCAAAAAACTGCTTTTAACTGTGTTCGCAAAACAAGTTATGAAAAGCCAATGTAAAAAAATGGATTTACGTGTAGGTCCTAATAAGTAAATTTATTGTCTAATAGATCTTATGATAATTAATGACATTTTTCATCAAATACTATTAAAAATATATATTAATTGTTAATTTTCAGCGACAGTTTAAAAATTTTGTCACAAAAATCATAAAAAGTCATTAATTTTTAACTTTCAACGACAGTTTGAAAAATTCGTTACAAAAAAAACGTCATTAATTATAAATTATAGCGATAATTTATAAAAATCGTGACAAAAAAGTCTTTGATTGTCATTTTTTAATGACATGCAAAAAAAAAAAAAAAAAGTCATAAAAAATTATTTTTAATAATAATTTTATTAAGATTTATTTTTAATCATTTGTGAATAAGTTATTTTAATAACTTTTTAATTTTTTTGACTAAAATATAAGATAAAAAATAAAATATTTAAAATAATTTTTTGATTTTTTACAAAAATATATAAAAAACAGACATATGTCAAACGAAATTTTAATAAGGATTAAGTTTAGGACATATTGGTAATTTAACAATAATGTGAAAGGGAAAGGCGTGAAGTAAAGTGAGTATTATTTCCTATATAATGAATCTAATCCCCAAATCCCAAAATTCCATTGAAACATCTCTTCTTCTCTTTTGGGCTTACAACCATTTCTCTCTTTTAAAATTTCATTTTTTTATTCAGACATCTCTGCAATCACAAGACCCATTCCTAACAAAGCAAAAATCTATCCTTTCTCCGGTTTAATTTTCTCGCATTTTCTCTCCCTTTCTGTCAGAAAATTTTCTCATCTCTCTTCCGCATGCCGTAACAAAAGTTTTTTGTCACTCAAGATTTTTCTCGGGATTCTCTTGTGATTCAGAACTACATTTATTGTCCTGTAGATGCATATCTGTAGAGAGAGAAAGTGAGAGCCAGAGTTTAGTAGTTGGGATTCTAGAGAGAGAGAGAGAGAGAGAGAGAGAGAATTGAAGAGTTGAGTTGAAGAAAGGTCTGAGGTATTGGAGTTGAATGGCGGAAATTGGAGTGAAATGGAGGGTTTTGAGATCGATATCGTTGATATCGTGGAACTTTTTATTAGCATCAGTGCTTGTTGCAGCTGAAAGAAGCTTGAAACAGCAATCATCAACCTATACCCCTGCCCAAGAAGCATCGGGAACAGATTATTTTTCACAGTTTGTGAATTTCTTGTGGCAATCGAATCAATCTGGGTACCAACATGTTTGGCCTGTAAGTCAAATTATCTATCTGATTACGTCTTGAAGACTTTTCTTTTCTTTCTTTCTTTCTTTCTTTTTTCAAATCTTTTTGAAAAATTCCAAGCTTCAGTTTTAACCATTTTTTATTTTTTATTTTTTTTAAAATACCCATCTCCAATCAGTTCTCTTTTTAAAATTTCATCAAATACAAGTAAAAATATGACTGGGAAATTTGGTGATGGATTTGGTTCATCCTTGTTTTGGTAAAATAAAAAAAAAAAAAAAATTTGCCCATGCCTTGATTTGATACAGATTTGATAAAATGGTTGGAGCACACTTCTAGCCATTTCCCCTCAAATTTGAATTTGATGAAAAAATTGATGAAGGATTGGAGATGTTATGTTGATTCCATTGCTATTACCCATTGTTGCATAATAATTAACAAAGATGGTCCAAATCAGCTAACTTGTTAATTTATTGGTCTAGTTGGTGTTGTATTCTTTTTGCTCTATATTTTTCTTTGTGGGTTGGTTGACCTTTAAATGGATAGGGTTGCAAGCTTAGCCAAATAGTAGTGTGTTCAAGCTCTGCTCGATAAAACTCGAGCTTGACCTCGGCTTGGTTCAACTCGATTATATAAACAAGCCAAGATTAACTTGCACGTTGTGCATGTTTTTGAGTTCGAGCTCAAGCTTGAGCTCAAAAGGAAAAATCAAGCCTGGAATGCACATCAAGACTGAAAACAGAAGGTTATGGAAAAAAATATAAAATAATGCTCATGTTAGTAATAAGAAAATAATGAAAATAATTATTTAGCTTAGCCATGAATGAGGTAGATGTCATGTATATATAATAGATTCATGATACAATTTAAGAAACAATATAAATAAGGAAACAATACTACATCAGTGATTGACATAATTACAGATTATATACATAATACTAAAAATAAAATGATTCTTTGTACTTTAATTTCTATATTCAATACTCCCCCTTAAGCTGGTGTGAAGATATTCAACAATTGCAACTTGCCAACAGATGACTGGAAGAAATCGGAAAAAAACTCAACGGCTAATCCAAATAAATGCTACCGAACAAATTTGGTAGTCCACCAAATAAAAAAGGCCAAAAGGTGTTTAATACATCAGCACTACACTCTAGAAAAGGAAAAAAAACAGGGACTGAATTGTCCTAGAAGAGCTGCCAAAGCATCTATGGCCAGGAAACACCCTGATTGGCATTAGAGGTCGGAGCTAATGCCGGGAGACAGTTTATGATTGTGTCGAACCGTTGTAGAAATTGGTCGGAATTAATGTCGGGACAGTTTAAGGTCATACTGGACCATTATAGGAATTGACCGGAATTAATGCCGGGACAGTTTACGGGGGTCATGCCAGACCGTTATACGAACTGACCGAAATTAATGTCGGAACAGTTTAAGGGGCCATGTCAGACCGTTGTAGAGATTAATCGGAATCAATGTCGGGACAGTTTAAAGGGGTCATCATGCTAGACCGATGTAGAGAACTGGATGTTGAACCAATAAGCATGACACACACATAACTTATGATGTGGTGCTGAATGATGATGGCAACGGATGATTAAGTGTGCTAGGGGGCGACTTATTAGAAAGTGCGTCAATGGGTGGCTTGGATGGTCACATGGTATATCACCATGATATAGGTATAATACCTCCCTCAAACTTAAATAGGTTTGAAGATAGAAACCTATTTGAGGTTGAAATAGAGAGAAAGATAAAGTGGAACAGAAACACACAAAAAAATGGATTGTGAGTAAAAAAAATATGATAGAGATATTTGGGATAGGAATAAACTAGTGGATAGAGGAAGAGATCACTACGAAGTGATAGTGAAAGAAAATATGGTAGTGGAATGGGTTGAGGTCAGCGGGGGGCAAACGAAAGACTGCCGCCCGCCAGTGAAGCAAAATTACTAGGTACTTAACCTAGCTCTGATACCAAAAAGAATGGAAAGAATTATTTGGCTTATCCATTAATGAGGTAGATGTTATGGATATATAATAGATTCATTATACAATTTAAGAAATGATATAAATAAGGAAATAATACTAAATCAGTGATTGACACAATTACAGATTATATACATAATACTAAAAATAAAAAAAAAAATCTATGTACTCTAATTTCTAAATTCAACAATAAGTTTAGTCTATCAAATATGTAAAACATCAATCATAAATAAAAAAAGTACATATACATTTAGCTGATAGTATTTGGGACAAGGCACTATTGAGTTGACTTCAGTTTGTAGACATATCTTTATGTAGTATGCATGCATATTTGTATGGAAGCAACCTCACTTGTGCTTGCATATGTATGAATACATAGTTGATTGTTTGTTTGTTGCCATGCTGAAGTTGTGTAATACATGCAAATTGTAAGAATTGATTTGTGAGGACAATTGTTGAATTTGATTTGCAGGAGATGGAATTCAATTGGCGAATTGTTTTGGGTACTATAATTGGATTCTTTGGAGCAGCATTTGGGAGTGTAGGTGGTGTTGGTGGTGGTGGAATATTTGTTCCTATGCTTAGCCTAGTTATCGGGTTTGATCAAAAATCAGCAACTGCAATATCAAAATGTAAGAGACAGATATCCATTTAATAATACTTCCAGAAAAGATTTGCTTGTTTTTAACCAGCACAAATGGAGTGACTTCTTCCAATTGACTTTGAAGATTGTGAAGTTTTCTTTAAAATATATGTCTAAATTTATTTTTGTTTTCTAAAATTAAAGGAAATGAGAGAAAAGAAGATGAATGAGTTGACTCAAGTCTGGTTTTGAATTCATTCTAAACAATGGAAGACATGTCTATGTTCATAAGTTTTTTTCAGTTCTGAAAGCAAAATATTATTGGAATGCAGACAGGTGATATAATGCATTAACATGACTCCAATTTTCTTGGAGGTGAATTTTAGTTGTTTTGGCATTATTGAGGATTAAATATTCAGACTTCAGAGACGGTACATAGGTTCACTGTGACATCAGTCATAGCTGAGGCAGTCCACATGACTAAAGCTTTAAACTAAAGCTTTTTTTTTTTTTTTTTTTCCCTCTCTCAAATTGGTCAACAGCCATAGAAAGAAAATGGTCTTTCTTGATTTTACTTTCTGTGCTCCATTGAATTTCTCAGTTCTAATTTCATAGATTTGCATTATTTTCTGTTCAGGTATGATCATGGGTGCAGCAATCTCCTCTGTCTACTACAATCTTAAGCTGAGGCATCCTACACTTGATATGCCAGTCATTGACTATGACTTGGCACTGCTTGTCCAACCAATGCTCATGCTGGGCATTAGCATTGGTGTTGCTTTCAATGTGATTTTCGCTGACTGGATGGTCACCGTTCTACTAATTATTCTCTTCGTAGGTAATGTTCGGTTGCATTTTGAATAGTTCTTGCTATGTGTTCTGCCCTACTAATACTGTTGAGACTACATGGCGGTTTGCAGGCACATCAACTAAGGCCTTTTTCAAGGGTGTTGATACTTGGAAGAAAGAAACAATAATGAAAAAGGTATCACGAGGTTCATGCATTTAAGAAGTAAAACGGAAGTTACAAGTCAGTCAGAAAATGAGATCATTTCACTTAGTTTTCAGTTGTATCTGAAATGTTCTTTTTCTTGCTTGTGTAGGAAATAGTTTGGCTTCAAAGAAAGTATGCAATTTCAATTGTTTTTTTTTTTTTTTTGCAATTTTTTATTTCGAGCCATGCTGATTAAAATTGATGTAATGGCCTTGTTTGGGAAGTTGGCTATTTTAATAGGCTATTTTAGTTTTTGGCTATTTTAGTAGGCTAAAATTTTTGTGTTTGGGAAGATTGTTAGATTTTTTTTAGTTGGATGTGATGTTTGTAAGAGAAAAAGTGAAATGATTATGGGTCTGATGTGATATTTTGTTTTATTAGCTATTTTAGCCTATTTTGTCTTTTTGTGAATTTTAGCCTAAAATAGGCTAAAATAGCCCTTGCTTGCCAAACAAGGCAAATATGGGATTAGGATTTCTGCTTTTGTTTTCATATGGTGTGTGTGTGTATTTTTGCAACCAATCTTAATTCTTCCATTCTGAATATCAATTTTCTGATTTCAGGAGGCTGCTAAACTTTTGGAGGCAAATGGTGAGTTGATCCAGTGTTCTTTCTATATAACAACACCAAATAGATCCTCTTGCTTATATATTTTTATTTTTCTGTTGTGGAATATTCACGCATATTTCCTGTTATATCAGGTAATGGTCATGAGGGAGCAGAATACAAGCTCCTTCCTGATGGGCCAAGCAATGGCACCAAAAAGGAATCCAATGGGACTACAGAACGAGAGGTAAGTAGCCTGTAACAAGCTGTTTACAGTTCCAAAGATCCCTCAATTCTGATACGTATAAACATCACAGGTCAGTATAATTGAGAATGTTTACTGGAAGGAGCTTGGGCTTCTTTTTTTCGTGTGGGTTGCATTCCTTGTACTGCAGATCACCAAGGTTTTATCTTCTTCTTTTTTTTCTTTTTATTTCTCCTCATTTTTGATTTTATTTTTGTAAATATTTGATTTTTCCTTTTTGTACATCTTATTAAGTTATAAGTTTTTTTTTGTTGCTTTGTTTTGTTTTGTTTTTTTCTTCTTTTGAAAACAGAACTATACAGCCACTTGTTCAACAGCATATTGGGTCTTGAACTTATTGCAGGTAAATTTTATTATTTCACCCAAAAGTAAGAGATTCATGTAGTTTTTTTTTCCTCTATTGGACTGAGTCTGTACATGTAAAAATTACAACTAACTTGAAAGTTTCTGTTGATATTACGACAGTGTCAAAAAAAAGTTTTTAGCTTTACAGACTGCAAACTGGGTTTTCAAGCATCTATGTGAATTTATCTTTTCAATTGTTCTGCAGATCCCAGTTTCTGTTGCGGTAACTTTGTACGAGGCAATTGGGCTGTACAAGGGGAAAAGACAGATTTCATCAAGAGGAGATACAGGCACTAACTTGAAAGCACACCAGCTGATCTTGTACTGCTCCTGTGGCGTACTGGCTGGTGTAGTTGGTGGACTGCTTGGCTTAGGTGGAGGATTTATTTTAGGTCCATTGTTTTTGGAGCTGGGAGTCCCTCCTCAGGTAATTTGCGTCTTTCTTTTCTTTTCTTTTATTTTTTATTCAAAATTTTGTGTTTTCAGTGCTTGCACTAGAGTGAAAAAGAAAAACTAAATAAATAAATGAAAGAGAAGGGTAGTAGTAACTTTATATTTCACTATTCATGTTGGTTATCTTTTACTACTTAAATCCCGGTTAGAAGAATATGGCTGATTCGTTGTTATGTATATCACTATTAGGTTTTGTACCCTTCCCTTGATATTGCCTTATTATTAAATTAACCTGTTTGCTTTGTGGAAAATGAAATCTGTTCCAAGTAACATCAAAGAGAGTTTATGCTTTCATTCATTTAACTTCGAAATATATTTCCACTATATGTAACATCGACAACAAGACAAGTCAATCATGATAATCTAGGATTCCAATTTTTTTTTTTTTGACTTTTTGTTTCCAGAATCTGTTTGACCGTTTGAGTAAGCCAGCGTAAATTAAAATTTTAACACAAATGGCGGAAGCTTTTAGTTTTTGGGGTGTCTTGTAAAAGCTGATTGTGTTATTTCTGGATTATTGTAATAATTCAACAAGTTTGCAAATAATTCAGGAGTTGTTTTTATTATTAGGATATTTTTGAATAATTTGATATTTAATGACTGGATGAGGAAATTAGGTGTAGTATGTTGAACAAAAATTTCAGGGATAAAATTGGAAATTTAGGAAAAAGCATGTGGACAGTGATCTAAGTTTCCAAAATGTGGATCTCATATAATCCCAAACTTAGATATAGATGTTTACACAGCAAAGGAAGATAAAAATAACCATGACGTTGAAACGGTTCCTTGTGATGTGTTAATTACAAGCATTTGCATTCCGTCTCGTCCTAAACTCCTTGAGAACGTTCGTGCAGGTTTCAAGTGCTACAGCCACCTTTGCAATGACCTTCTCCTCATCTATGTCTGTCATAGAATATTATCTTCTAAAACGTTTTCCAGTACCCTATGGTAAGTTAGTGTTCCATATTACTGAAACAGTTTTTATAAAGCAGTTTTCTGTTATTCTCTTGAGAAATCATCTAAAAGTATAACGAGTAAAAGACTTGAGTTCCATTTGAATTTTGTTTGAATTCAATTATTTTTTGTGTGTTTGTGCAGCTCTTTACTTTGTTGCTGTGGCAACTGTTGCTGCTTTTATTGGGCAACATGTTGTACGGAAACTGATCATTATACTGGGAAGGGCATCCTTAATCATCTTCATTCTGGCTATCACGATCTTCGTAAGCGCAATCTCTCTAGGTGAGCTTCATTTTTCCCATCAGTTGGACTGGTGAAATTCCCAGGCAATAAATTAAATGAGTCTTCACAACTTAACTGTTTTTGAAAGCATTAACTACAATGTCTATAGTCTACTTGTGAAATTCTTGATTTCTTGATACAATTTATTTTTGTTTTTGATAGGTGGGGTAGGCATATCGAACATGATTGGGAAGATTGAGCAACACGAATACATGGGTTTCGAGGACCTCTGCAAATACGATGCTTAATTTGTCGTTGTCACCTCTTCTTTTCTCCTCTCACATTTAATAGGATTCCCAAGTGTCATAATGAGGCGGGCTCAGTATACAAATCGGCCTCGTGCCGTTATGCACGTTTGTGGGACGAATGAATGATTGCATTGATTCAGCTCCACTGAAAATTCAGTATGTTTGCTTTCATATGCTGTCAGTGTCTTTCTATAAGAAAAAATTCTGCTGTATTTGGAGCTGCAATAGGAAAGATACAAAAGGAGTGTTTTCAATTTTTTTTGTTTTTTGTTTTTTGTTTTCGTATTTTTGGGTTCTTACATGGAATGGAACTTTTGAATAATTGTAATAATTTATTGTTTGACCCTTGAAAATTCAACTGATTCAACTTTTGAGTTTTATATTTCACCATCACCCTCTTGTGGTTATGGGATTCATTTGCAACAATGAAGATTCTTTTTATAAATTTATATAAAAGAATATGCTCTAATTGGTTATAATGTTGTGAATTTTGGGACATTGACTGAAAATAAGATTTGATGGATTTCAATTTTGAGAGTTTTGTGCACATGTGCTCTGATAATTGTGTAACATGTGGCTGTGAGTTGGCTAGTATATACCCTTTGTTCTGTCTTTCAGAATGTTGGCTCACATGGCTACTACAGTCACATCAACGAAATTTAGATGCTTTTTATCAGGTGGAACAAAATCTCTTGATTACACAATTCTGTCTTCTTCTTCAATGTGAAGATCATCATTATAACTTTTTTTTGGTTCCTTTTAGGGCATGGTATGAACAACCATTTCAAACACCAATGATTACAAAATTTTTGTCGGCTCACATGGGTAAAAGTAGGTGTAGCATATGAATAATGTCGTAACTGTAATGCCCTAAAATAATACATAAAATTCATTAGTTAGACATGTAATGATATAAGAGAAATTAACATCTTTCTATTCATCAAAGTAGTTCTTACAACGGTATTATATGTTAACAACAAAAGCAAATGCCCTAAGGGCTTACAGCTTTCCAAGTCAACACTTGATTATAAAAAAGAGAGTACTAACTCTATACAAAATAAGCCCTTGGCTTGATATACATGTAATACAAACAAAATAATCAAAAAGAGTCTTCAACTCCTATAACCATCCAAGCTATGTCCTTGGAGGTGGCATGTTACCTGTACCTGAAAATGATGTCCCATAAAAGGTGAGTCAACGCCCAGTAGAGATATGCTAAACACAATATGAGCAGTGACTAAGACGTTAGCAGATGATAAATGTTTGACTCACATAAATCAATTCATACACCATTTTCATTACATGACCAAAGTGCCCATGTTTCATTTCATTATCCATTTCTTATCAAATTCACAATTCACAACTACGGCTCAGAACCTGGCCAACAATTTCAATGAGGTAGCAACTCGTATTAAACATTTCCCATTTCACAATAGATAAGCATACTAGCTATATCAACACTTCGATAGATAAGTATATGAGTTATATCAACAATTCAACAGATAAGCATATGAGCTCTATCAATACTTCCATAGATAAGCATATGAGCTCTATCAACACATCATTAGATAAGCATAGGAGCTGTATCTACGGAGTCCATCCCCTATCTCCTCCCAAACACTATCCGGTTTAGAGGTCCATCCCCTATCTTCCCCTAAAACCGTAGAGTACATCCCCTATCTCCTCCCACACAACACAACGTATATACACATAGGTCATATACATAATCAATCAATACATAAAATCAATGTATTCTTTCAACCGTCATGTTCTATGACACATCCAATTGATTAGTTTTAGTTTGCCTAATCATCATGCATTGTCTACAACGATCAAAACTACCCTCCACCGGTAGCCCAAAGCAATTATTTCTAAACAAATAATAAAAGCACCAACAGATAAAATATCCGCATTATCAAAAGGAAACGATTTATTAATCCGACTTCGCAATTCCATTTCATAATGAACCACTATCATTATATTCAACTCAATTCCACAAATCCATAACTTTCCCAAATTAATTATACCAATTAATTTATATACAAATTAGGGCTTTCTTCCCCGTCTCTTAATATTAACCCAATGGTTCAAATATCAACTATCAACAACAATAACATCATTTTGAAACCCAAAATACATATCTAAGAATCAAAATAACAAAACCCTCTTTTACATCTTTTGATACCCTAAGTCCCAAAATCAAGCATTTAAAGAACTAGCTCAAAATCTAGGTCAAAACCCATAAGAGTGAGTAGGAATCCCTACCTCAAATTCGGAGTCCAATGGAAGAAGATGAATAAATTAAAGATGCTCCAAATCCCAAAATTTTCGGATCAAAAGGTAGCCCTCGACGATCAACACAACTTTTACAAAGGCCCAAGGTGAGGAAATCTGTCATGACCCTAACCCGCCCTCGTGGATTAAGGACATAACCGGCCAGTAATCGTGAGATTACCTACGGTCTCAAACCAAACCAAACGCATTTTAACAGAGTTAATAGGGGCCAAACGGAAGCAATTTTAAAACTTTGTCCTTAGAGCTGTGCTTACATGGCACGTCAAACAAGTTATACATCTAAACATTAATAACTCACAACAGAAATTAAGTATCAAAAGTTCAGCACATACAGGATCATCCCAAAACTATGTCAACCCGTGAAGCTATATACAAACATCTACAAAGCTTCGCCAACAAGACAAAATATAACTACATGACAAAAGGCGAAGATGGGTCTCATGCGTGAGACACAAAGGCTGACTTTCCAAAACTTATGTTGATCTACTTAGGCTTTACTGGGGCTGGGTCTGGACCTCCCTTGGCTCACCTACAAATACATGAATGAGCGTGAGCGAGAGCCCAGTGAATAATATTAAATAAAGGAAATGCATTGAAACATTATACAACAGGCGGCCTTAGGCCCCAATTCATTCATGTTAACTGGCCTTTGGCCTTTTTAAACTTTCATATCAGACTGGCTCCTTGGCCTTTTTATCAGACTGGCTCTTAGGCCTTTATATCAAACTGGCTCTTGGGCCTTTATGTCAAACTGGCTCTTAGGCCTTTCAAACTTTCATATCAAACTGGCACATAGGCCTTTCAGACTTTCATATCAAACTGGCGCATAGGCCTTTCAGGTTTTCATATCAAACTGGCACATAGGCCTTTCAGACTTTCATATCAAACTGGCACATAGGCCTTTCAGACTTTCATATCAAACTGGCGCATGGGCCTTCCATATCAAACTAGCTCATAGGCCTTTCAGACTTTCATATCAAACTGGCACATAGGCCTTTCAGACTTCCATATCAAACTGGCGCATGGGCCTTCCATATCAAACTGGCTCATAGGCCTTTCAGACTTTCATATCAAACTGTGTCCATCATTCAAATTAATGAACTTTACAAACTTACATAGAAGTAGCAATTGGACAATAGCATATGTCAGATATTACTCACAATGATCGGTAGATTGGTTCGCCCTGGAACTCGACCCTACACGTCATGAATATAAAAGAATCACTAACAATTCAATCCGTTCAAAATTCACATTTTCCTCTTAGGCTTTATTCTTATCTCTTTAACTCATTTACAATTCTCAATGTATGCCTAAGAGTGCTTAGAAGTGAAATGGAACGGAAAACAGAACACAAATGCATTTTCAAAATTTCAGAAAACAGGGTCCCCGCTCGAGCGTGGACTTCTCCGCTCGAGCGGACCCTTAAGGCCTGCAAAAGTACTGGATGCATCAAAATTACGCTCGATCGCGAACTCTGGCGCTCGAGCGAAATGCCTCTCTACATGGCTCCCGCTCGAGCGTGGGATTCCTTCGCTCGAGCGTGAACCATGTCTGCAAAAAGTGCTAGGAGTTCGATTTTTACGCTCGAGCGGCAGTTTCCCTGCTCGAGCGGGACTTAAATTTCTGGAAAATCCAGAACATGTTCTTGAGCTTCAACTTCAAATTCAAAGGCCCCAAATGCATGGTTTTGACCCAAAATTCGTACATGTGTGCACTAACTTGGTACAAATACTGAATCACAACATTTTGAAGCTCAATTTCATGATTTATTTGCATGTATGTCCCAAGATATTACAACTCATCTCCAATATGCTCAAATTGAGACATTCCAGACTTATACTCCCATGATTTGTACATGCATGCCCTATTTGATATCATACTCACTTCAAATAATGCAATAAGTGTTCATTCCCATAAAATTTGACAAAGACATGCTTGCATGTGGGATTACACTATCAATCTTTCACAATTTTACAAATTACATGCTAGATTTGTGATTCCATGGGAGTTCATTACAGCATGCACATATCAAGTCTCAATTTCAACAAAATTAATTCAAATCATGCTCTTGATCACAAACAACCCTTGAACACACAAGATTACACATTAACTCATGAATTCAAGAATCAAATGCTCACCTAGAGGCTCAATCTTCCAATCTATAGCAACTTCTTGAGTTTAATCCTCCAAGACTACACAAATTTGAGCCAAACACCCAACTCTCCTCTTTTCCCTCTCTCTAGCCGACTCCCTCTCCCCCTTTCCTTTAGTTAGAATCAGCCAAGGTGAAGCAAAGAAGAGGGAATTGAATATAATAAGGCCCCACTAAGTCACAATATTATAATAATAAGATAGTTGGGTTCTAATTCATCAATTTAATCGATTTAATTTAACCCGAATCAATTTCTAATTAAATTTCACCGTAGGCCCTAAAAATTATGCCAACCACGATGGCGTAATCAATTTTGGGTTCTGCGGCCGATAAGGCCCTCAATTTAATTTTCGAAGCGGATTATTCAAACAGATATTCCTACGGTGAACAGATAGAATTTCAAAATCACGTATATCACATAATGGCACACAAAATCATATCGAAACATATAATCGCATACGTATTAGGGCCAATTAACATAATACAGAACAGGGGTATCACAGAAATCACTCGTACTGGATCAATACCTAGAGAGAAGTTGAGGTTCTAGTAAGAGAAGGTCTCCAATGGTGTTTTTGAAAAGTAAGAGAGAGAAATGGAGTTGAAAAAGTAATCCAAAAAGTCGGATCTCGGAGTGATATACTCGACTCCCCGCTCGAGCGTGGAAACCACCGCTTGAGCGTCACTCACAGACTCCCGCTCGAGCGTCCAAACCGCCGCTTGAGCGCCGGATACACACTTCCAGAACTTTTGCAGAACTAGGTCCCCGCTCGAGTGTCAAACTTCCAGCTCGAGCGTCACACACAAACTCACGCTTGAGCGTCAAAACTCCCGCTCGAGCGTCCAATACTGCAGAGAAAATACTGGGAGATGGATTTTCCCGCTCGAGCGCCAAAACCCCCGCTCGAGCGGATAAGCACAACAAAGGTCCGCTCGAGCGTCAAAAACTCCGCTCGAGCGTGAAGGCAAATTTCTGGGCAACTACTATGGGTTTCTAAGCTCAACCAACCTGTTTCAAACCTGCCCAACACAACTCAAGACTCAAATACAAAGAGTAAATGATGTAAACAAGATATACACAACAACCAACTCCACGGAACTTAAGTCCGGATACAACAATTAAAGAAAGGGAAACCGGGATCGCTATAACCTCCCCCCCCTTAAAGAATTTCGTCCCCGAAATTAAATACAAGTTTTCAAAACAAGTTTTCTCCATTCCCAACAATATTACAACATAATGTTAAACAACCAGACCCATTACCGGTCAATCTCGTCTCTTTCCAAGAGGCAAATCACAATATATAAAACAGCCTGCATTATCAACATGCATTCCTTTGAAATTTGATACTTTCATCACATTTTCCACAATTCCTTAACATATGCAACATTAATATCATGTTTGCATTTCCACAATATACTTAACATACACAATGTTAAAACAAACTTCCATTTTGAGGCAAGTTCCAAAGCATACTTCCATAAACCAAAATATTTACAATGTTTTACAACTTAAGACATATTTAATGCTCTTACAGTTCATTAATATTACAAAATTTCAATACATGATTACACATCAACAAACACGTCCGGATATTTCTCACGGACTTCCAACTCACGTTCCCAAGTGGCTTCCTCCACCCCGTGATGTTTCCACAAGACTTTTACCAAAGGAATGGTCTTGTCTCGCAAGACTTGATCCCGCTTATCCAAGACCCGAACCGGTCTCTCCTCATACGAGGCATCCTCATCAACCTCTAGGTCGGTCCAATCCAATACATGCGATGGATCTGGCTCGTACTTCCGAAGCATACTCACATGAAACACATCATGAACTCCGGATAACTGTGGCGGCAAAGCTAAACGATAGGCAACCTCGCCAATCCTCTCAAGGATCTCAAAAGGGCCAATAAACCGAGGGGATAACTCTCACTCTTCCCAAACCTCATCAGTCCCCGCCTAGGTGATATCTTTAGAAAGACATGATCACCCACCTCAAATACCAAAGGTCGCCTCCTACGGTCGGCATAAGATTTCTGATGACTCTGGGCTATAACAAGCCTCCTACGGATAAGCTCAACTTTCTCCGTCGTTTCCCTCACCAACTCCGGGCCCAACAAAGGTGCATCACCCACCTCGGCCCAACATACTGGAGACTTACAAGGTCGGCCATACAAGGCCTCAAACGGTGCCATACCGATACTAGACTGAAAACTGTTGTTGTAGGCAAACTCCACCAAGGGCAAGTGCCTCTCCCACGTCCCACTAAAGTCAAGGACACAACCTCGAAGCATATCCTCAAGGATCTGAATAGTACGCTCGGACTGCCCGTCAGTCTGAGGATGATAAGCTGTACTAAAGGTCAACTTAGTACCCAAGGCACTCTGCAAACTCTGCCACAACCTAGCAGTAAAACGAGGATCTCTATATGAGACAATCGTCACTGGGACCCCGTGCAACCTCACTATATCTTGAATATACAAATCGGCAGATGATCTACCGAATCTCTCACGCGCATAGGGATAAAGTGTGCCAACTTAGTCAACCGGTCTACAACCACCCAAATAGCATCACTACCCCGCTGAGTCCTTGGAAGACCTACAACGAAGTCCATAGTGACATGCTCCCACTTCTACTCGGCAATAGGCAAGGGTTGTAACAAACCCGCTGGCCTCTGATGCTCGGCCTTCACTTGCTGGCAAGTAAGGCACTTAGACACGAAAACTGCCACATCTCTCTTCATTCCCCGCCACCAGAACTGGCGACTCAAATCTCAATACATCTTGGTGCCTCCCGGATGCACCGCAAGGCGTGAATGATGAAACTCTTGGAGTACTTCCTCTCGGCAAGACTCCAGCACAAACAAACGGTCTCGGTATCTCACACTTTGGTCGGGATACACCATCAAACCTTTCTCAACCTTCCCACAGGAGATCTTCTCTCGGAGGGATTCTACCTCAAGGTCACCTCCCTGCGCCTCTAACACTCGAGTCACAAGTGTAGGCTGCGCAACCACAGAAGACAAGGCCGCCGCCTCAACAGATTCGCCTAGAAGCAAATCAAACTCGCCAAGTGCCCCCAACATCTCCCACTCCCGGATGGCTATACAAGCTACATCACTAATGGATTTTCTACTAAGGGCATCGGCCACAACATTGGCCTTTTCTGGGTGATAGTGCAACTCAAAATCGTAGTCAATGAACTCCATCCACCTTCTCTGCCTCAAATTCAAGTCCTTCTGTGTAAACAGGTACTTCAAACTCTTATGGTCTGAGAATACCTCGAACCTCTCACTATGAAGGTAGTGTCTCCAAATCTTCAAGGCAAAAATCACGGCTGCTAGTTCTAGGTCATGTGTAGGGTAATTCTTCTCGTGTATTTTCAACTGACGTGAGCCATAGGCTACCACTTTCCCCTCTTGCATCAACACACAACCCAAACCCTCTCGTGAGGTTTCACAATAAACCGCATAACCCAACCCTCTCTCCGGAATAATCAAAACCGGAGTGGTGGTCAACCTAACTTTCAACTCTTGGAACGACTTTTCACAAGTCTCACTCCATACAAACTTGACCCCTTTCCGCGTCAATCTAGTCAACGGCGAAGCTAGCCTGGAGAAATCTTTCACAAACCGACGGTAATACCCAGCTAATCCCAGAAAACTGCGGATCTCAAAAACGCTCTTAGGCTGTGCCCAATCTTACACTGCCTCAATCTTGGATGTATCAACAGACACCCCTTCCCCGGATACCACATGGCTTAAGAACTTGACTTCTCCCAGCCAGAACTCACACTTCCCAAACTTGGCATACAGCCTATGGGCTCTAAGCAACCCAAGAACCACTCTCAAGTGTTCCTCGTGCTCCTCTTCAGAAGGCGAATAAATCAAAATTCCCGGAAGATCCGGTTCATCAAGTTCATAAAGACTGCCGGTGCATTGGTGAGCCCAAATGGCATCACCAGAAACTCATAGTGGCCATACTGCGTACGAAATGCCGTCTTCGGAATATCCTCCTCCCTGACCCTCAACTGATGGTAACCTGATCTCAAGTCTATCTTAGAGAAACAACGGGAACCCTTCAACTGGTCAAACAGATCATCTATACGGGGCATAGGATACTTATTCTGAACCGTAGCCCGATTCAACTTTCGGTAGTCGATGCAAAGTCTCAAGGCACCATCTTTCTTTTTAGCAAAGAGGGTCGGTGCTCCCCACGGCGAAACACTAGGACGAACAAAACCCTTATCTAGCAGTTCCTGGAGTTGAATCTTCAACTCACTCAACTCGGCTGGGGCAAAACGATAAGGTGCCATAGAAATCGGCGCTGTGCCAGGCACTAAATCAATAGAGAACTCTATCTCTCGATGAGGTGGTGTAACAACGCCCGCGGGGGACCTCGCTACAGTTCGGACTCGATTTTGTTGCGGTTCTAAATCTCGAACCAAAGAGTCCAAATCCGGCAAATCGTTTTGAGAAAAACTGATTTTTTTGAAAGAAGTGCCAAACATGGACTGCTTTGCCAGATAACAGAGTCGCCACCTAAATATTTTTTAAATGGGAAATTTAGGAAACCCTAACTCAGTGCCAAAGGCCACGTGTCCGTCATCACCAAAGTTGGCTCGGGAACTCGGGTACGATTGGGGAAGGTCACATCGTGAGCACCCCCGCTCGCCCGGTCAAAGACCGGCCTCTACTAATCATGATATCTGTTTTTGAAAACATTGTGAGTTCTTATTCCGATTATTAGCCTAGGATTACTATGTGATGCTCGCAGCAGACAAGTATAGACTGGGCCGCCTGAATTGGAACAAAACATTTGAAAATGGTTTGATGGTGCTACCCGCAGGTAGGCTAAAACGCGGATTTGCCACCCTCAGGTGGGCTTAGAAAACATGATTGATGAATTGTCCCAATTCAGATAACTCAACCTCCACCCACAGGCATTCAAGGCAGTTGTATCATATAAGCACATAGCCTCATGGCAAGCATGCTATCATGGCAACACTCACACGCATGCAAGGATGCTAAAGCATAAAACTCACCTAGTACTCCAAGCCAAAACAGGAACCGATTAGAAATCATGCATGGATCCTAAGTATACAGGGATGCCTAATGCAACACATGCAAAGATGCAACTATAGCAGGCTCGGCTATTTTAAAGATGGCATATGAAATGCTACAGCTAACATGTATTCAATTTGGAATTGAAATACAGATGCAGTTTGTATGATGCGCCGAGCCCGGTGCATGCAAAACAGATGAATGATGCAAACATGCTATCATACTGTTATGCTAATTGAAATATGCCCTATATCTAACCATCGTAAACAGGTAAATAAAAGGGAGAAAGAAATGGGGGTTGGAAGACATACACACACACACGCACACTTATTACATTTGTGCCCTCGCGCAGAGGGTCCGAATAAATATACAGTCCGAATGAAAGAATAAGACAGTCCAAATATTACAGATTCTTAATTAATTAACAATTAACTAAGAAAAACAGTAAACTGGCGCGCAGGCCAGGGAGCTGCCTTGCTATGATGAATAGTGCCTGCCGGGCTGCTTCGGGCGGAAATCCACCGGGATGCCCTGATTAGCCTCTGTTTGCAGTGTTTAGAAATGCGCGCCAGACTCCGAAAGTTGCTAATCTCTGAATTTTGCTGCAACAGAGAGCAGGAAAAGGGCACAGCAGTGTATTTCACAAATATATGCATGCCTCGATCCTCGTGCCACCAATCACGCATACCGATGCATGATGGCCGAGGAGTCGAATTGCACAACTCAATATAGGGATGAATGCAGATGAATGCTAAAACAACACTTAACTCCATCATGGATAATCCGGAGTGTCGGTGACTTGGGAATTGAGACCCGTTCCGTTACTCGGAGTACGAAATGTGCCTCGTTTCCCGTGCAATATGCATGATATGCATGAAATGCAACTAACATACAACCTAGCATGCACGATGCTATGAAAATGAGATGGAAATGAGATGAAAATGAGACGCCTCGAAAAGCGTGCACGCGGGCACGCGAACCGAGGCGATGATGTGAAATGCAAATCGGATAAAATCGAAGTGTCTCGAAATGCGTGCACACGGGCACGCACACCGAGGCAATGATACAATGTGGGAATCGGATAAAACCGAAGTGCCTCGAAATGTGTGCCCACAGGCACGCACACCGAGGCGATGATAAAATGAGAAAATCGGATAAAACCGAAGTGCCTCGAAATGTGTGCCCACAGGCACGCACACCGAGGCGATGATAAAATGAGAAAATCGGATAAAACCGAAGTGCCTCGAAATGTGTGCCCACAGGCACGCACACCGAGGCGATGATAAAAATGCGGAAATCGGATAAAACCGAAGTGCCTCGAAATGTGTGCCCACAGGCACGCACACGGAGGCGATGATAAAATGAGAAAATCGGATAAAACCGAAGTGCCTCGAGATGTGTGCCCACAGGCACGCACACCGAGGCGATGACATACAAGCACGAAAAATGTAGATTGGGCTTACACTAACATGAGAGGGCCTCAGCCACACTCACATCAGATGCCGGTGACGAAAACGGGGCGCCTCGAAGTGCGCGCCCACGGGCGCGCAAACCGAGGCAAGGCGGAATGACAAGGGAAATGATATGCAAGCATGGCAATGGAATTTCAGCACTCACAAATGATGTAAAACAGCCCCGAAATGATACGGAATAACAACCGAAGCATGCAATCATCCCGAAAATGTGAAATTAAGCCCCGAAATGGCCTACGGCCATGCTAAACATGCAAAATATGATCATGGCAGCAATAACAGTAGCAAGGCAGTCCCGAATATGGCATTTTTTCAGTAATAAACATGGCCAAAATGCAAGCACAGATATGGCAACAATAGCTCGCAAGATTAATGGCCAAAAGAGCATTATAAAGGGAGATGGTATATAGAAAATGCAAATGGACAAACTTTCTTCTACAACATCAAAGAGGACCCAAAAATAAGCATATATGCAGAAGATGGCAACCTCTAAATCATAAGACAAACATGCCAAAAATGGAAGGCAAAATGGAGCCGCAAAAGGGTATAACACAAGACATGCAATCTATACATCAAATGACCAAACCTTCTTCATGAAACATGTAAAGGGGGTCAAAATAAGACCAAAACCAGTAGGGGTCGAAGTCCCAAAAACAAACACAAATAGGTCAAAAATTGGATACAAAATATGGCATACTTGATGAAATTGAAGGAACTAGTAGATATAATGGCCAAATGAAGTTGAGCTCCTCTACAATGTTGTAGAGGGGCTCAAAATAAGCAAGAAAGCATTAGGGTTCGGACCCCTAAAAACCAACACAAATAGGTCAATTTTAGCATGCAAAAATGTGACAATCTTGATGAATATTGAAGGAACTAGTATATACAAACACCAAATGAAGTTGAGCTCTTCTACAATGTTGTAGAGGGGCTCAAAATGAGCACAAAAGCAGTAGGGGTCGGAGCCCCAATTCTCAACCAATTAGAGTATAAAAAAGGATCAAGAAAAAGCCCCAAAAGTTGGTTTTGAATACTTACCCTTGAAGACTTGTCTTTCTTTGCTTTTTGGCTTGGATTTGTGGCTTCTCAACCTCTGAAATTCACTTCCTAGCTGCTGGAATCAAAGTTGGAATGGTGAGGCTAGGTGTTGGTGAAGAAATCAAGCAAGACTTGAAGCTTTTTTGAAGGTTTTGGCTATGGAGATTAGGGTTTTTGCTTAAGTGTTCTTGAAGACAAATGTTCTAACCTAGGCAAAGGAGCCCTTGGTTCCTTTAAATAGGCAAAACAAGGTGTAAAAGGGGAGGGAAAAGCACCCAAGCTTTCCCTCCCAAAATATCCCCCGGATGGGGAGATATTTGGCAAAAATATCCGGACAGCTGTGCTGAGCTGGAAAGCAAGAAGCTGGCCGGCCAGGTGATTTTCTGCAAGGTGGCCGGCCGGCCACCCCACCTGGTCGGCCAGCCACTCCCCCTGGCCGGCCGGCCATGCCCCAAAAATGAACTCAAGAATTTCTGGCCGACCACCATACAGTAGTGTCCTCCCAAGTGTGTAGAATAAGGCCCCAGGTCGGAATCTGGCAACTCTGAAGCAGAAGTCACAACATAGAGCTTGAAGAAGAGGCTCAAAAATGAAATCAACAATTGCTGGCCGACCACCAACTTTTTGTGTCCTCCAAGATGTGTGGAACAAGGTTCCAAGGTCGAATCTGGCAACTCTGAAGCAGGAGCCACAACATAGAGCTGGAAGGAGGGGCTCAAAAATGAAACCTGGAATTTCTGGCTGACCAGTAGTTTTTAGGGTCCTCCCATGTGCCCTCATCACAGATATGTAGCTTTGGTTGGAAGAAAATGGGCCTAGGGTGTTCAACATTGGCCCGGAAGTGAGCAAAACGGGCGCCGGAGGAGCGAAACTGGTTATCTGGGATAATTGCTGGCCTCCTACCCTCCAGTGATCTTCCCAATGTTGAAACAGAGGTACCTGCCAAAATTGAACAAAAACTAATGAGAAATGAACGCTCGGGGCCAAAACCGAGCCATTCGGGATCCCGAAAATGGGCTGCGGGTGCCGGAAGTGGTGTTCGGCAGCGAAGTGGGTATCTGCAACTCCAGTGTCCCTCGGAATAACAAAACAGAGGTTCCTGCCAAAAATCAGAGAAAACTGATGCAAAATGAATGCTCGGGGCCAAAACCGCGCGGTTCGGGGTCCCGAAAACCGGCTATGAGCACCGAAAGTGGCATACGGCCACGAAGTGGGCATCGGGGGCCCCAGGGTTTCTCAAAATGATAAAACAGAGGTACCTGCCAAGAACCGGAGAAATCGGAGATGGTTGGGCGGTCCCGAACCGAGGCACACGGCCTAACGGCTCCGAAAACCGGGAACCGGGCTCCGAAATGGGAAAAATGGCCTACGGCCACGAAAAGTAGCGTACGGCCACCGAGAGATAGTCTACAGGACCACTCCCTTCCCTCAGGAAAGAAAACAGAGAAAACCGAGTCTGGTTCGCAAACCGAGACAAGGCACAGAAGAGTTCGGAAGTCCGGAGGCAAGGCGCACGGCCGCGACTCTGGGGCTTCTGAACGAGCACGATATGCAACACCACCGAGCGCTCAATCGGTGACGTCTGAGTCTTAAGGTCGGTCAAAAATGGGGTGTCTACAGGTGGCAAACCGACAAGATCCTCAGGAAAAACATCCGAATACTCGCAAACCACTCTCGGCAACTCAACCCCGGTCTCATCACACTCACTACTCATAAGGCTAGCAAGGAGACCACTAAGCTCACTCCGCCCTAGCGGATCATACACCGGTGGTAACACACTACCAATCCGATCTCCTAAGAAATGAAAACACTTCCCATTCAAGGTACATACTGTGACCTTCTGGCAGTAGCAATCAATAACAGCCCGGTATGACGATAACCAGTCCATACCCAAAATAACATCAAAACCCGACATGGGCATAACCGCAAAAGCAAACGGGAGTCGGTGATCGGCGAGCTCTATATCGCACCCTCTACACCCTTGTTTCAAAATCAATTCGCCCCCAATAGGTGATACAACACATAGAGGAGATGCTAACTGTGCCAACTCCAATTCCAAAACAGATGCAAATGCAGCAGATATAAAAGAATGGGATGCACCCGTATCAATCAACACATTGGCAACTGAGTTGCAAAACAAAAAGGTACCTCTCACAACTGATGGAGCCGGTACAAGATCCTGCGCGGTAACAGCATACACGCGCCTAGCAGGCCCCTGATCCACCTGCTCACCCCTCAGAGCATACGACTGCTGCACAGACTGGGACGACGAAGCTCCCGGATTGGCCCTCGAGGCCTGCACAGACTGAGTTGGCTGAAAACCTTGCGTCTGCCTAGAACCAGACGCGCCCGAAGTGGCACTCAACTGTGGGCAAAACCTCTTCAGGTGCCCAGGCTGACCACACTGATAACAAGACAAGGGCTGGCCCCTGCCCTGACTCTGGCTCTGCGGTCTAGCTGAAGATGAAGCAGCTCTCTGACTTCCTCCCCTCTGTGGGCAAATCGAAGCCTTGTGGCGCAGCTGACCACACTTGTAACAGGTGAAATCTCCCTGATTGCCTCTCCTCGAGCCTGCACTCGGCACTGGAAAGGTCGATCTAGAAACACCACCCTGAGACTGCTGAGGGTTAGCACCCCTCTGTCTCCTGCCATCACCCTGACCATCCTGGCTCCTCTTGGAGCCTCTCTGTCCCTCCTCCTCCTGCATCATGATCTCCATATGGGCTGTAGCATCAACCAAGCGCCCATAGTCTCGGATCATAGAACCCCCAACTCTTATCTTGAGGCCGCGCCTCAACCTCTTCTCAAACTCGATACAGCGGCGTTTCTCGGACGCCACAAGTTCAGGTGCGAACCTGGACAAGCTAGTAAAAGTAGCCTCATACTCGGCCACTGAAGAACTCAACTGCAAAAGCTGGCAGAACTGGTCTCTCAGCTTCTCCCTGACTGCTGGAGATAAGAACTTCTCCTGAAAAGCACCCACAAAAGCTTCCCATGTGCCATCCAAACGACCCTTCACGAATTTCCACCACTGACCCGCATCCCCTTTCAGCTGGAAAGATGCCAAGGTCACTTTCAAAGTCCCGTCTTCGATGCCAAGCATCTCAAACGTCTTACTCATCTGCTCCAACCACTCATCAGCCTTAAGTGGCTCCTTTGGATCCCCAACAAACTCATCTGGGTTAGACCGGAAGAACTCCCTCTTCAAGAAGGAAGGCCCTACCTCAACAACCTGGGCCTGCACTGGAGCCTGAACTGGATTCTCAGCTCTGAGAATTCCCATAGACTCCTTCAAAGCATCGGCTATCCCTCGGGCTAAAGCACCCATAGCCTGCTGACCCGCTGGCTCGGCCACATTGGCCTGGCCAACACCCTCCTGCTGCTCCGGAATGTCATCTGGTATAGGCATCTCTTGCATCCTAGGCCTACCTCGCCTACCACCACGTTCTCATCCTGACATCCTAATAAAGGTAACGAAGAACATCAGCACATTCACAAATGTGCCGAAGCTATAACACTCGCGTCCTAATGCATGGACAACTGTAATTCACTCAACGTAAGCACATAAACATATAAGCACTTATGAATTTCGTTTTCGGATAATGATAGTCCCGAGGCGTTACTAGAGTTCCGGTTAGAAACAACATTGATCAAGTGCTTTTCCAACAAGACTCACAGAACCCAAGGATCCAATCAACATCCTAGAAACTAAATCCCATACCCAAGTAGTCACATAAACATGTTATCATATAAGCACATAACATTACACATAAGCCTCTAACAAGCGAGACAAACCCATTGTGATACTAATCACTTCCCACGTACCCAAAGTATTCGAACCCGGTACGCTCTGATACCAAGTTGTAACGCCCTCAAAATAATACATAAAACCCATCATTTAGACATGTAATGATATAAGAGAAATCAACATCTTTCTATTCATCAGAGTAGTTCTTACAACGGTATTACATGTTAACAACAAAAGCAAATGCCCTAAGGGCTTATAGCTTTCTAAGTCAACACTTGGTTACAAAAAAGAGAGTACTAACTCTATACAAAATAAGCCCTTGGCTTGATATACATGTAATACAAACAAAATAATCAAAAAGAGTCTTCAACTCCCATAACCATCCAAGCTATGTCCTTGGAGGTGGCATGCTACCTGTACCTGAAAATGATGTCCCATAAAGGGTGAGCCAACGCCCAGTAGAGATATGCTAAACACAATATGAGCAGTGACTAAGACGTTAGCAGATGATAAATGTTTGACTCACATAAATCAATTCATACACCATTTTCATTACATGACCAAAGTGCCCATGTTTCATTTCATTATCCATTTCTTATCAAATTCACAATTCACAACTACGGCTCAGAACCTGGCCAACAATTTCAATGAGGTAGCAACTCGTATTAAACATTTCCCATTTCACAATAGATAAGCATACTAGCTATATCAACACTTCGATATATAAGTATATGAGTTATATCAACAATTCAACAGATAAGCATATGAGCTCTATCAATACTTCCATAAATAAGCATATGAGCTCTATCAACACATCATTAGATAAGCATAGGAGCTGTATCTACGGAGTCCATCCCCTATCTCCTCCCAAACACTATCCGGTTTAGAGGTCCATCCCCTATCTTCCCCTAAAATCGTGGAGTACATTCCCTATCTCCTCCCACAAAACACAACGTATATACACATAGGTCATATACATAATCAATCAATACATAAAATCAATGTATTCTTTCAACCGTATGTTCTATGACACATCCAATTGATTAGTTTTAGTTTACCTAATTGTAGACACCCCATTTTTGACCGACCTTAAGACTCAGACGTCACCGATTGAGCGCTCGGTGGTGTTGCATGTTGTGCTCGTTCAGAAGTCTCAGAGTCGCGGCCGTGAGCCCTGCCTCCGGACTTCCGAACCCTCTTCTTTGCCTTGCCTCGGTTTGCGAACCAGACTCGGTTTTCTTTGTTTCTCTTCCCGAGGGGAGGGAGAGGTCTCGTAGACCATCTCTCAGTGGCCGTGGGCTACATTTCGTGGCCGTAGGCCATTTTGCCCATTTTGGAGCCCGGTTCCCGGTTTTCGGAGCCGTCAGGCCGTGTGCCTCGGTTCGGGACCACCTAACCATCTCCGATTCCTCCGGTTTTTGGCATGCATCTTATTTACTCCCTTTTGAGGGACACTGGGGTCCGAGAGACCCACTTCGTGGCCGAATGCCACTTTCAGTGCTTAACAGCCTATTTTCGGGACCCCGAACTGCGTGTTTTGGCCCCCGAGCATTCGTTTTGCATCGGTTTTTGTTCATTTTTGGCAGGTACCTCTGTTTTATCACCAGGAAGGTCACTGAAGGGTGGGAGGCCAGCAATTGTCTCAGCAATCAGTTATGCTCCTCCGGCGCCCTCCGACGCTCGTTTTTCTCACTTCCGGGCCAATGTTGAACACCCTAGGAGCATTTTCTTCAAGCCCAAACCACATATTTGTGTTGTACACACATGGGAGGACCCTAAAAGTCCATGGCCGGCCAGTAATTGTTGTTGAACCTTTTGAACCCCTTCTAAATTTGGCTTGTTCTCTCTCCTGTTTTAGAGTTGCTAACTTTGAACCACATGGTTGTGTTCAGGAGACATGGGAGGACACTTTTCTCCTATGGCCGGCCATTAATTCAACTTTTCATTTTTGACCCTTGGCCGGCCGGCCATAGGGGGTAGCCGGCCGGCCACCTGCAACAAAAATGGCTGGCCGGCCATGCTTCTTGGGAGGTGTGTTTTACAGCTGTATAGCTTTATCCCCCAAAATATCTGATTTCGGTGGACTTTTGGTAGAGAAAGGGAACTTAATCCCTTAAGGCTACACACTTTCCCTCCTTGGCTCATCCATCCTTGCTTCCATACAGCAGCTCCTACACTCTCTCAAGGGTTAGAAAACTTGCCTCAAGCATACACACTCATATCCATCTCTATCTCTCTCATTTTCCACAAGTTTGGTGCCATTTCTCCATCACTACCAAGCACCACCACCACCACTCCATTTCCAGCAGCAAGGGGAGCTTTTCAGAGGCTTAGAAGCAACATTCCTCAAGCCAAGAGGTAGAAAAGAAGTGGTCTTCAAGGGTAAGTTGCCATTTCCCTCTTTTGTAGCATTTTCTTGCCTCATCTCTTAGGCCTATTTTCTTACTGTTTTGGGCTCTGACCCTAACTGAAACTAGGCCTCTCTTGAGCCATTCTTCATGTTTGATCAAGGGCTCAACCCTGTTTGAGCCCTCCATTTGGTACTTTCTTCAATACCCCTTGGTATGTCACATTTTTGCATGAAATTTCTAGCCCATGTGTGATCTGTTTTCGAGCATAATGTAAACTGTAAGTGGGCCTATTTGAGCCCCTATTCAACATTGAAGAAGGGCTCAACCCTTTTTGAGCCCCCTATCTTGCACTTACTTCATAATCCCTCCTATTTACCGTAAATTTGCATGATTTGTTTGGCCTATATGTAAATTGTTTTGGAGTGTGTCATGAACTGTGAGTAGGATTATTTTGAGTCCCTCTACAACATTGTAGAAGGGATCACCACTGTTAGGGGCCTCCATGTTGTACTTACCATTATACCCCTCTTTGGCCCCCATCTTTGCATGCTTTTTTTGGCTCATCTAGCTTCTGTTTTCGGCCATGATCAGAACTGAAAATGGCCATATTTTGACCTTCTTGACATGTTTCATTAAGGGTCCTTGCTTGTTTGGTGAATTCTTTGTATACTTCATGTTATACCCTCTTGTGGCCTCAATCTTGCTTCGCATTTTGAGCATGTTTGCATACTGATTTGGGGTTTTTCATCTACTGTAAATGTTCATATTTTTAGTCCCTCTTCAGTGTTGTAGAAGGGTATTTTTCCATTTGGGCTTTTCATCTACCATTTGCTTCATTGCCTCCCTTGCGGAGCCATTTTTGTATGCCATTTTTGCCCTACTTGTGCTTGCTGTTTAGCCATGATTTGTACTGTAAAAATGCTTGTCTCGGGGCTTCCTTGCTTCTGCCTTTTCATGTCATGTATCAATTATGCATGTATGGTATAGCTGTAGGCCATTCTATGCGTTGAAATCCATGTTTCGGGATCATTTCATGCATCGGGTATTACTTCGCCTCATTTCGGGGCTGTTTTGCCCCTCATTTTGCCACTTATTTTTGCATGTTTGCATATCATATTCCATGTCTTTGCCATGTCTCATTAGAGTGGCATTTCGGTGCCTGAGGGTTCGTTCTCGGTTTGCGTGCCCGCGGGCACGCACTTCGAGGTATCTTGTTTTCATCTGATGGCCTCCTATGTGAGTGTGGCTGAGGCTCTCTCATGTTAGTGTAAGCCCATTATTGCATTGCGTATGCCATTTCATCCGTGGCATTGTGTATGCCCGGTTGTATATTACCTCGTATAGCGTGTATGCCATTCCATGACATTGTGTATGTTAGGATTGCATATTAGCTGCATTTCATGCATGTCATGCATATTGCATCGTGTTCGGGATAGGAGTTAGCCCGGGCACGGGAAACGAGGCACGTTTCGTACTCTGAGCGACGGAACGAGTCTCAATTCCCCAATCACCGACACTCCGGATCGTCTATGATGGAGTTAGGTTTTGTTGTAGCATTCATATGCATTCATCCTATATTGAGTTGTGCAAATCGGCTCCTCGGCCATCATGCATCGAGATGCGTGATTGGTGGCATGAGGATCGAGGCATGCATATATTTGTGAAATACATTGCTATGCCCCTTTCCTGCTCTCTGCTGCAGCAAAATGAAGAATCAGCAACTTTTCGGAGTCTGGCACGCATTTCGAGAAACATTGCAAACAGAGGCTAATTGGGGTATCCCAATGGATTTCCGCGTAAAGCATCCCCAATGTGCATCATTTCATTATCCGGAGCGGAGTCAAGGCAGTCCCTGGCTTGCATGCCAGTTTTACAGCTTTCTTAGTTAATTTGTTAACTAATTAGGAATCTGTATTATTCGGACTGTATTATTCATTCGGACCCTCTGTGCGAGGGCATGATTGTAATAAGTGTGGGTGAGTGTGATGTATGTCTTCCAACCCCACGTCTTTCTTCCCTTTTATTTACCCGCTTATGATGGTTAGATATAGGGCATATTTCAATTAGCATACAGTATGACCGCATGTCTGCATTCATTCATCTGTTTTGCACGCACCGGGCTCGGCGCATCATACAAACTGCATTTGTATTTCAATTCCGAATTGAATACGTGTTAGTTGAAGCATTCCATATGCCATGTTTAGAATAGCCGAGCCTACTATAGTTTGCATTTTTGCATGTGTTGCATTAGGCATTTCTGTATATTCAGGATCATGCATGATTTCTAACGAGCTTCTGTTTTGGCTCGGAGTACTCGGTGAGTTTTATGCTTTAGCATCCTTGCATGCGTGTGAGTGACTGCCATGAAAAGCATGCTTACCATGAGGCTATGTGCTTATGTGATATAACTGCCTTGAATGCCTGTGGGTGGAGGTTGGGTTACTTGGATTGGACAATTCATCAAATGTTTGTTTTAAGCCCACTAGATAGTGGCAAAATCACGTTTTCTAAGCCCACCCGAGGGTGACAAATCCACGTCTTAGCCTACCTGCGGGTAGCACCATCAAACCATTTTCAAACAAACAAACATGAAATGTTTTGTTCCAATTTAGGCGGCCCAGTCTATACTTGTTTGCTGCGAGCATCACATAGTAACCTAGGCTAATAACCGGAATAAGAAATCACAATGTTCCAAAATAAGATATCATGGTTAGTAGAGGCCGGTCTTTGACCGGGCGAGCGGGGGTGCTCACGAAGTGACCTTCCCCAATCGTACCCAAGTTCCCGAGCCGAGGCAACTTTGGTGATGACGGACACGTGGCCTTTGGCACCGAGTCAGGGTTTCCTAAATTTCCCAAAAATAAAATATTTAGGTGGCGACTCTGTATCTGGCAAAGCAGTCCATGTTTGGCACTTCTTTCAAAAAATCTGTTTTTCAAAACGATTTGCCGGGTTTGGACTCTTTGGTTCAAGATTAAGAACCGTGACACAAAATCGAGTCCGAGCTGTAGCGAGGTCCCCCGCGGGCTTGTTACAGTTTCTGGCGACTCTGCTGGGGATTTAGAGAACTTGACTTGAACTCATGATATCTCGTTTTGACTACACTTGTGTGTTTCTTTGCATTGCATTTGCATTGGTGCGCCTAGGACATCGTGTTTGCCATATGCCATTCCCGAACGATTTGCCGGAGGCTTGTCTTGTCAGGCATGTCCATATGGCTGATCGGCTCTGGGCTCTGACAGCATGGGAACACAAAACCCCGGTTTTACCGGGGCACCCTTTTTGACCATTCGACCTATTGCATATTCGGATCCATAGTGACCATTCCAAACTAGGACAGGTTGCTTACCCGTTTATAGGTTGTTTGAAACCGCTGCGTGCGTAGTGAAACCCTAGCTCCTGACAAAATAGGACAGGGAAACCCTACCCCCAACATAGGGGTGTTTTGGCTCTCACTTATCTGTTATGTGCTTTAGAGTGCGTCTCTACAAGAATGCACGTATCAGTATATGAGTTTGGGCATCAAGCCTGCGGGCATCAGTCAGTATCTGAGAATCAGTTGTCTACGGATATCGGATTCAGTTTTGGGGAACAGTGATACAGGAACAGTGATACAGGAACAGTGATCAGTGATTGAGGACAGTGTATTTTCAGCTTTTCAACTGTGTGTTGTATGCCCGACTGTGTGTTGTGTGTATTTAATTTAAGCTGTTATGCTGCCCGTTTATCTGGTTATTTATTTCCTTTTTGCTTTATTATCTTTTTGCTAGGGCAGTTTTTAGCACGATTGCTTCCGAACCAGTAGATACTCCCCAAGCACTTTGGACACGAGGTCGCCGACTCAATCGATCCGAGGATCTGGTTGACGGACATCTAGTGTTCCACTCTCTACCCCCAGTTATCAGAAGAGGGCCGAGGAGGCGCAGTGTGTCAGAACAGGGATTACCGGAACAGAGGGCTACTTTGACAGTAAACAGTCAGGTTGAGATTTCTGTGTCTGCCATAGAGATACATTTACCGGTCATTCAGATGGAACAACAGAATACATCAGGGATGGAGGCGATGGTGCGCCAAATGCACGAGAGCATGAAACAGATGCAAGAGGATGCCATCCGCCAAGCGGAATTTTCTAAACAACAAGCCGCCGTCATGGCCCAGCAGGCCGAGCTGATCACTAGGCTGCAACAGCAGAATGCAGCGTCTGCTTCACATCAGGCTCCTCCTCCACCAGCGGCTCCGCTACCCGAGCAGGCACCTACTGGTCAGAATACCTTGCCAAATCCTCCAAATCCTCAGAATACCCTCCCGAACACCCAGAACACCCTACCCAATGTCCAGAATATCCAAGAGGACACCAACCTCCCAAGATCATACAGCTCTAAAACTGAGTAAGTTGGAGAAGCTTTTCAAGAAATCGCAGGGGGTGAAGGCCATCCCAGACATCGAAGATGGGTACACCGACGTGGCCGTAACATTGCCAGACAGATTCAAGATGCCACAGATTGAT